>JAOSBN010000008.1:9603360-9615835 GCA_027563595.1 Erythroxylum suave | reverse complement strand
TGACCATAAAGGAGAATATCATGGCAAACATGATGTTTTAGGACATGAAAAGGTTCGTTTGCTAGATATATGGAATCGGTTCGGATAGTGACAAGATTCACTATACCGGGTAATCTTAAATAAAATAGTGTGTTATTGCAAGGTATAACTGCACCCTAAAGGACTTGAAGAAGTCAATGCAGAACACAACTAATCTACATGATTATCTAGAAGTGTGAAAACTTAGCCTTGCACACATTTATGTATGAGGTTGCCTTACCAAGATAGTATAATCCTTATAAAAAAAATTGCATGCCCATTATGCTCATTTCTATTTAGTAAGATATCCTGACCACTATAAAGGCTACAGATCTTATTGTAGAGAAGGAGGGACCAGAATAGTAAAATCACTAACAACTAAGTTTCTGGAATGTGATGTTTATGATGATGGTGAACCTTTTGATCCTTTGGAAGATAATAGGGTGGATATTACAGTTATTAAGTACCCACCACTCATACAGTTAAATCTGATGGATCTAGGACTTTGTACCATACCTGTACAGGAACAGGAACCCATACTTGTACACACAAAGGTTCCTGGAGGTATAAGATCTAATGCAGTTATGAAGATCCGCCAAAGTTAGATGACCTGCTATCCCATCTAATTACATAGTCTATTAGGAGAATATGATTGTGCTATTACACATGTTATGAATCCAGTTACTTTTATAGAAGTTGTTTCTAAACCCAATACGAAATTGTGATGGGTTGCAATGGTTGATGAGATGCAAGTCATGAAGCATAGTAAGGTTTAGGAGCTAGTTGATTTTGAAGCAGAACTACTTAGCCATCAGTTGTAAATGAAGTTTAAGACCTAAAGAATTCCGGGATAAATTTTAGAAGTTTATGGGCTCGCTCAGTTGCTTGATGGTTCGCTCAGGGAGAAAGGTTGAATTTAATGTTACCGTTTCTCTCGTAGCCTTATAGGATGCATTTTGAATGATTAAGGCAATTGTAGCTCATGATGATATATAGTTACATTAAATGGTTATCAAAACCGCTTTCTTGAATAAAGACTTTTATAAGGTGGCCTACATGGTACAACCTGAAGGATTTTAGGGTCCAAACAGAACTGACATGGTTTGCATGTTAAGTAGATCAATATATGGTTTACATCAAAACCTCTCAAAAGTGATACGTTACAGTCGATGAGGTTATTACCTCTTTCAGCTTCATGGAAAATAAAATTAAAAAGATGCTTATACTATGAGGTAAGGGGGAGCAAAGTTATCTTCTTATTACTGCATGTGAATCATATATCGCTTACATCATATTTCTTGACCATGTTGTATGAGGTTCAGCAACTTTTGGTCAAGAACTTTGACATAAAGGACTTTGACGTAGCATCTTTTGTCCTAAGTATTTGGATTCACCAGGATAGATCTTAACACTCTTCATACCTCTCACAGAGTGCCTACATTGAGTATATGTTATAAAGGTTTAATACTGTTAACTGTAAACCTATCATAGCACCTATCTCTTATAGTGACAGATAATTTTTGGCACAGTATCCAAAGAATAAAGTAAAGAAAGAGGTTATGAGGAATGTTTTATATTCTAGTACGATTGATAGCCTGATGTATGCTCGGCTAAATACTAGGCAAGATATTGCATTTATTATTTGACTGTTGGTCAGTATCTAGTTAACCCAGATGTAGATCATTGAAATGCAGTCAAGCTAATGTTGAGAAAATTAAAGGGAACCAAAGATTATATGTTGACATATAGAAAAGCCAATAGACTAAACCTCATAGGGAATTAAGATTCAAATTAAGCTATATGTCTGGATGACCGAAAGTTCACTTAAGGTTACATTTTTTTTAAAGTTTGTAGATGGTACAATATCGTAGAAGAGTGTCAAGTAGACATGATTGATTTCCTTAACTATACATACAGAGTGCATGCTATAGGGCTACTTCATAAACGATTTAACTCATAAACTTAATTTTTAAGTTGTTTGTGGTTAATTCAATTACTAGACCCATTCGATTGTACTGTGATAATCTTGTTGCTATGTTGTTTAGCAACAATAAGAACATCACAAGGTCTATGCATTTAAAGGTCAAATTCTTGACCATAAAAGAGTTGACAAGAAAATGTGACATTAAGATTGGGAGCATTTAAGGATTGAGGAACTATAAGTCGATCATTTAACTAAAGGACTTCACACACTTTTGTTTGAAATACAAGTATACAGTATAAGTGTTTTGAAGTCCTTAGACACTATTAGTTAAGGGATTGTTATATTTGCTCAATGTACATTTGTACGTTTTGATGTATTATGATGGTATGATGGTTCATCAATAAATATGATCATTATTTATCCTCAGTAATATATGTTATCATATATTGTTATAATACATATGAAAGTCTTAAGATTTATGTCAATCTTAAGCATCTAAAAGTCATTGGGCATATATACAGATTGACCTTGAGCCTATGTGATTTAGACGCATACAGTTTTATACGAATATCCTTAAAGTTTTACGTGATATAGGGAGATATAAGTTTTTAATTTCATAAAGGTTTTCTAATGCAATTTAGCATTCAATTGGAGAACATAAAAGTTTTCTCTAATGCTGTTTAGCATTTGATGCGAGGAAACAAAATTTTCCTAATGTTGTTTAACATTCGGTGAGAGAAAACAAGATTTCTCTAATGCATTTTGGCATAAAGTTGGAAAAATCGAGACATATAAGTGAAGAAGATATAATTTAGATCATATAGGTATCATCTTAGTTTGCCATACTCTATTTTCTCATTTATGTTACTGAGGAATTAGATATGCATGATTGTATTGGATTTGTGTTGCACATGACACATGCCTTTGATACTTTTCAGTATCGAAAAGCCTCGCAGAATGGAATGATGGACTTTCGTTAACATTGGATTAAATGTTTTGTGTTTTAAGCTTAGTCGACTAATAAAGTAGCTTAACCAAGTTTTTAAATTGCTTTTAAACTTAAGTCAAAACTGTAATTAAGTATTGTCCAAGGAGGAGAATGTTGGACATTTTTTACTTTTCTTATAAAGTTGGACAACATTTAATTTAATTTTTTGATTTTTCAAATAGCTTATCGGTTAAGTTACATGATTTGATCCAAATAAAGATAATAAAGTGACCCAATAAATGATCTAAATCAATGGGTCAAAATCAGGGTAGAAAATAAATCCCGATTAGTGTAGACCGGACCAATATCAAGCTTGCGATGGAGAAGTCCGATATGAAAATTATATATAAAGTTTAAGATCTCCTGCCGTTGCTCATATAATTCGTAAATATAAGAAATCTCTGACCTTTTAATTAAGAGAGCTTATGTTTTGAGAAAATTGTAGAAAGATGTTGACTGCGTTTTGGTTAATAGTTTCCGTAAAAACAGTGGTAGATTCTCGCTCGTTTCAGCTTCAGAAAACTCATTTAAAGTTATGTAATCGAAATCAAGTATTTTCTACATTTTTTCGCTTATCGCCCTCTCATGTTCAATTCGGGATGCATAACTAAGATATCGTTACTTGTTACGTTGACTTCCGGGTGTAGATGAGTGGAATGTTGGTATTGATGGTACTGTCTTACAGCTCACCCTTAATTAGTTTCAGAACAATGCTTAATAGCAGTTGGTAGCTGTACAGGGGGAGATTCTATTCAATAATGCTGGTTTTGCTGTCTGATTTGCAGGTATGCAAGTTGGAGAAAAGAGAAGACTTCTTGTCCCATCGTCAGCGGGGTATGATATTCATTACTTCCAAGTGCATTGGTAAAAAAACAGCAGTTTCTTTTCATTTCTTTCATATGGCTGTCGTCGATTATTCATGTACGAGGTGTGGCTGATGCAGTTACGGAGTAAAGATGGAAAGAATATGCCCGCCAAACTCGCGGCTTGCGCATGGGATTGAGTTGCTTGAGGTTCATTAATCGATTTAAGTTTTGATTTGCACCATCACATTCACAGGATATGTATTTATGAAAAGCATGTTCCCGTAGCATATGAAACAAAGCATCGTAAAGCATATTGGGCATCGTATATTATCTATGTGAGAAGATTGAAGAATCCAAAAACACTCCCGCGGCAAGATGGATTTTTTCTTTTTTCCTTATGCTTGTATGTAGCAGCTGAGTGGAGACAAGTATTAACTGGATGTTTTCTTTCTGTAATTGCACACTATTAAAAACTATCACCATTGACAGAGATGTGATCATATGAAGCTCTGCTGAACCGAACATTTCTGGAAAGAAAATTCACTACCTGCAAGATAATCCACTTATGTTAAAAATGATGATAATAAAGAAAATTTTTTTTATAAGATTTAAGAATTAGGGGTTCCTACAAGAGAAAAAAGAATGGAAAGAAAATTGTTTATTATTGTTACGAATGTTAATATCACTCCAAAATCCTAATCCTCTTGGGTAAGGAAGCTGGGATGACCCAGTAAAAACAGATGTGATACTACTTTTGGTGTCACTGCGGTTAGACTTGGATGTTGGATCATCTTGGGTTTGATTGTATTTTATTGTATTGTGTAGGTTTTTTCTTAAGGGAAGGACAGGATAAGGTGATGAGAAGAACCGTCGTCTCCAAGTTGAAAGAAAAGAAAACGAAAATAAGAAGAAGGAATATCATGCATGCAGATCTACGTGTCAACAATGTTGCATTACTATCTTCCAAGTGTCCCACATTAGTCCAACGCTGTTTTGGCTAATTTAAGCCGTAACACCTCCACTTCTCATCCATGCAACAAACCACCATCAACTCTCTCTCTCCTCAAAACAACTAAAAGTGTCATCTATTCAGATTAAGTGAGAAATTTCACACTTCTACTATATCCATATACAGAAGAAGAAGAATAAGAAGAAGAAGAAAGGGGTTACTCAGAAACCAAGACCAAGATGCCACCTCGAAGTTATGCTTTTGGGAGGGCGGATGAGGCCACGGACCCTGACTCCATGAGAGCTGCTCTGGCAGAATTCGTGTCCACTTTCATATTTGTCTTTGCAGGGGAAGGCTCTGTTCTTGCTCTTGGTAGTATATCAATCAGATTTTAATATTTCCCATGTGCATATAATCGCCTTTCCTCTACTCAGAATTATGATGGCATGAGTTGGTCAAATATGCAGACAAGTTGTACAAGGAAGGTGGGCCACCTGCATCTGAGCTTGTAACGGTAGCGCTTGCGCATGGATTGGCATTGTTTGCAGCAGTGGCAGCCAGCATTAACATATCGGGCGGACATGTCAACCCAGCAGTTACCTTTGGTTCTCTTGTTGGAGGAAGGATTTCAGTTGTCCGAGCTTTCTTTTACTGGGTTGCTCAGCTTCTTGGTGCTATAGCAGCTTCTCTCTTGTTGAGGCTTGTCACCAATGGCATGGTAAGAAGGCATCATATAACAAATGGCTTGACGTCATATGCTTATGTAACTTCTTCTATAATCAGTTGCATTGTGGTGTTGGTTTTGGCAGAGACCAGCGGGGTTCCACGTGGCATCTGGGGTTGGTGAGATACATGGACTGCTTCTGGAGATTGCAATGACTTTTGGGCTGGTTTACACCGTCTATGCGACAGCGATAGATCCCAAGAGGGGCAGCCTGGGGATCATCGCACCTCTGGCAATCGGGTTCATACTCGGAGCAAATATATTAGTGGGTGGGCCATTTGATGGAGCCTCAATGAACCCAGCGAGAGCTTTTGGGCCTGCGCTTGTTGGATGGAGATGGAGGAACCACTGGATATATTGGGTTGGTCCATTTATTGGAGGTGGCTTGGCTGCCCTCATCTATGAATATATGATCATTCCAGTAGAGCCTCCTCACCACACCCACCAGCCCTTAGCTCCTGAAGATTATTAATCCCAGTCTCATCAAATTGCAAATGTTCTTGTGTCCCATCCTAATCTTGTCTTGTATCTTAATGTTTTGTATGCAAACCAGTTCCTCCTTTTGTTTCCATGTCTGTGTTTCTGGAAAGTAGAGACGCTTGTGAGTGTCTGTTTACTTCCTCGAGAGTTGCCTTGGCTCTTTTGCAATGATGGTGAAAAATCACAAATAAAAAAATTATAAATTATGTCATCCTCTTTCTTCAGTCCATTTACCTGCTGCTTGTTGAGTCGCTTATAAGTATAAAGAAACATTGGGTATTAGCTAAGATCGGAATGCAATTTATAACAATGCCCAAAGTATCTTATAAGTTCTGGTAATGTGCCAGGGAGTTGCATGTTTATGCTGCAATACTGAATTCTTGCCATCAACCCATATGACCCTGTATAAAATCTTGCCAAAAGGAAAGGAAAAGACTTGAGCTTCAACTCCCAAGTAATTTCTTAAACACAGAGATTTGTGTACTGAGTAGCGCAATCAATTAGTCATGTTAAGAATGGTGACTGTTTACTAGCTATAAACGCTTATAAAATCTAGCCACCCAGGGAGCAAGTTCAATGTTATGAGGTGCTCTTGGATTGGAGGCATAATAATCAGACCAATAGCATGGAGAAAGCCTATCCGCAAGTTTTCCACCAGAATAAACACAAAATGGAAGCCAATTCTCTCCTCCATTCATCCTCCTTTTTCTTTCTCTTGGATAAGCTAATGGTGTCTGGATGTACCTGTTTTGAAAACACATAAATTCAGATCCTGCGTAGAAGTACTATGAAAACCCACCATAGCATCCATATAATGCAATCTGCTAAGTCTCCTCCAAAATTTAATTTCAGATTTCCCATCAATGAAATGGTCCATACTCTACTCTACTCGTGTATTTCCTCATCGTAAAACATGTTTTCTCTTACAGATACAGCAAAGTATCTTCCTCATATCCGTATGCTACAACATTTATCCCGTTACTCAAGGCTAAAGTATATTCTTCCCACAACATAGATTCTATGTTTACATGTTTTGAGAAAACTAATTAAACTCCAACTAATAACTTTCTATAGGTCTCCACCCTATTTCTTTTCTTGTTTCAGCGCCACAAGACACTAGCCACCTTAACAATATGGTAAGTCGTGTGAAAGACGTGAATATACCTGATACCATCAAGCACAGCGTCCCAACAAAAATGCGTATGACCAAATACGTGGCATGCAGAAGCACTCCCCTCACTTCCATGTATTGATCTTAGTCGAACCTCAAGAAAATCTGAACCAATGATTTTTGGAAGATTTGGATAAAACAACATCCTCTTTTCTGGGCATAGTTCTTGTCTGAGTCAAGAGGAAAATGATGAAAAATCAGAATCCCCAGCTTGTGATTCCTCGAAAATGTACTACAAATGTCAACTAATGACTAATAGAATTTTGTACTGGAACTCCCTATAGTAAATATAAATAATTCTTTTGTAATCATTTATTTCCAGTTTCCTATAGTGATGTGTCCCTTTCTATAATTGATTATTCTCCCCTTACTTCACTCTCCATGCCGTTATCTGCGTACTCTTTGATGATTAACATAGCAATTAAGGTGCGTATATACTTACTCCTACAATATGATAAAAATTAAGTAAAAGGAGAAAATGCTTAACCTACTATGCAATGAAATTCTTGGATGAAAAATATGAGAAGAACAAATACAGAAAACGAAAATAATCCCTGACTAATAATGCAAGCAATGGAATAGCAAACACGAAAACATTTCAAGAAGGCGCTAGTAATGAGTAGACCAAACCCAAAATTGAATCCAACAAACCTAGGAACAAAGTGCGAGAATGTTATAATTTGACTGCATGCTCTCTGTATCAGCTTGATTTCATTCTCATTTACTTCATTCATTGCGTCAAAGTACAAAGCAAGGGACATATCTCCATTAGAAAGTATTCCGGGCCACTTGCATGCATGAAAATCCTTGCAAGCCTAAACATACAACATTCCAGACTTTAGAAATCAGGCATCATTGTCCTATTTAACTTGAGATAAACAAAATCTGTAACGACAAACATCTAACGAGCTAATGATTAAATAACGGGGAATTTGTACTGTTAGAAACTTGGTTAATTACTACACCAACTAGAAAATTCATTTATTGGTCACCAAAGAGGTCCAAGTAAACAGCCAGTTCTGGTCAAAATGGATAGAGTGATCAACCTGGACTCGTCCAAATGGAAAAACAAATCTAAAAATGCACATACTTGTATGTTGAGCAACATTGTTTTGCAATCCAAGATATCATCAGTTTAATCTTGGGATAACCTCATTGACCATTTACAAATTAGCTTATCAAATATGAAAATACTAGAACTAAATTAGCCTTGTGACAGGATTGACAGATAAAGTACAATAGAATTGCTACTGATGGTTACACCACCAGGAAAGATTAAACTAGATCAGCTTGAGCTGGTTTTGGCCTAGGAAGTAGCCACATAAAAAGAGCAAAAGAAAGAAAACCTCAAAAAAAATTGGAAGCCTTGGTAACCACTGTCTGTATTTGCAAGTGTTAAATCTCTGGAAAAAGAAAACAACAGATATAATACCTTTTTTTCTCCCCTCCCATGATTCTGCTATGATAATCCAGTCCTTAACAATGGGCAAACAACTAATTATGTTTGGCTTGTTTTGCGCGCATAATTACTACCACATATTTATTCACTTGAAAATGGGAGGCAAAATAATTCTAGTAAACTTCGACCACAAAAATAAGCGTATCCACAATGTATCCAAATTCAGAAATGCACACATTAACATGTACTAGAATCACAAGAAAGTAATAATAAATGGAGAACTTTCATGCTTTCTGGGTGATATGTACGACTCAATGTTCTTGAGCATGATGTCAGAGATCCAGGAAGCAAGTCAAAATAGTACAACATTTTCATCCTTATATTATGAACCGTGGTAGTGTGAATATAATGAGGGCTGGATGCTTTAGCTAGTTCATCTTTAATTAGTTACGTAAAGGGAAAATTTTGAAATTAAGTGATGAAAGCCAAATCTTATAGAAGAGACAACCTAAAAACAGTGAAATTCAAATAGGGTTAACTTTATTTTTCTTATGCCAAGCAAAATGACCACAACAGATGGAAACAGTTTTTCAGAACTGGAGAACCAAAAATGGGAACTGCATAAAGGAAAGGGTAAGAGATGGAGAGGTAAAATCTAAGACTAGGTTAAAATATTTGTTGATTGAAAAGACATTATTATCTGAGAAGCAATGAAAACACCATTTATGTGGGTTACTTAAATGTTAATAAAGTCAGTACTGCTTTGAGCAAACTTAGTTCATACCTGCAATGATTGCGGTTAGATTAGTTAAACAGATCAAACAACTGATCATCATGAAATAGTAATATAGGTTACTAACCAAGTAATAGCTAGCAACTTTACAGAATGTAAAGCAAAACTAATCCTATAGTTTTAGTGTTTCACAAAACCATGTTATATAGCTGATAGTTCAGTAAATTCTTATAAGACGTAAATAACTAAATTACCATCTCCAAAGATGGAATTCGTATACCAGTAATGTCCATTTCTCTATCAAAACTCTGAAAAAACAAATACACACTGATTCAGAACAGTAAGACTATGCAAGCTTCCAGCTTTCAACAGCTGCAGTCAGAAATATGATAATAAAGGAGACTCAAAAATGATAAATCAATTACCTCATGGTACCAAGAAAACAACGGTACAATTCCCAGGCTATCTATCACCATAGGCTTGGTCTCAACTCCAATTACTCTGCATGCATCAAGCAATTTATCCAGCTTTTCAAGAGAATCAAGCTGAAAACATAGCCTCATCATTTATGTCCAGTGGGAAAACTGTCATCAGTGAAAACGTTTTACATGTTTCAATCCTAAAACAAACAAAACAACGCAATTATAGATCCTTTTACATTGAAAAGGTTACAGCATTCAAAGGAGGATTACAAAAGGTCGATCCTTACATATTGTTCTTTGTCCCTACGACACCACAGATCATGGTTTCCCGGAATGAAGAAAACATGTCCGAACCTATCCTTCAGGAGAGACATAGTCAAGTGAAAATTTTGGTACGTCTCGGCAACGTCACCAGCCACAAGAAGGACATCGTTCTTGTGTGTAGTAGGGCATAAGCGGTTGACCCATGCCATGTTGTCAGGGTAGTCAGTATGCAAGTCTGAAATCGAAAAAACTCTGAAGCCAAAAGCATGTCCAAGAGGAGGAGGCAAGATGGAAGGCCTTGTAATGCAGCCAATTCTTGTGGGATTCCTCAATTTGAATGGAATATGTTTTGAACAACATGATGGGCGTTGGTTTAAGGTGAGGCAAGAGGGGAGAGACCTCACCACCATGTATAGATGAAGGTGGTTCTGCTTGTGACCAAAGGAAATGGCGAAAACAAAAATCTCCGGCTTTTGGTCCCACAATCAGCAAAGAGAAGGACCGAAGCCTAAAAGCCCAGTCCAAATTTCATCAATGAAAAGCCTTCTATTTTAATCAAAGGGCAAATTTATTTACATATTTTTTATAAATAAATCTCTAACTTACTTAATAATATCTTCTAAATTCAGATTTTAATTTAAAGATGATCTCTTTTAATTACGCGAATAATTAAAAATAATAACCTAATAAGGTATGATGCTAAAAGAGTTTCAAGAGATTTAAGAATTATGAAAAACTTAAATATGTGTTTTAACTTTAATTAAAAGTAGAATGTTAACTTTATTTTTTTTTATCAAATAAGCTTAATAATTTAATAATGTTCTAAAATAAAATTTAACTTATCATAAAACATGACTCAAACACTATAAGTTTATAAAATTTAAAATGTAATATATTAAAATATTTAATATCAATCAATTAGTTATATTTTCATAATCTTCCAATAATATAAATTAAATTTGATTATTCAATATCAATTCTTTATTTATATTTTTCATATTATATTTACAATCATAATTTCAATTTTAAAAACAAATTCAAATATGATTTATTTATGTAATTCACACATGCAATATAATCTAATGAAATAGATATTGGCTATAATTATCTATTAATATTATTACATTTAAATAATAACCTAAATTAATACAAAATAAGATAAAAGATACAAATATCCCTTGTAATTTAAGAAATCTTATAAAAGCTCTACTATCTTTAAAATTTTCAAAAATATCTTCTAATTTTTCATTTTTAATTAAAAATAAGAACGAAACACACACAAGATGAATATTAAATGTAGATTAATTAAATGCTATTTATATGATAATTTAAATCAATTCTTAAAGCTATACTGAAGTAATTAAATATAACTCAAATTAATAATTCATTATAATGATCTTAAATTAATAATTTAAGTAGAATTTCATTGGTTTGGGTTGAATTTAAAAGTTGAGTTGGATTATCATATCAGTTACATTTGATTAGTTCATATCTTATGTTTATATTATGTGCATTTTATCGTTATTTTTAACCAAAATCTAAGAGAAATGATTACTTTAATAGATGTTGACTAATTTTTTTTACATATTTTTATATTTTATTTTACTCAACACTTACCTTAGACTTATATAAGCTTATATGTTGGCTATCAAAACAAATTTGCAATTGGTTTTGTCAATAGATTAATTCTATATGGCTATAATATTTGTTATCATCGTTATCAATATTCTTTATGAAAATAGTTAGCTTAATTATGGGCTTAGAATAGTTGTATTACCTTAACTAGCATAGTTAGCTCAATTTTGTGGCATGTATTCAGCAAATTATTTTCTACTTAATGGAGAACACACTCTCTATGACAAGCATTCAGACCCATAGTAAATTCTGTCGTGATATTAGAACCTTTCGGAATTAGGGTTGTTTATTCTTGAATCAGAATTAGGGTTCTTTAGAGTGGCATTTATGTTTGCATTTGAGTCACAAATCCAATGACCACTTGTTCTCACCATCGGCTCCACAAGGTGTGCCACCTTTAGTTAGGCAGGTTCCTCTTTTTCGGCAACCTAACTCCCGGCGAGTGGGTACCACGAAACAGTAATCGGAATCTAACTGGAGAAAAATTTTCTAGCAAGTCTGTTTTATTGATTCTTGGTCGGCACCACCTATTCTCCGGCCTATCTCTGGTGGTCTAAAGGTTTAGGTACCTTATTCAAGTTCTAATTTGACTTATTTTGTCCTGGATTTCAGTCCTTTCGATTTTCTTCAATTATTTTGCTTTCTGTCGTGATTCTATTTGTGAGACATTCTGGCCCGTTGAAAAATTGAGGCGGCCATTTCGACCCACTGCCCACGTGGGCCGCAGAGGGCTGGCCCATGGCTCGACTCATGTGGGCCGTTTCCGGCCCGCAGAAGGACGACCCACAGAGAGGCCCATAGCCCGGCCCGCCTAGTCCGCTTGAGCCGCGGGCTGCCCGCGGGCCGTTTTGGCCCGATTTTTTCATAAAATTTTAAATAAATTTAAAAAATTGTTGTTTTATTTTTAAATTTAATAAATTATAAACTTTTTTATTTTATTTTTCATATTTACAACATATGTA
>JAOSBN010000008.1:9582575-9597226 GCA_027563595.1 Erythroxylum suave | reverse complement strand
AGTTGTATTTTAGCTTTTAAAAAAGCTATTTCTACTCCAAAAGTGCTTTTGAAGTTTACAGCCAAACACTCATTTTTCCTTAAAATAGCTTTTGCGGTGGAAAAAAGTGCTTTTCCACCAACTAAAAGCTGAACCAAACAGTGCCTTAGTTAAGTGAAAATTTATAGAATGGAGCTGAACCCTGAACAAAATTTTAGCTTCTTATGTTCGTTTCCGATCGGTTTCTTGTCAAATACGAGCAGGTCTGTGCTGTTTTGATTTGCCTAGCACTTTCCTATTTTTGCTTCCCAAACTTCTCGTTCTGTTTGATTTTTGTTAAAATTTAAAGAAATAAACATATATAAGATGGGATACGATAAAGATAAAAGAATACGAAACACTCAAGTTGTTTTATTAATAAACTTGGTTACCTTATATAAACAAAATACAAAAAAAAAGATATTTCAACCAATAAATCTAGCTTATAAGATAAGATTAAAAATAAACTAGACCTATTCTAAAGGAATTTTAACAACTCTAAATATTTGAATTAATTCCCAACGTTCCCTTTTAATTCAAAATTTCTGGAGCACTTCTTCCCATCTTCAGAATATTTTGTGAAGCACTTCTCTTCACCAATTGATACACTTTTCATCATCCTGTTGATGCCCTTCTCACCTGTAGACATAATTAGAATAGAAGTTGGAGAGAAATTAGGGATGTATACGAGTAGTTTAGGGAGATAAATCAAGAATGTATATTTGTATCCAACTCTGTAACAAACCCTATTATTGTGTAGGGTATAAATATGCTCGTAAGTATAAAATATACATAAGTGAAATATTGAAAGAACGACTGTGTCTTCTACGCTTCATGGTATCAGAGCCTCTACATATTCTTCCACCATCTGAAATCTTACAACCATGACAGATGGAACAATTCCATCTCTTCCATCCAATGAAGCATCTTCTAGTAACCCACCAACCATCATTCACTACCAAAACGAATCTTCCGGATTTAACCCAGGCATCTTGTTAAATGAAACCAATTACGATGTCTGGGCTCAGATTGTCAAAATTAATATTGCAGCCAAAGAGAAGCTTGAATTCATCATCGAACAGACCCAATTTCGGCAAAAACAGACCCCCAATATGCCAAGTGGAATGTTGACAATCAAAAAGTTCGAGGATGGTTGCTTACCACTATGAAGCCTGATATGATGAGGAGATATATGCGAATTCCAATAGCTAGAGACATATGGTCGGCATTGTCAAAAGCATATTATGACGGCAGCGATGTACCTATATTTTTTCGTTACATCAGAAAGAATTCATGATGAAACAGGCTGGTCGTCAACTACCAACATATTTTGGAGAATTGTCCGAAATCTTCACTGATTTGGACTATCGTGATTCAGTTGTTATGAAGGACCCAGACGATGTTAAGCTCTACAAGGATTCCGTAGAACGAATGCGAATCTATATATTTCTAAATGGTTTGGACTCTGAATTGGATCAGGTTCGAGGCGAAGTATTATGGATGGATCCGAAGCCTGATCTCCAACAGGCATATGCATACATTCGTCGCGAGGCAAATCGACGTGCATTGTATAGGGGTGATTCTGTGGGTGATGCAACCGCTTTGCTTGCCAGGAACTCAAGTAATAGAAAACAGAAATATTCTGGCCCGAAGGAAAAGAGCTATGAGGTGCATACTACCTTAAACTCGTCAAATTCTAGCTCGACCAATGGAAATATGAAGGAGTGCACAACATGTGGCTTGATTGGTCACATAAGCAAAAGATGTTACGAAAATATTGGGTATCCTCCTTGGTGGGACCCCACAAAGGCACCAAAACGCAAGGGGCAAGCACACCTTGCTCAAACTGCTAGACAAGAAAAACAACATGGGGGAGGCAAAACATCCACAATATTTGTCCTGAATGTGTCTTCGTCTGCTGGTAAGTCCACTAGTACTTCTTCTCTATTTGGAAAAAATACATGGATTGTTGATTCAGGGGCGACCGGGCATATGACCTCTGATTGTACTGTGAAAGGCATGAAGCCCCCATCCACACCTTCAGTGAAAACTGCGAGTGGTGAAGTCATACTTGTTACTGGTGAAGGATCCTTAACTCTAAATGAGTTAAACCTTGAATCAGTTTTAGTTATTCCATCCTTAAATTACAGCTTATTATCTGTTGAGCAAATAACTATTGCCCTACATTGTCTTGTAATCTTTGGACCTTTCTTTTGTGTTTTTAAGGATATCAAGACGAGACGGACGATTGGCTGTGGCACTAGGAAAGGAAACCTATACTACCTGGATCTAACCTCATCATCTTCAAAAGCACTAGCGACGGCTTCATGCTTATCGGCTACCTCCTCTAGTATTTCTTAACTTTGGCTTATTCATAAGCAATTTGGTCATGCTTCGTTTGGATATTTGAAACAGTTCTTTCCGAATAAATTTAGAAAAATAAATTTGAATTCCCTTCAGTGTGATGTTTGTGCGTTATTTAAAAGTCATCGTACTACTTTTCCACTTCACTTATCTCGTAGTTCTGAGCCTTTTATGCTTATTCATTCTGATGTGTGGGGTCTTGCACGTGTGGCTACTCTTGGTAGTGCTAGGTGGTTTGTAACATTTATAAATGATTGTAGTAGGATGACCTGGACATGTCTAATGAAACAAAAAAATGAAGTAGGAGCCTTTTTCAAAAAATTCTGTAAAATGGTTACTACACAATATAATACGAAGGTTAGAATAATAAGATCTGATAATGGAGGGGAGTTTAAAAATCATGAATTGGAAGAGTATTTGAATGAGAATGGTATATTGCGTCAAACCTCTTGTCCTCAAACTCCACAACAAAATGGAGTAGCAGAGAGAAAAAATCGACATCTTCTTGAAATGACAAGGTCAATGTTAATAGGTGCAAATATGCCATTGTATTATTGGGGAGAAGCTCTAAGTGCATCCACACATCTCATAAATAAGTTGCCATCTAGAGTCCTAAAATTTTGTACTCCTATTGATGAATTATCTCGTCACCTTACTATTGTATCAAATGTCAATTTACAACCCAAAGTCTTTGGATGCGTATCTTTTGTTCATATTAATGATACTAATAGTATGCATAAACTTCAACCCAAATCTATTCAATGCATTTTTGTTGGGCATGGAATAAATCATAAGGGCTATAGGTGCTACAATCCCACAATGAAATGAATGTTTGTGTCCTTAGATGTCATATTTCATGAGAACACTATGTATTACAGTAAGGGAGAGACTGCAAGTAATGGGGAGAATATTACCATAGAAAGAGATCTAGTATACTTGCAGTCATTAGGTGAACAAAGAACTAGAACTGAAACTGAAATAGAAACTGAACATGAAACATCTTCACCTCAATCGGTAGACCCAAACAACAGTAGTCTACCCGAACTGTCCAAACTAAATGACAACCATTCTTCACCTCCAGCCCATAATATACATGAATTGCATGAACAAAATGTTGATGATGTAAGCATAGAACAGGAAGATTATGAGGAGGTAGTCGAAATGTAGGAACACCGTATTGATCAAGGTGCTGCAAACGAAGAATATAGTCAGGTTGATCTTCCAATGCCACAACAACAAAAGTCTTGGCTTGATAATCAAGTAAGTATCAGAACCTTGCCTGAAAGAAGCACTCGCAGTAGACCAAAACAGTCCTATGAACCTACATTATCTTCATCACCAAAGTATCCCATAACTAATCATGTATCTTATCACAGGATCACTGAGGAATCTCAGTCTTTTTTGAATCAACTATCCGTTGTATCCATTCCTAACAGTCTGCAGGAAGCATTGGAGGACCCAAGGTGGAGGAAGGCAATGGAAGAATAAATGAAGTCCCTTGAAAAAAATGGAACCTGGGAGATAATAGAGTTGCCTGCAGGGAAGAAAGCAGTTGGTTGTAGATGGGTATTTGCCATAAAACACAAAGCTAATGGAGAAACTGAGCGATTCAAGGCGAGACTGGTGGCCAAAGGATACAGCCAGGTATATAGGATAGACTATGAGGATATACATTTGCTCCAGTACCAAAATTAATACAGCACGTATCCTGTTATCTTTGGCTGTGAATTATGATTGGTATCTTCAGTAATATGATGTAAAAAATGCCTTTCTACATGGTGACCTTGAGGAAGAAGTTTACATGATTTTACCTCTTGGATGTGAGCTGGAAGTTGAAGGAAGTAATAAGGTGTGTAAATTAAAGAAAGCATTGTATGGCTTAAAACAGTCTCTAAGGGCTTGGTTTGGTAGATTCACAAAATCTATGAAAGCCTTTGGGTACAAATAATGCAATTCAGATCATACATTGTTCATGAAAAGAGATGGAGAAGGGATAACTATGTTGATTATAAATGTCGATGATATGATTGTAACAGGAAATAACATGGCAGAGAAGAAAAGATTGCATGAATATCTGTCAACACAGTTCGAAATGAAGGATTTGGGAGAAGTAAAGTTCTTTCTTGGCATTGAAGTCTTGAGATCAAAGAAAGGAATTTTATTAACCCAGAGAAAATATGTGTTAGAATTGTTAAAGGAGGTTGGAATGTTGGCCTGTAAACCTTCGGATACCCCTGCAATTGAGAAGATAAAGTTGAGTGGTAACAATGATGGTGCACCGGTAGATAAAGCCAAATACCAGAGACTTGTAGGGAGATTAATGTACTTGGCACATACCAGACCTGACTTAGCCTACTCTGTAAGTGTAGTTAGCCAGTACATGCATTCACCTCTTTAAGAACATTGGGAAGCAGTAATGAGAATCTTGAGATACTTAAAAAATTCACCAGGGAAAGGGATTTTATTTTCAAAAGATAAAAATATGCATGTTGAATGTTATACGGACGCAGACTGGGCAGGTTCAATTGACGATAGAAGGTCGACTGCAGGATATTTCACCTTTGTAGGAGGGAATCTTGTAACTTGGAGAAGTAAGAAGCAAGGAGTAGTTGCTAGAAGCAGTGCTGAAGTTGAATATCGTGGTATGGCAATAGGTGTATGTGAGTTGCTATGGATCTGAAATTTACTTGAAGAACTTGGGATTGAGTTTATTAGTCCCATGAAGTTGTATTGTGATAATAAGGCTGCATGCGACATTGCACATAACCCAGTTCAACATGATCGTACTAAGCATGTGGAGATTGACAATCATTTCATAAAAGAAAAAATTGAAGGAGGAGTCATTTCTGTGCCACATATAAGGGCAGGGGAGCAATTAGCTGATGTATTAACTAAGGCAGTTGCTAATCCTATGTTTCACAAGTTCTTGGAGAGGTTAGGCATGAAGGACATATACTCTCCAACTTAGGGGGAGTGTAGACATAATTAGAATAGAAGTTGGAGAGAAATTAGGGATGTATACGAGTAGTTTAGGGAGATAAATCAGGGATGTATATTTGTATCCAACTCTGTAACAAACCCTATTATTGTGTAGGGTATAAATATGCTCGTAAGTATGAAATATATATAAGTGAAATATTGAAAGAACGGCTGTGTCTTCTACGCTTCATCACTAACCTGCAATCATTAGAGCACGTCTCTTCAAACACATTTTGGTGCACATCTCACCAACTTTCAAAAAATAATCTTTCTCTTCATGCCCCAGTTTCTTTCAATGATCTCATTAAGGAATTTCACCTTTTCCTTTTGACAATTTGGCTAGAAGAGCTCTTTCATCAATTTGCTCAGTTTCAACTTTCCGCATGACCCTTCTTTGCTCCTGTGCTTGCAAAGCATTAATCAATTCAAACAAAGTTAAATCATTAATATCTCTTGAATCTTCAACAGATGAAAGTTTTGCCTTAAATTTTGTAGGCAAACTTATAAAAATCTTTTCTACAATTTTGCTCTTGGATAAATCCTCCCCCAATAGCCGTATTTTGTTCACCAAAGTCATCAATCAATCAAAATATTCTTGTATGCTCTCATGTTCTTTCATGCTCCAAGCTACAATCTCTTTTGAGATTTAAAACTTGCATCTTCTTCATTCTTTCATTACCTTGATATAATTCTTTCAGTATATCCCAATCGTTTTTAGTTGTTTTACAAGTCATAATTCTTGTGAAAACTAATTTTGAAACTATAGAGAAAATTATAGATAAGGTTCTTGAGCTTTTGCTGCTTCTTCTTCATGAGTTCTTATTTAATTTAGTGTTGGATTATTTCCCAAGGCCGGTAATTCCTTTTCTTCTTCCACCCATTGCCATAAGCAGAGACCTCTTAAATGAACTTTCATCTTGACAACCCATACTTGATAGTTTTGACCATTGAAATTTGGGAATAAGAGAGTAGTTGAATTGCTAGCAGTCATTGGAAGAGTTTTATTTTTTTTATTTCACTCAATCTCATAGTTCCTTAAGGATCTATGGCTTGATACCATGTTGAAATTTTAAAGAAAAGAAACATATATAAGATGAGATACGATAAAGATAAAAGAATACGAAACACTCAAGTTGTTTTATTAATAATCTTTGTTGCCTTATATAAACAAAATATAAAAAACTTAAATAGATATTTCAGCCAATAAATCTAACTTATAAGATAAGATTAAAAACAAATTAAGACCTATTTTAAAAGAATTTTAACAACTCTAAAATTTTGAATTAATTCCCAACAATTTATCTTAAAAAGACACTAGTTTTTCTTGCAAGGATTTAAAACTTTAGGTAATGATTGGTTCTTTTAAAGTTATGTCAGTTGAAGAAATTATGAATTCGATTGTTAGTTAATTACATATTTCTTTAGTGACCTTGTTCTTTTACTTGGCAAATGCCTTGTCCATTAAAAATAAAAAGTACTACGCCAATTTAATTGGAAAAGAAAAGAATGTTTCATTTACATATTTCATACTCAAAATTTTAAAGTTTATCCGCCGTAGCTATCCCATATCTAGCTTTCAGGGCTTTCGATTTCACAGGATTGTGCCCTCCTGTCTTAAGCAATACTAGCTCAACATACGCAAGAAAAGGATACACTGTGACGAATTATACAAGTCCCTCAAAGTGATTTGATAAGTATTTGGTGAGCTTTACAACGTGGCAGTCTTTCGCAATTTTGTAGAGGAAATCTTCGTGCGGAAGTGCTGTTCATATCGTAAGCTGACACGAGTATAAGCTTCTACGTGTGAGCGTCGACGTCCAACACGTGCGCCGTACAGAAATCGAGTCACAAAGACAAGGTCGTATGGCAAGACAATTCTATAGAGTTCCAACAAAAGTGGCCATTTCTCCAACATTTCATGGGTCGTTTCTCTGTTGGTTGCCGCTTCTTCTACTTCCACTGATCACCTTGGAAACAAGTTTTCGCGAGGATTTTTAAATATTTATGCATATGATAGTTGATAAAATCATAACGTAACTTTTCGCTTGCTGCAAAACAAGCTTTAACAACGCATCGCATCCTGTGAATCGCTCTTTCTCTCCTTTTTTTTTTTTTTCCTCGTTTGGTTTCCTGTTTGTTATCTTGTTTTTCTTGTCATTACCATGAGCAACCAAAAAGGACGGGACTGCGGGTTCAAATATGATTTTGTAAGCAATGACACCTATCAGTTTTCAGGGAATGTGCAGCAAGCAAACACAACGCAGTTTCCTGATTCTTTTGTCACAGAGCCGATATATACGTCATCGACCCCTGTTGGCGAGGAAAGTGATAACTTGCAATATGTTTTTGGGAATTTGACAGATATTCAATCTCATCCAAGTTTACAGGCAATGGCCACCATAAGCGAACCTACTAGAGAGGTTCCGCTTAAAGCGCCTTTCATTTTCAGGACAGATGAAAATGGAAGTGAAAGAGAATCTAATAGACAGATCATTCAGTCCACTCGAAGCGATGTGAGTTAAAGATAATTGGATTCATGTAATGCTTTTTTTTATATATATATATACCTCCGTAACACGAGTTAATTTGTCTAGATAAGGACATATAATTGGGTTGAAGCCTATGATGTGGTGGCTTAAGGCAATAAAATACCATCTTGGATGTGAGAAGTAAGAAGGTATCCAGAAGTTAATCCATAAATTTCCCCCGACTATTCCTTAATCTGGTGTTGTCTATTTGGGAAGTTAGTCAAGTAACAATATAAATCCTGGTGGGGGATGACACTATTTGTGAGGTTTTCGTGATAGGGGTTGAATTTTATTTGGTGGAAGGTTTCACTACAAACAATATTATTCTTCGTGTGACCTTTACTTTGGTGTTATGTCACTTCCTTCAGGGATCGTATGCAGAGATGTTCTACAATATTGAATCACGGGTATATTCCCAAAGTTCTGGTGGGATATAAGTTATTGTACATCTCTTTCTGTTGTCTATACGCTATCCTCACTGGTTCTTCTTAGGAAAAACCTGTATGAAGCGCCTTAAGAACAAACTTGTAAGGGCCACCGAGTGTGAGAAGAATATATAATCATCACCGAAAGAACTTGAGTCCCTAAGAACAAAGGATTGATCTTTTTCGACATATGCTATTTTGATGTTTTTGAAAACTCAAAAGCGTTCTTCGATTTTTGTTGACATCAGAATTTTGATGAACTTCGTGGAGAACCGAGGAAAGAGCAATACAAGGAAAAGCCTAAAAGGACACGTTCATCCGAAATGCATAATTTGTGTGAGAAGGTGAGTGTTAGATAGCACATAACTTGATAATTTTCTAAACAGAATATGTTAAAACTTTCTTGTTAACCACTTCGCTGCATTTGTATTATGCAGAGGCGTAGGGAGCGGATCAGAGGAAAGATGAAAGCTCTTCAGGAATTGCTACCAGGCCCTAGAAAGGTGCGATTTCAATTGTTCTGTTACATGTTTAGTCCAGGATAAAATGTTCAGCTAAAATGTCCAAGTTTGGCCGGTTTCAGTATACAGTTGAATAGACAATTCAGGTTGACTTGGTTTACTTTCAATCTTATCTTGATTAATCAGTGTGGGTTTCGAACACTGATTTATTTGGACTTTTCACCAATCATGAGCTAAGGATTTCTTTATCATTAAGGTCAAGGATCGAAACTGATGTTTTTTTGAGAATTCGGATGGAAACTGATGTTGAAGTACCTTTAGCAGCCAAATTTGGAACATATTTCAGGGTTCTTACCATCATTTTGTATTCCTGATAGCACACTCTTATTTATTAGTTCATACTGTTGGATTATCGTACCCTCTAACGAGTCCTACTTCTGATGGCCTGTATTGCTGTATCTCTAGATGCTTAATTCTTGGGCCTTGGTAACCGAAAATGTCTTTGTTTAGTATCCGACGGATAGGGCTTCATTGCTGGATGATGCCATCGAATATCTTAAAACCTTAAAGCTTCAAATTGAGGTAATCATTATAATCTTTTTAAAGTATGGCATGTTGAATACATAAATTTGATTAAACGTAGTGCTTGATATTCAACAGATGATGTATATGCGAGGACGATTTATATTCCAAGTTCCATCTATGCTACCGACTGAGTTTCAGATGCCACAATTTGCTGCATCTGCACCTGGAATAGGAATGGGAATGGCTGGTTTATGCAACTCTGGAGCTATTTCTATGATGTCAATTCCCCCAAACTATATTCAAAATTCAGAAGCGTATGGAAATCTTCCTATTCCTCGACTAACAGAAGCTGCATCAACATCAAGTACCCTGCCTATCTTTACTAGTGGTTTTTCGAGTTCATTTCCTTGACCTAAGCAATAGGAAGCAAGTTCTGAAGATACTGGAAACTGGACATCTGTCAGCCAATAAGCCACCAGAGTTGCTGCTAAGGAAAACTGTTTCGTCCAAAGTTGATTGCATGTGGCCTCCTTGTTTATCAGCTTCGACGAACCGACAGATGTTATGTTAGTCTGGCAACTTCGGATTCGGTGATAACGGATCAGTAATCCCTACTATGCCGCTAAGTTATAGGTATCTGCTTTAATTGCCAAGCCTTTTTCTTTCGTAACTAAACTACTTTTTCTCTTAATTATATTAGTTTTGTGATAGGAAATCAACTACAGTGTCATTGCCTATGGGTTCAGCAGTTGTAACATAATATATAGGACCGCTTGATGCAAAATTTTGAAATAATAATTAAGACAAAAACTGTATAAGGATTCTCAAAATTTTCTCATTCATTAAAGGAGCCCGAGTACAAGAAGTTTACTTTACTTGCCCAACCTGCAATGCGTATTCTCGTAATAGGTTTCTTATTATTCTACAAGCCTAAATGTCCGTCAATTTATCATGTACACCAAGGGCAAGGAACAAGAAGAGGATGAGGAATTGTGAAATATTCCCAGCTATAACGGATAAATTCGAAGCAAGATGAAAGTATTAACCATCTTTAAGACAAGAATACATGTTCAGAAATATAAGTGTGTAAATGTTATTAAGTTTATTTAAATTTATAATTATATGTAATTAGTACTACAATAATGCATTGTATTTAAGGATGATATTTGTTATTATGGTGTAAAGAATGAAATCAATCATCTGATGATTTGAATGAAATAAAATAAATGTGTTCTTTGTATAATATTTTAATAACTTTATTTTTTTTATCTCTTAGATGGTGTAAGTGTTTGCTTTAATAAAGAATTAATGTAATCGTTAACTTACATTTCTATTTATTGATGTGTTGTTGATTATTAGAGAAACTACAGATTAATGGTTTTGGTTTCTAACTTGAACTTAGTCGAAAATTTTGTTTTATTAAGTATAACAGTTATAAAAAACTCTTCTTTTCTTTTAGATCTTGTAACGCACCTAGGATTGTCCGTGAATGGATTAAAAATGAAGAAAATTGAAATACCTAATTTTGGTTTCATCTCAATTTTGGAAGCCTTTTCTGCTATCAGATGCACTCAAAAGCTTCTGGTTCCTTTGTATAGATTGATCAGTGGCTCGAACTTTAGGTCTTTCTGTAGTTTGCACAAGATGCGGGCGCTCTTAATGGGTCGGAGCTCTGAAATGCTCGCGAATTACATTTGCTACCACAGGAGACCTCCTATTTATATATGAACTTTCATATCGGACTTCCCCATCACAAGGCCGATACGGTCCAGTCCATACTGAAATGGACTCATTTTCTACCCGAACTTCGACCCGTTAATTTAGATCATTTATTGGGCCACCTCATTACCTTTAATTGGACCAAATTGCGTTACTTAATCAGTAATTTATTGGAAAACGCAATCACGATTAATAACTGTCTATAAATGAGAAAAAGGACAAAATTGCCCTTAGGGGCAAAATTGTCCAACAATCTCCCCCTTGGACAGGTATTAATTGTAGTTCAAGTTTAGATTTAAAAATAGTTTGAAAAATCTAGTTAAGTCACGCTACTGTAATGGTACCAAAAGTTTTTAAAAAATCATTTGATCTAAGGTAATAGAAGTCCTATATTGTATCCCGCAAGGCTTTCGATATCGAAAGATATCAGACACATGTGTCATATGTGACACAGGTCTAATATAAGCACGAATACCTAATACCTTACTAACATGAATGGGAAAATGGAGCATGGTAGATTACGATGATGCCCTTATGATCTAATATGTATCATCTTCATCTGTAGGTCTCAATTTCTCTAACTTTATGCTGAACCGCAATAGAGAAATTCAGTTTTCTCTCACCGAATGCTAAACAGCATTAGAGAAAACTTGTTTCCTCTCTTATTAGAGGAAACCTTTATGGGATTAAAAGCTTATATCCCCTTATGTCATTTGAAACTTTAAGGATATCCATATAAACTTAATGTGTTGAATGACATAAGTTCAAGGCCAATCTTTATTTATGTCCAATGACCTTAAATGCTTAGATCAACACAAATCTTAAGACTTTTATGTGTATTATGACTGCATGCAAAACATTTATAACTGAGAAAACATGGCCATATAATTGATATATATAATAATGTCATAATACAACCAATGTACAAAAGTTAAAGGAGCAAAACAAAATGATCCCTAACTACTACTGTCAAAAGACTTCAACACCCCCATACTGGATACATGTTTAGCAAATGCTGGTGGGCGAAGTCCTTTAGTTAGTGGATCAGCCAACATGTCTTCTGTCCTGATGTGCTTCACTGCAACGTCACCTTTCTAAATTAGTTCCTTTATGGTCAAATAATTGACCTCTAGATGCTTAGACCCTGTGATATTCTTGTTGTTGTTGTTGCTAAGCAACACTGCAGCAAGGTTATCACAGTACAACTGTATAAGTCTAGCAATCGAATCTACCATAGATAACTCAGAAATCATGTTTCTGAGCCAAACTGCCTGTGTAGCAGCAGCATAACATGCAATAAACTCTACACACATGGTCAAGGAAGTGACCAGTGTCTGCTTAACACTCTTCCATGATACAGTACCATCTGCTAACATAAAAATATATCCTGATGTGGACTTGCGGTCATCTGGACACATGGCTAAGTCTGAGTTTGTATACCCTATGAGGTTCAAATTGTCGACTCCCCTATATGTCAACATATAATCCTTGGTACCTTTAAGATATCTCAACACTCGTTTGACTGCATTCCAATGACCAATACCTGGATTAGCTAGATATTGACATAGCAGTCCAACAGCAAATGCAATGTTCGGTCTAGTGCATACTTGGGCACACATCAGGCTACTAACAGCACTAGAATACGGAACATTCTTCATAGCCTCTCTTTCAACTTCATTCTTTGGACATTGTGCCAAAGATAATCTCTCTCCATGAGAGATGGGTGCTACAACAGGTCTACATTCAGCCATATTAAACCTTTGCAGTACCCGCTCGATGTATGCTCTTTGTGAGAGACTTAGTGTGTGTTGAGATCTGTCCTAGTGAATCTGTATATCGAGGAAAAAAGATGCTTCACCTAAATCCTTCATGTTGACATGTCTGGCCAATAGTTGCTTAACTTCGTGCAATATGGTCAAATCATTTGACGCGAGCAAGATGTCATCGACATACAGAAGTAAGAAGATGACTTTGCTCCCCTTGATCTTATGGTATAAGCATCTTTTGACTTTGTTTTCCACAAACCTGAATGAGGTTAATATCTCGTCAAACTTCAAGTACTATTGTCGAGAAGCTTGCTTCAGACTATAGATTGATTTATTCAACTTGCATACTTTGTCAGCTGCACCTTGATCTTGAAAACCTTCAGGCTGTTCCATATAGACCTCTTCATAAAGGTCGCCGTTCAAGAAGGCGGTCTTTACGTCCATCTGATGGAGCTCCATATCATAATGGGCCACTAATGCCGTGATCACTCTAAATGCATCCTTTGAGGATACAGGAGAGAAGGTGACATTGAAGTCGATTCCTTTTCTCTGAGTGAATCCTCTGGCAACTAGACGTGCTTTAAATCGCTCAACTTGACCCTGTGCATCTTTCTTGGTCTTGAACAACCATTTGCAACTGACAGGTTTGCAATGTTGAGGTAAATCAACAAGCTCCCATACCTTATTATACCTGATAGCTTGCATCTCGTTCTTCATTGCTTCCCACCACTTATCTGCATGAGGACCAGAAATGGCTTCTGTAAAAGTAACTGGATCCTTTACATGTCTGATATCATAGTCTTGTTCACCCAAATAGACTATGTAATATGATGAGATAGCAGGTCGCCTCTCTATGGTGGATCTGCGTAACTGCACAAGCTCCTGTACCTGAGGAACCTCCCCCTGAACAGGTGTAGGTTCCTGCACCTGCATAGGCAAAGCACTGGGACCCAGGTCCACCAGAGCTGACTGTATGAGAGGTTGATACAATATGGTGGTTGTATCAGTCCTGCTAGCTTCTGGAGGTTGTGAAGGTCCTCCCTCTTCATAGACATCAAATTCCAGAAATTTTGTCGTCTGTGATTCTACAATTCTGGCTCCCCCCTCTCTACAGTAGAATCTATAGCCCTTAGAGTGGTCGGAGTGACCCATAAAATAACAACGAGTTGAACAAGGTTGCAGCTTATTTTCATAAGGATTATGTAATTTTACCTCAACAGGGCAACCCCACACACGAAAATGTGCAAAACTTGGTTTTCTCCCAACCTAAAGCTCAAAAGGCGTCTTTGACATTGACTTGCTTGGGACTTTATTTAAAATGTATAACGCTGTCTTTATGGCTTCACCCCATAAGTACTCAGGTAGGTTAGTCCTGCTCTGCATCGACCTCATCATGTCCTTTAGGGTGCGATTACGCCTTTCGGCCACACCATTTTGCTCAGGACTACCTGGCATAGTGAACTGGGCCACTATTCCAATTGTCTCTAAATACCTGATACACGGACCCTTTTGTTGTCCAGTGACCCCATATCTGCCATAGTATTCCCCTCCTCTATCAGATCTGACAACCTTTATTGATCTTCCCGATTGGTTCTCAACTTCAGTCTTGAAGATCTCGAATTTATCAAGAACTTTAGACTTCTCCTTAAGTAAGAACACATATCCATATCAAGAATAATCATCTATAAATGCCAGAAAATATCTTGCATTGCACGTTACTATAGTATAGGGACCACTAACATCTGTATGTATAAGATCTAACAAGCCAGATGCACGAGTTGACCCTTTCTTGTAACATCCCATCACCGATGGGAAGGGTAGAATAGTAATTTTGAGTGGTCCATGGGCGTTTAGAAATGCCTTTAC
>JAOSBN010000008.1:9562910-9573041 GCA_027563595.1 Erythroxylum suave | reverse complement strand
GTATGATTAATTAGAAAATTTTATTCAATTAATTATAAATTTATATCAAAAGTTAATAAGTGATTAAGTTAATAGTTAATTAGTTATAGTTCAAATTATGAATTACATTAATTATAAAATTTTAATTTACTTAAATTATTTATTAATTATTATAGTTAAATTAATTATGTCATTTTATTTCTATACGTATTATAATCACGTTATTACAAATGTATTATAATTTAATTATTAATATTAATTAATTGTTAATATGTGATAATTATTAATTATTAATTAATAATTAATTATAATTTAATTATTAATATGTGATAGTTAATTATTAATTAATTTAATATTATTATATTCCTTATTAATATACAATAGTATTAATTTTCTATTGCTGTTATTATTATTATTATTAGTATTATTATTATTAATAAAAATGTTTATTATTATTCAGAACAATATTAAATTCCTTATTAGTATAAAGTATGGTTATTTATTATTATTGTTATGATTATTATTAGTATTATTCATAATTAAATTTATAAATAAATTTGATTTCTATTATTAATATGAAATAAGAAATGATTAGTTATTTTGTTCGCATCATTATTAACTTTATTATTCTGATTATTTTAATTATTCTTTTAATTCTTAATAATTATTATTAGTTTCCTACTTTAGTATATATACTTGTTATTATAACTCATAAATTTTGTAATTCTATTAGTATTGTTTTTGATTCTCTTTCTGACCCAAGGCACTTGCAGCTAGTCAATGCACTTAAGAATAATTCTTTACCGTGCTAAGTTGACCATATTCCTTCAGTGCTGAATGCTTAAAAGTTTAGATTGCAAGGAGAAGCTTGAATTGCAAATTTGAATTAAATTAGGATAAAGGAAATTAAAGCAAGTAAATCTTCATAATAACGATTGCGATGGAGGGATTCTATGCACTTTCATATCATAAAGAACTCAAAAGAAATCATTGAATGATGAGAAAAAAGACATTTTTGATATTAATACTAAGCCACCAATTCCCATTCCCTTCCTGGTGCACCAAGGTGATTAAGTTTATAGAAGTGGACTAAAATTAGGCTAAAAGTTCCAGTCCTATTTTATGCTCTACAGCTGTGATAAAAACCCTACGTGCCTCATTCTCGTCAGTGTGTGATGTGTTTGTACGAAGGTAGTGAAGTGAATGGGAACCAGAAATGAGGTTTTCATCGTAACCATAAGCTTCGATTATTACCTTGCAAACATAAAAACATGTAAGTCACGACCCAGAAATGAGGTTTTCATCGTAACCATAAGCTTCGATTATTACCTTGCAAACATAAAAACATGTAAGTCACGACCGTGACTTGTTAAGCACAGGTATGACCTTTGCACTCAAAGTCACGGGCATGACTAACCCGTGACCTCAATTATTAATTACCTTATTAATATAATTTTTTTTAATTATTTCTATTGGCTGTGGCTGTGGCTGTGGCTTAAAAACGGCGCTTGTGGCTGGATCCCATAGATATCTGTCTAAGTTTAATAACACCTATTAAATTTTTATATAACACAGCGTCGTTTGGACATTGGACAGAATAAGACAGGATTAACTTGTACAGAAAATCTAAACTCGTTCCCGCCGTATCTACCGCGACAGTAATTACTGTGCCAATTACTTAGCACCCTACGCACACACGCTCAGTATCGGGACACATATTTTACTTTATCCACTGGTGTATTGTAATAGGCTACTGTTGGAGGACCTCTGTAGGGCTTCTAGTCACACTTTCGGTGTTTAGTTGTGGTAGTTTTCTCATGCATTAAAAAAAAAAAAAAAGAGAAGGAATATTCAGTCATGATTTCTTATTTTAATAATATATCCGCAAATGTTGGATGAGCTTGCCTTCAACAAGCGTGGTTGAAATATCTCTGGTACGGGATCTGAATCCTACTTATGATCGCAGCTTCCTTCTCCGAACCAGAAACTACTTCCTGTTAATTGACAGTTGACCGTTTGTTAGCTTATGTAATATTTATTATAAAAATAATAAGCAAGAAAGAAGTCAAAAAGTTAAACATTGATGTGATGGGCTTGTGGTACCAGAATGCCAAATAATATTGTTTTTCTCTGTTTTTTTATACCACAACCGCAACTCTTAAATGAGGGTCGGTCTCTCACATTAAATGCCGCTACCAACAGCCAACCGGTTTATTCAATGTATAATGTGAAGGGCCGTCATCTTATCTTAGCCTTCTCCATATTCAAAATCTGATTTGTAGAAAAAGGAGGGGATGAATCACACTGCATAGTGGGGGGATAGGGAAGAACGAAGAATATTGTTGTGTTGTGAAGATCAGTACGTGCTTTTGTCACACCAAAATCAAATTCTTGCTGGCTTGTACAAATCAGTTGAGGCTTGTTTTGCATGGTCCTTATACCCTTCCCGTGTTTGTCATTCAATTTCCATTTCTTAGTTTCTCATCATAAATTTCTTGTGTCAAGCTAGTCTTCATGACCATCATCTTAAATATAATTCACCACAACATTTCATGGTTTGTTTGCCATTATAATTAGTTGTTGTATGATCATAAGTTTCTTGCTTTACCATCGGTCAAGATATATATGCATATTTGTTTTGAGCTAGCTGGGGAACTGTTTTAAGTAATGAGAAACTCGGCTGCAGACAACGTAAGGATGGAGATAGAGGCAAGCAAACCAGGAGGGAATGGAATAGCAGTAGGAGGGTTGAGCCCTTTAAGCGAGACGCTATGGAGGGAGAAGACAAACACAGATATCGTAGGAGACGTGTCGGCGAGGCTAACATGGAAGGATCTGACTGTGATGGTCACTCTGAGCAACGGCGAGACTCAAAAGGTTTTGGATGGTCTCACAGGGTATGCTGAGCCTGGTACTCTCACTGCTCTCATGGGCCCTTCTGGTTCTGGCAAATCCACTCTCCTCGATGCTCTCTCTAGCCGCCTTGCTGCTAATGCTTTTCTTTCTGGCACTATTCTCCTCAATGGTCGCAAAGCCAAGCTGTCTTTTGGAACTGCTGTAAGTCCAATTTCTACCTAATATATTAAGATTATAATAACTTATTTATGTGACTTTTCCAGGCAGATGTGCCTGGAGATCAGTGAAGCATAATGATATCCCTATTCGCAGTAAAATCAAAATAAAAATTGTTGTATAATCTGCTCGATCTACACAAAATGATAGAGAGATTGGTAATTTTCAGGTTAATTATGGTATAATGATTGTAATCATGAACTTTATATATAAATTATAGGCTTACGTGACACAAGATGACAACTTGATTGGTACTCTAACGGTGAGGGAAACAATCTCGTATTCAGCTAGACTCCGACTTCCTGATAAGATGCCTAGGTCGGAGAAGCGTGCATTGGTAGAGAGTACCATAATAGAAATGGGTCTCCAGGACTGTGCTGATACAGTCATTGGAAACTGGCATTTGCGTGGGATTAGCGGAGGTGAAAAGAGACGGGTCAGCATAGCTCTTGAAATCCTGATGAGGCCTAGATTGCTCTTTCTTGACGAGCCCACCAGTGGCCTTGACAGGTAATCAACCTCTTCATTTAGAGAAAAGCTTTGCTCATGCGTAGCGTGCAGCGTTAAAAGATTCATAAATTAGAAATGTCGACTGTCTCTGCAAATTTTATTCTCTGGCTAGCTGTATTGGAACCAATTTTTTTGATTTGTTCATTGCACCTGATGACTAATGGCCATCTATATCGTGTGGCAGCGCTTCTGCTTTTTTCGTAACACAGACACTACGCGGGCTATCCAGAGATGGAAGAACTGTCATAGCTTCAATACACCAGCCTAGTAGCGAAGTTTTTGAGCTTTTTGATAGATTGTACTTGCTTTCAGGAGGCAAAACTGTTTATTTTGGTCAGACTTCAGAAGCATACGAGGCAAGCTGCTTGGTTCTAATCCTCAAATTCATCTGCATTCAAATCCTAACAAGTTTAATGACAAATGCAGTTCTTTGCACAAGCTGGCTTTCCCTGCCCTGCTTTGAGGAATCCCTCTGATCATTTTCTTAGGTGCATAAACTCAGATTTCGACAAAGTGAAGGCCACGCTCAAGGGGTCCATGAAACTTAGGGTATCAATGATTAACCTTATTCACCGTTGATGTGCAAAGACTTCTATCCTTATTACATTTTGTCTAATGATTCATTCATTTTTGCTTATCGTTGCGATTTTGTTTAGTTCGAGACAAACGATGATCCTCTAGAAAAGATAACTACAGCTGAAGCCATCCGAACTCTCCTTGACTACTACGAAACATCTCAGTACAAGTATGCAGCCACGGAAAAAGTGGAGGAGATATCCAAAGTTGTAAGTGCTTGATTTTTTTCATTAATTTACTGGTCATAGGCTTTATGCTTGCTGTCGAATCCAAGTTGATTCTTTATTCTTCTTAATTTTGTTGCAGAAAGGAACCGTTCTAGACTCTGGAGGGAGTCAAGCAAGTTTCTTTATGCAGACGTTCACCTTAACCAAGCGTTCTTTTATTAACATGTCGAGAGATTTTGGATATTACTGGCTTAGGCTCCTCATTTACATACTCGTTACTGTTTGCATTGGAACTATATATCTTAACGTTGGGACTGGATACAATTCCATTTTGGTAGGCGCTTGATTATAATACAAAACACAGTTTTCTAACTTAATCTGTGGTCATTTCACATTTCGTGCTGACTTCTTTTCGTTTTCCATGAGCCAGGCAAGAGGTTCATGTGCTTCTTTCGTATTTGGTTTTGTCACTTTCATGTCAATTGGTGGGTTCCCTTCCTTTGTGGAAGATATGAAGGTACGTCAGTGTCATGACCATCTATTGCAATGACACCCTAATGCGCATTGAATACCCAACTTACTACTTTTGCAGGTCTTTCAAAGAGAGAGGTTGAATGGACATTACGGTGTGATAGCTTTTGTCATTAGCAACACAGTTTCTGCAATGCCATTCCTCATAATGATTACCTTCATCTCTGGAACTATTTGTTACTTCATGGTTCGCCTTCATCCTGGTTTTGAGCATTATTTATTCTTCGTGTTGGCCCTCTATGCAAGTGTTACTGTGGTCGAAAGTCTGATGATGGCCATAGCCAGTGTAGTTCCCAATTTCCTCATGGGTATCATCATCGGAGCTGGAATTCAGGTAAAGTAAATAAATAAGCTGTATATTTATTTGAAATTCTAAGCAAAACTTTTGTATGTGTTATGGTCCTGAAAGTTTTCATCCAATTTCAGGGAATATTCATGTTAGTTTCCGGGTACTTCAGGCTTCCGAATGACATACCCAAGCCTGTTTGGCGCTACCCAATGTCATACATCAGCTTCCACTTCTGGGCTCTTCAGGTATTTACAAAATAGCTTCCTACTAACTAACCTATTCATGAAGCCACATGTCATCCTCCCAAGTAAATTAACTATACGTTTATGGATTCATCACAGGGACAATACCAGAATGATTTGAGAGGGTTGTTGTTTGACAACCAATCCCCTGATCTTCCCAAAATCCCAGGAGAGTATATCCTGGAAAACATTTTTCAGATAAACGTGCACAGATCGAAGTGGATAGACCTTAGTGTGATCTTCAGCATGATCATCATTTACCGCATCATATTCTTTATCATGATCAAAATCAGCGAAGATGTTACACCTTGGATCAGAGCCTACATAGCAAGGAGAAGGATGCAACAGAAGAATGGAGCTCTAACTACTACAGTTGCTCCTGACGGTCTCACCCAGTCCGCTTCTCTTAGGACTTACGTGGCCAATCGTCCCACTGGAGTTGCTAAACGGTAGATGCCACTAACTAATGTTATTATGGTTGATTGCTTAAACTAAAGGCTGCCATTATCAGATAGGGGCCTCACAATTTCAAGTCACTATGTGTTAGCTATATATTGCTTTCAGTTCAATGAGGTTGGACAAACTATACCTTCATGTGTAATCAATTCACGTCTAAGGTTATAACGTCCATGCTATATTAATTTCTTGCAAAACAATAGACAGCACTTCTCTTAAAAAGGTCGTTCCCTTTTTAAGGACTGAAGACAAAATATGAGCTTTATCCGACCATAAGGCTGGGGCCAATGCACAGCAGGGATGAGGTGCTATTCGTCGGCTCTGCTGTGCGGCAACGCCCTTCTCTTTAATCGAAGTAGGTCTTAACGTATACTAATAAACTCATTCAAAAGTATTTTAGTAGCTGCATCTCCCACTCATTCATGAATGAGTTTAATTGATTGGAATTTTGTACCTCTCGTAACTTTTCAATAACTCATTGGATCAGCATACAACGAGAGCCTATTATCATATATTTGTTAATAGTGTAAAACATCTCGATCAGTAAATCGATCACAGGACCAATGTATCCTAAGTCATATCTTGCATTAATTTCTTTTTTTTAATCTCATTTATCCTAGGTCATATCTCGCATTAATTTCTTTTTTAAAAATCTCATTTACTTTATCACATGATTTTATTCAATTATATTACAAAAAGATAGTGACTATCTTTGAATGAGTTTTATGCGAGTCTTTAAACACAATGACCTTCCTCTATTTTGAATTTTTTCAAATCAAACTTAATATGTTATCCTATAATTGTTCCATAAGATCGTATCATGTATGATCTACTAATAAAATTCTAATGTAACAAACCTTAAATTTAATATTCTCAAGAATTAGATAAGAATCTTAAGGTTATTTAACAAGAAACCTTGTCCTAAAGGATCTCACACAATGTAAGTGAGATCTTGCAACTTACATTACTCCTTTTATGATCATATTTACACAAATAGTATGGGTCATGTGTTACGGTATTGGCTCATATTCACTTTATGTGAATTGTCTTTCATTTATAAAATACTGTACAGATGTTAGTTCAAACATACTGAATGTTTAACTTGAATTCACTTATATATTCTATTTTTTTTTCAAAACCTACATCTGGCAATTGGAGACAGATGTAGTGATCATCTAATCATTTTTTACTAACTTCCTTGTAATTTAAGGTAGCATTTATGATTTAAGTTTTTCACTCTTAGTTATCACCTAGATAATAAACTTTAAACTTGCCTCATCTCTAGTGACTACAAATAACTAGAGGTGACTGCTTATGTGAAAAAGTCAATACCCAATTTGTCTTACATGCTTTAAATTCACGCACACACACACGCACACGCACACACACGCACACACCCACACACACACACACGCGCGCGTGCGCACACACACACGCACACACACACACGCACACACAGACAGACAGACACACACACACACACACACACATACACAACACACACACACACACACACACACACACAACACACACACACACACACACATACACACACACACACACACACACACACACAGATATATATATATATATATATAAAATAAAAAATATATTTATGAATCAAGTATTATACTCTCGTTGAAATGCGACATTACAATTAAATGAACATATAAAGAGAAATGTTTCTTATTACATTTCAATATCTATGTAAGCTTGTGAGACTTCACATGCGCAATATACATATCTTGGGAAATTGGCTTTGTCATTGGGTCTATAACCATATCTCATGTAGATATATATTTCAAGTTTACTTCTCATGCGACTATATCTTTTACATAATTCTACTTATTATCTATATGCTTGGCTTTGTTTAGGATCTTTTGTATAAAGGATTACTGCTTGACTATCACAGTTGATAGTCATTACATTAATTTTGCTTTTAATGACTCGTAAATGAACACAGAATTGTCAAAGCTATCCAACTTCTTCTATTATTGTAGAGAATGCTACGAATTCAACTTCTGTCATCTAAACTGCAATACAAGATTGTCTCTTATTTTTCCTTGATATTGCTCCATTATTTAGTAAGAAAACAAATCTAGAGATAGACTTTCTTTCATCTAAATCTCCTCAGTTTGCATTTGTATACCCTTATATATGTAGGTAATTGCCTTAATAGCATCATACATAGTCCACAACACCTTTTAGATACCTCAAGATTCTTTTTACTACTTTCCAACATGCTTACCTTAGATTTGACTGATATCTGCTCACCATTCCAATAACATAACTAATATTTGTTTATATACACCTCATTGTATACATGGGACTTCTATCTGCATTAGAATAAGGATATTTCTTCATTTTTCCCTTTCTTATGGTGTTATAGAACAAAATTCCTTGCTCTCGCATTTAACAATATTATTATCAATTGATTCGCAATCTTACATATTTGTTCAAGGATTCTTTGAATATATGTCACTTATGAAAGTGATAGTAACATCTTTAAACGATATCTTGAAATCTTAACTCAAAGAATGGATGCAACTTGATCAATATCTTTCATCTCAAATTAAGATGATAACTAGTCTTTGATTTGCTTAATAAACCTAAAATCCTTACTAGCAATCAAAATATCATCCATATGTAAAGAAAAAATTGCAAATTTATCTTTGAATCTCTTAATATATATATATAGTGGTCTTCGTCAATCATATGAAAGAATTATGTTATGAAAATGGATATATCATTGTCTTAAAGACTGATTCATATGATAATTCAATTTAATAACCAACACACTTTATGCTCTTAGCATGTCTTAGTGAAAACTATAAGTTGTTCTATATAGATTTCGTCTTTTAATTCTCCATATAAAAAAGTAGTCTTTACATTCATTTGATGTAATTCAAGATCCATACTAGTTATAATAAGATAGATTAAAGCAAATCTTATAGTAGGTGAAAAAAATTTCTTCATAATAAATTCCCTCATGTTATGTATATCCCTTAGTTGTAAGACGTGTTATATATCTTTCCATACTGCCCACAACCTTTTGTTTTAATTTAAGAACCTATTTGTTCCCAATAGCTTTTCACCTTTCAGTAAGGTCAACTAACTCCTATGCTTAATTGGAGCTTAAAGAAGTAATTTCATATTTCATTGCTTTTATCCATTTTTCTTTAGCAGGACTGGTAAGAGCCTTATTTACGTCCCTTGGTTCATCCTCCTCTTTTAGGACAATCATATGAATTTCTCCTTTAATATCAAAACAACATTGTGTAATAATTTCTTAATTACTGTGTCATAAATGAGGTTCATTAAAAACAAATTTATTAATCTTCTGATCACTCTTACTCAAGTTAGATACCAAGAGCAAACTTTCAGTGGGTTGTAGAGTGAATTGATTTTGAGTTAATTCTTCAATATCCAAATTGCTCCGACTGGGTTGACGTTCCATATCTTGATTTCTTATAACATAATTATAATGTTCAAGAGGCTCACATAAAAATAAGTCTTTTCTTACCTTGCTTTGGAAATTGTTCTATAAGAATGTACATCTCATGATTCAAATTCAATTATACATTCACTACCTTGTTCACATATAAACATATACCCTTTTAAATGTTCTGAGTATCTAATAAAAATACTTTTCTTTCCTCTTGGGCATATTTTTCTATATTTATAATGGAGATCATGAACATAGGCAGCTCACACCAAAGGTGTAAAAGTTGTTATTTCAGGTTTTTTACCCATCCACAACTCATACAGAGTGCTTGTAACTGATTTTGTAGGCACTCGATTAAGTACACAAGTGGTTGTTAGCCATATATCACCTCAATAGGTGATTAACAATTTTACTTATTCCATCATGAACCTAATCATTTCTAGTAATGTTCTATGGCATCTTTCTAATATACTGTTTTGCTGTGGGGTTCAAGAATAGTCAACTATATGTCTATTACTTTTTCATCATATAAAATTTTAAACTTATCAAATAATTACTATTGTCCTTGTTGGACCAATGAAGGTTGACAAATTAAATCCTTCTATGTTTTGATAATAATAAAATTTTATAGAATTGGTTAAGAAATACTTTCAGGTATTTGGATTGAAATTCAAGAATAAACAACGCTTAGATAAATTCAAATCAGCATCTCAATGAATTAGATATCTTCAACGTGCAAGAGATAAACCAAATCAGCATCTTAACGAATTGGATATCTTCAAACGTGCAAGAGATAAACCAAATCAGCATCTCAACGAATTAAATTGAAGATTATGTGAGATATGTACGTTGGAGTTAAGTACT
>JAOSBN010000008.1:9547105-9562810 GCA_027563595.1 Erythroxylum suave | reverse complement strand
CGAACCTCTATAAAAACAGTGTTTGCCTTTCTTCCCTACTCTTTTTACATTTAAATTTATTTATCGTGTGAATTAACACTTTGTTTTTTGTAGAACTTTGTGAAAAAGTTTCAAAGATCTATTCAACCCCCCTTTTAGATCGTTTTCAGTCCTCGATTAGTTCAAAATTCTTTGTCCTCGATTAGTTCAAAATTCTTTTATCTTCCTTTCTAATTGATGCTCAACTAAATTCATGTTCTAGAAGAAACAACTTAATGCTTATGATTTGTGAAAAATTAAATAGACGTGACCATATTGAGTATAATCGTCTATGAAAATGATAAAATACATAACCCAATATCTTGCCCTTAAATTCATTGGACCATATAATTCATAATGAACTAATAGAAATGGGTACGAAGCTTGTGTTCCTTCTCCAAAAGTTTGTCTGACCATTTTATAAACTAGACAAAATTCACTTGTATGTAGATTTATTTGACTTAGATTACCTAAAAAGCTCTCTTTAATCAATCAACTTATTTGATTTTGACCAATATGAAATAATATAGCATGTCACAAGATTGCATCATTGTTAGAAGTATTAGACGATGTAACTAATATATATAACTCATATTATTATTTGTAGCCACAACATCAAGTACAATAAAACCATTAATCATAAACCATGACTATAACAAACGGTTTTGAGGTACAAATCTATTCTATCATTGTGGAAGTTTACATTAAAACCAAGTTTAACTAACATCAACAAAGAAAGAGGATTTTGTCAAATTTATGGAGCATACATCACTTCATATAAGATGAGGAGTTGACCACCTCACATGTATAATTTGCATGTGCCAATCCAGCCATTTTGGAATTGTCACCTATATAAAGCCATTTTGTTCTATATGAGATCTTGCAAAACTTTACGAAGGCATCTCTATCCTTCGCTACTTGATTGATTGCTCTTGAGTTTGCAATCCATAAAGGATGTGATTCAGTTAAAAAAAAAAAAGAAACATTCAGTAAACAAATGTCTGTACTATAATGTTGAACCTTTTTAAGCTCATTGCAATCACGAGCAAAGTGACTGCTATTTTCCTAACAATAACATTTGACACATTTCATGTTCCTCTTCTTGAAGGGATGCCTACTCTTTCTATGTTGATTCCATCTGGCCTTCTTAGAGTCTTGAGTAGAGTGGTGATTTCTCTTGTTCTTTGTCTACTTATGCCTACAATGATGCTTGTACTTCTTGTTCACAGCTTCATGTGAGCTAGAGCTAACCGCATATACCTTAGAAGACATCTTTGAGGTTCTTAAACGTTCTTCTTTTAGTATAAGATGCCTTGCAACATCTTTGATAGTTTTGATGCTCTCATTATGAGTTAGATGCATATTCACGTTAGCCCAACTATGAGGCAAATAGAAAATTATTACTTAGACTTATTGCTCATCAAAACATTTATAAACAACATCCTACATTTACCTCAAATTATTTTTTTAGAAAGGATAAATTGAATTAAGCTATAGAAGACAATCAAAGTATACAAGTACATGTAAAACTAGCAAATTAAAAATACAATGTGAGAGAATCACATGTGACCATAGGTTTGCTTAAGATGATTAAATAATACTACACTTAACAAACCAGTTGTTTACACATTCCAATTGGTGCAGAGATATTCCATATCTTGAAATTTATGCTTGTAAATGCTATTGTCATTTCTAATGTCTGTCAGCAGATGGTTGTAGAATTATTCTTTTTTGAGGCACTTTTATGAAAAATTTGATTATTTCTCTCACCCCAAATAGTTGTAACCAGGGAAGACAATGGTAAGCAAAAGCACTACTTTATTGTTTTGTTTGGATGCTCGATAAAAGGGCACCAATTCTTAAGGCTGTTCAAATTATTTGGAGCATTAACAATATGAAATTTATACATCATTGTTCTCTATATTTTGTAATAAAATCAAATCAAAAAATAAATGATTTGTGCTCTCTTTAGCCTTTTTACAAAGGATACACCAATTTGTGACATTTCAAAAGTTAGATAACTTGTCCACAGTTAGTATTTTGTTCCTTATTGATAACCATAGTGTGGTGAAAACTTGAGGCTGCGGATAACCAAACCATAAGATCTCAGTCCAGGCAAGTGTTTCTAAAATTTTTTAGAAGAACTTCCCTGCAAAGATTAGTGAAGATACCATTACAAATGTGTTTCCAGATGATGCTATCATTTTCAATGTTAATGGTTGTTTAGATAAACTCTTACTTCAGTTGATTAGGAATTGATGTAGGTCTGATAATATCCTTGTTTGAGAGACTTTCAGCAAGTGAACCTCCTTGTTGGATCAATGGTCTGAGGGTTGAGGCAATATCCACTTTCTCCAAAGGACCTATTGATAGCTAATTATCTTGCTACAAACTAAATGATTTTCTATTTCCTAAAAGATAAATAAAATTAAATCTGAATTTTTTCTTCGTCTTGAAGATGGCTTTCGTAGTTGAAGAAGCATAGTTTTTCACATTTAGATTCCAAATAATTTTGTTCTTTATGAAGAAATTATGAATCCACTAACACCATAAAGTCTACTTGTTAGTTATAAGTCTCCATAGCCTCTTAGTGAGCATGACAATGTTCATTTTTTTAGGGTAATTATGTTGAAGCCTTCATTATCTTTAGTGATGCACACATCCCTCCATTTCATCTTGGTTTATAGCAATCTTAGAAAGAAAGAGACCACTTTTGGAGTAATGAATTTGGAGACCAGACATCTTGTCAAAGACCTTGAGGGCTTTCATAAGGGTTGAAACAAATATAAGGTTAGCTTTAAGTAAAATGAGATCATTAGTAAGCAAAGATTGGTAATTTGCAATTTCCCGTATTTGGAGTGATATTTGAAATCTTTGGTTCTTTCCACAACCCTTTTAAGGAGTCTATTGAACACTTCCATAATCATAGCAAAGAAATAAGGAGAAATGAGATCACCTTAACAGATTCCTTTATAACTTTTGAATGGTTTTGCGGGCTAACCATTGACAAGAATGTTATAAGAGGGAGAAGTGATGTATTGTTTGATTCAATGAATACAAGGCATTAGGAAACTCTATAGTAATTAGAAATTTGATTATAAAATCTCAATCCACACTATCATAAATTTAAGATCAATTTTAAGATGTTAAGTTAATCTACCATTGAATAAGCTCTCACCAACTCTTGAAATAACATAATGTTGTCACTTATGATCCTTCCAAGAATGTAAGTTCCTTCATTAGCATCAATCAAATACCTAAAATTTTAATTTATTACAAATAAAGTCTATAGTAACTTTTGTAGTTACTTTATGTGGGTTGTCATGTATTCACGTCAAATAACATGTAAAATTTTGATAAATTAAAATAATAATAATATTTTTATAATAATAAAAAGTGGTTAAATAATTTTTTATTTAGAATTAATTAAAAATATTAACAATTTATTAATTAAGAATTTCATGTACATGTTAACATAAATAGATTTATTGTATATTGTATTCTATGTTAACAACACCGATAGGGGCCAACTCTTTTAGACTTTGAATTATATTTGAAACAAATTAAAAATTTTGAAATTTGATTGATTTGTATTTTTACTCATTGCTAGTATTACAAAATTAAATAAAGATGTAAATTTAAAATATAAATTACCTTTTCTAATAATTTTTATAAATAATAAGGTATATGTGGCTAATTTGCATACAATTTAATTTATTCTTAAGTAGATTATAAATAGATTATTTCATAGTTAAACGTCTAAATCACGTCTTAATATTTCTTAAAATTTTGAATTAAATATTTATTGTTATTTATAATATCACATTACAACTTAATGTTTTCAAAATGATAATAGTCGCATTTTAAACCCTAATGGAGTTAGGTTTATATTAATTGCTAGTAATTACTCATCAACTTATCATCATATATGATGTTATATCAAGCCAATCTTGAGCCACTAAAAACTAAGGTGAAATAATTTCTTTAGGCATTTTTTTATTTTTGTCAAGTATAAAACATTTATCGTGTTCATATTAGAATTTATGAAGGGACAATATAAAGGATATGGATTGACACATGCTCATTTACAAAGCCACATTCATTATAATTACTTGTAGACACGATAAACTATATGTCCATGTGGTCAATCGCATTTATGTTAGAAAACGTGCATTAGCTAAAGCTAGATGAAGATTCATAATATCATTTCCATATATTTCATTCCACTTGTAATTATTTGTAAAGTTTATTGGCCTTCTGCTAATGTCCATAAAATAATTATCCTTTATAAGGATAACTTTCATCTTCCACTTCTATAATAAGGAATTATTCTTTTTAAAATTCTTAATTTTAAATTTGATTGCAATTGCTGCTATCCTAAATTGTTCTGGTTTTAGAGAAATAACTCTTATTATTTCATAAAAGCAATAATTTTATATATGAGTAGTGCCTAATACTTTTAAATAATCAATAACATCTAACTTACATTATGAAGTGGAGGATTCATTTATAATATAACAATAGAGTATATGATAAGTAGATATGCACATCAAATTAGGCTTTGGTATCACTTGCTAGAATAATTATACGGACAATAGCCCAATTTTTTATTTTAATTTTGGACAACACCTAAAATTTCCTCTTCCCTCAATCTTAGTTTCTCGTCTCATCACAATCCCATTCAATAATGAAGAAGAGTAATTAAGAAATTCTAGCCAACTAATAATAGTGAAATGAATAGTATTTTTAACCTATTATCGGGAAAAGTTTTGGATTACCCACTAACCAATATGTATTATCCACTAACTAATTCAAGTTACCCCAAACCAATTTGAGTTACCTAATGAGAGGTTCAGGTTACCCACTTGCTATATTGCTATGAAGGTTTCACATAGACTTTTATGTTATTTTATTTTACAGATGGCTTACGAAAGGACAATTTTGTCTACGTATAATATTATTAAGATTACTTTTTAATAAAATTAAATGACAAATGTGGTTTTTATAAAATTGAAAATTATAATAAAGGTATTACTCTTTAACCTTTTCAAATATTGATTTACAATTTTAAACCTATAAGATTACAAACTCTACTTTTAGTGAATGAATTTATTTTTTGATGCGTAAAATAAGAATATGAATGATTATTTATAGATAAATTAAACTAATTATATAGATAAATTTTAATTTATTTTAATTACCATACGTTCTTTTATTTGCCTTTGCCAATGTACACCATTTATTTTCAACCATTTTACTTGTTGCATTTATATTTCCTCAGCTAAACTATTATGGGACAATTGCTCGTATAAATTTTTAGGATTTATTTTATCTTATATATCAAATTAAAAATAATTACATGCTTTCCCCATCCTCTCATACTTGTAAAATTTTGAGCTTAATAAATGTGAATATATTCATACCTTTCTATTATCATGTCCTTATAGTTTCAATTTTATTTTTAATGCATTCTCCTAATTTACAAATATGGTTAAGAAAAGGTACATAGAGAAAGTGTCCTAGTATGTTTGATCTTTATCAGTGGTGTAATGTTTACTGGCTGGTGTTTATATTGTATTAGTAGTGTGTTTGATTTTGTTGGTATATATGACACACCTTGGGCTTCTTTAAGGTTACAAATCATTGTACAAGAAATTTCATCCTCCAATTTTCTTATGTTATGGTCAAGGATCTTGCTTATGTCCTTGTCAAGTTACTTATACATCATCAGAGGGGCATATTTTGGCTTACTTTGTTTTGGTATTTCCATGTCTTTATGGAACCTATGTAGAAAACTCACATGGAAAGTATGATGAACCTTTAGCCTTTTAAGTAACTTTAAGTGGTAGGCAACATTAACTTGTTGATGATTTAAAAGGGGTCGTCATATTTTAGAATTAATCCCTTCTTTATTGTCTTCTCACTTATCTTTCCCTTTTGGATTTAGGGTGGGAACTTCATCAATACTTCGTCCCCAGCATTAAAATTCACTGGTTGATAATGCTAATCCATTATTTTTTTCTTCCAACATTTCTTATTTGTCCTTAATATATGTGTAAGTAGTAGGAAATTTATCTTTCATCTGTTGCTTTGTCATCTCCAAAGGAGTCATGAGTTATTGGCCTAACACTAATTTAAATGAGTTCTTTTTTGTGGAGGAAGACCATTGTAGGTTGTACACAAACTTTATGTTGTCCAGCAGTTCCAACCAGTTCTATTGATTGGAACTCACATAATGCCTCAAGCCATCAATACATTTATCATTTCAACTGCCTGGAACTCACACAATGCCTCAAGTCATCAATACATTTATCATTTCAATTTGCTCATTTATTTATAGATGAATTGCATGGAGAACTTTAATTCAACCCTCCATCATTTGAACAAAGAATTTTAAAATCTATTAATGAATTGAGTGTCCTAATTGCTTACTACAACAAGTGGAACACCAAAATGCTTCACAATATTTTAATAGAATAAGTTAACTGCAATTTATTTTAGGTAAGATGTTGCAGCCATAATGAAAACAAGATACCTGGTGAACTGATTTACCACCACCAGCACCAAGGTCTTGCCATTAATTTTCAAAAATTTTATAATAAAATCATAAGGCTTTAACAATTCCTCTCACTTTTGTCTCTCCACCTTATCTTACTGACAAACTAAATAAGTTCAATAGTTGGTTTTAATGTTCTGCACTATATGAAACCAAACATATGAACGTGATAAATAATGTCATCATCCATTCTCTTCCTAGATGTCTTACTTATTGTGAATCATATGACTCATGTGTGAGTTATCTCCTAATTTTGTCAAATCAAAGAACAAATAGTTTTCCACCTTTTCCTATAAGTAGACTATCATTGAGCCAATACGATTTGGTTATGCCATCTTGAACTTTTTGCACCAACTAACAATAACTAGTATCAATCTTACCATTTTGCTAAATTTTTTCACCAATTCTACTTCAATTCAGGATAGATCATAGTAAACTCCCAACACCTCTCTCTTATTAAGGGCATCGACTATTTGGTTACACTTTTCTAGCTTTTGCATTTAAGTGAAATCATACTCAATCAAGAAATCTTGCCATCTTGGATACTAAGCTAATAGTTTCTTTTGCACCTTAAAAAAAGTATTTGCTATATTGTCTATTTGTATCGGAAATTGAACTCTAATAAGTAGATACATTACACCGGTAGAAAACCATTTTTCGTATCATTTTTATTCATATGTACTTCAACCATCATTTATTTTCATATGTAAAAAACCATTTTTCATATCATTTATTTTTCTATTCTCAAAGGCCACAAGATGTCCCTCATGAACCAATACATCTCTAGTTGTTTTATCTAAGGTATCCATTTGAATTTCAAAGGGACATTTAAATTTTGACAATCTCAAAATAGGTCCCAATGCGATGGCTTGTTTTAACTTATCAAAGGCATCCATACATTGATCTATCTAGCTGCATTTCTCCTTTTTTAGTAAATTCGTAAGAGGTGCTACCTTTTGAAAGTAGATGTAGACAACATTTCGATGATAGTTTGCAATATAAAGAAAGGATTGTAATTCTATCACTTTCGTAGTGGCTGGCTACTCTATAATGGCCTACATTTTCTTTAGATTCATTCAAACTTCATTTTTACCTACTTAAATGTTCCAAAATTTTAATTTCTCATGTAGCAAAATCACACTTTCCATTTTGACATATAGCTAGTTCTTGCTCAAACATTCCATCACCTATTCCAAATAAACCATATGCTCTTGCATATAGTTGCTATAAACCACAGTATCATCAAGGAACATAATTATGAATTCACATATCACATCATTTATAAGATTGCAAACATAGTAGATGCATTGGTCAATTAAAAGGAATTACTAAAATTTCATATGCATGTCAATATCTTGAGCGAAGATCTAGCTTCTTGAATATAAAAGCTTTACTAACCTATATATAATATCTTATATGAAGAAAATGGGATACTTATCCTTAATGGTCACCTTATTCAATACTTAATAATTGAAACAAATCCTTAATGATCCATCCGCCTTATTCTAGAAAAGAATTGGAGCATTATATGGAACTTTTGAGGGTTGCATGCCTGCTTCCAATAATTCATCCAATTGTTTATACAATTTCTTTAATTCTAACAAATACATCTGATTTGGAGCACGAGCAAAAGGAGTTACACCAATTTCTAATTCTATTTTATGATTTATTACTCTCCTTTAAGGTAATTTCTTAGGCAATTTTGTAAGCTCACATCTCGATATGATTCCAATAATAGGACAATTTCATTCGACACTTCTATCATTATATCTTCCTTCATTTCAACCATAGCAATAAGGTAAGTATGCTCAACATGTTTCAACCTCTTCTCTGCCACTATAGCCGAAATGATCAACAATTTACCACTATTCCTCTTTTTATTAAGATCTCAACATTTTCCAAATCAAGGTTTATGCTTATATATGAACATAATTCCATTCAAATATTGATATATCACATCTTTCTGTAATTGGAGAAATTCAATATTGAGGATTATTTTAAAAATCATCAAATGGTATCACCATCATGTTTATCTTTCTATTCTAACCATCCATCTTAATGAGCACATTATAAGATATACTATCCACATCCCTAACTTTCATATTCACCATTTTCAAATGGTTTGTGATCTTACTCATCTTCAATTAAAACTTAACAGTAATTATGTTTGCAATGAAACCATTTATTGCACCTGTGTCAACCATTATCACTACTTTTGCCTTACTTATTTGAATTGATACATGTAATAGCGAAGAATGAGTAGCACACACTTTGTTTGACAAAGTATTCAACAACGATAATGGGTTCACCAATATGGCTACTTTACACTCACTTTCATCTTCAACCTCCATTGCATTAAGTTTTTCTCGTTTCAGACACTTCGGTATAAAGTGCGGTCTATTGCATATCAAAGACCTAGTGTTTCAATTATTTTTATGCCCATTCGAAGCAAATCCATTATCATACATTGAGCTCTTTTCCTTATCATATTGCATCGTTTCTCCATCATATTTTGGGTTGCCGTTTCCATGTTTTATTTTCACCTAATACTTAGACAAGTTAAGGGTCCATATTACCTATTTATCCTTATTCAGACGTAAGCCTACCAAACATTCTACCATTACAATCATATTAAGAAGACCTTGCACCCTTTGTTAATGTAGTTTAATCTGTCCCCACGTCTAAAACCTAACTAAAAAATTTAAAAGTTTGTCTTTGTCAAACATCTTTTGGATGTCCAATATCGTGGATGTAAATGCATTTACGTAGCTCTGAAATGTTCCCGTTTGTAATACCTTTTGTGAGGATTCCTGAGCAACTTATAACGTATTGTAAAGAAGTAATTAGTCCTTCAATTTATGGATCATAACTTTCCATGTTTCTATCCACTATGTATCTAAATTGTTATCCAATCGAGCTCTCCACTGCAACCTTGCATCCCCAGCTACGTACACGGTTGTGAGCATGACTATATCCATTTAAGAGACTAACAATGTCAAAGTATTTCTATATATTTCATAAGAAATTCTCTAGTGCCTTTACATCATGAGTGCCATCAAAATACTTTAGATCTGGAACTTTTAACGGTGACTAGTTCATGTCACAACCTATAGTAGCATGATTTTTTAGCAAGGTTAGTGCATCTTCTAGCACACCAACTCGGAGATTTGTCCCACCTGAATTTCATCCAACCATCTTTAGATCCTTGTAATAGATTTCTCAATTTGATTTAAACAAACATTCACATGTATTGTCTCATGTTCCTAAATGGGCCTTACCCATACTCTAGGCGAGTCAGCCTTTTTTAAACGACTTCCATGTTTTGTCTGCCAACTATTGTGTGCCCAAGATAGTTTCTAATGTGTCTATAAGGATTAATTAGAGATTCACTCAATTGCCAATCATCACTGTAATTATATCACGACAATCTTGTAATGTTTTCAGTATCAATTTGTCAAACATTACAAGGTGTTATTTTCCTAGATACTTGATGTACATTTTCTTTTTTGTTTTTTTAGAGAGATGTAAATAAGACTTCTAAGTAATAAAAAGAAACACTATATTAATGCAAAAGATTAATGCAAAGCGCAGCAGTTAGAGACTTAGGCTAGTCCCCCGCACACTTCTCGCACACATACAGAAACATATACAAGATATGCAAAAATTTTGAAAGTTAAGGGCTAATTACCCTGTAAACAATATCTCTTCAAGCCACTATTTATCCAGATAGGTCCTAAAGGATATTGGTAAACTAAAGAGGGATCGGAAGAGTAGCTAGATCAACCAATATAACAGGTGCTCAACATTAATTGATAACCGTCAAGTATCAATCCATTGTAATTCTTAACCTCCATGGAGCAGAGAATCGTACGTTCTGATCAGCTCGAAGAAGTAATGTGAACTTCGATACCGATGTTTGGAGGCGGTGGTATTTGTAACGATCCCACGCATATATTTTTCACAGATACTTTTTATCAGGTGATCATGATACAAATATTCATCCGGAAGCGCGGGTCCAGTTCAGATGTTGTATATGATTCTTATCGACAGAATGTTCTCCGATGTTCCAAGTTACTGCTGGTGTAGTGATTTACATGATGGTGTTCAAGGATTGGTTTAACAAGTGACAACGAAGTCAGGCATCTCGACTCGAGAAAAGATTTTGCCTCTTTTACATTTCTGGGAATGGCATTGGCACTGTAGTGAATGCTGCTGTTGACCTTTCCACATTTCTCGTTACACGATCTGGCCCTTTTAACTACGCTCCCCATAAATATGTTTGAGGAAGTGAATGCATAAATTGTTATAGCCGTGTATGCGACAGTAGGAACGTGTAAACAGGAGGTTCATCCAACATTAAAAATCTAGAAAATCCTGGAAAGAATTCGAACACAACAAAGGCTTAATCCGAGAACAGTAAAGGAAAAAAAAAGAAAAAGATCAACTTAGCACATTATTTGTTGACAGACAAAGTGATCCTGGTGTTGGAGCAAGAGGGGAACTGAGAACGCCTTGCAACATTCAGTGCTGAGACAGTTTGTATATGGTGGCATAGGCAATCCTTTTGACTTGCCGGGTACCTCCCAACAATGACACCAACAAAACCAGAAAAACCATGATAACTGAAACTACAGATATTAGCCCCCGAGTACCGATTTGTCGTGAGAGTGCACTAAACACGCATTTTGGTGGGTTGTGCGGCCTCTCTTTTTCTTTTCCCTTCCATCCAGAGTCCACCTTCTTAAACGCCTCTGCCAATGCTGGCTTCTTCAAGTTGACTCTCCGGTTTGCTGCTCCTAGGAAAGAAGATGCCGGCATCGGAAGTGTTTGTGAGAATAGGTGTTGGAAACTATTCTCTGTGGCAGGCCTGCTAGCAACCGCAAGGAAGTCAGGAATGTTCAACGATGAAGTTTCATCCAGTTTGACTATGTCATCCTTCAGTATATCGGCATAGACGTCTTCGGAATCAAAATCCTGCTTTTCAAGGCAAAAACTTCTCATCAAAAATCACAATTCTATAGGCTGTGAACATGAAGATATTGAGCCTATAACTTTCTATCTGAAGATCAACGCTATTGCATCAGTTGCATTCTGTAACCAAAGCCCACTGAATAGAAAAATGATATGATAAAGGTGAAGATATACACCAACAATCACCTTCTGGAGAATTGAAGATTCTGCCAAGGTAATCCCATCTGATTGCTTTTGTTCACATTCAGATGCAGAATCAAGCTGCTCAATTGAGAAAGAATCATTACCGCTACTACATTTCTTTGAGCATTCTGCTTTTTCCCCTTCAGACACTCCTGTCCGGTCAATAACACTTTCTGAAGCAGCATTACCACTGCTCTGCGCATTCGAAAAAGGACTTTTATTTAGGGAAGCTCGACTTGATGCGTCATTAGACCGGAACTCAGCATTCCTCCTCAAACGGCAAACAACCATAGAATCCTGCATTTCACGAACATACTTCCCATCAATTTTGGGAAACGAAGCATCTTACAAGTAAGAATCACTTTCTTATAAATCTTACGAATACATTAAATCACGCAGACACTTCCTTTTATACTTATTTTAGTGTATGTTCACAATCTTAATTGGCAAATGAATCCTGAAGTTTAATCTTAACAACAGAAAGCATAGGCTATCTGAAAGATAAAGCTATGAAGGAAGAAAGAATATGCCTCCAGTTTAAGCACACTGATGTTTCTCCATTAGAAAATGAATTGCCAGTGACATTATCGTACAGCTTGCAATTTCTATCTAAATAAGTACCTATGCCTGCTCTTTTGAAGAAAGAAAATACATAATAATGTTGATGTTCATCGTTTACAAGAACTTCTCAATAGTTTTTCAAGATCTTTCTCTTCATAAACTAACTAACAACAGCAAAAATAACAAGAAATGGGGTCTAAAATGATTCATAGTATGCAGCCTTACTCTTAATTGATAACGAGACTATTTCCGATAAGCCCACCTTCTCATCAGTGCAACAGAATCCAAATAAAGTCTGGATTAGAGAAAGTAAAAAAAAGGGGAAAAAGAAGGTGGAGCTTGAGTTGAGTTTTTCGTATGTCATCACAAATGATTTGCTATGATAACAAATAGTTGCGCTTGCAGCCTTCTATCTTAAATTATAAGTAAACCATCATAAACCCACCATCCTACTACATGTATACTTTAAGATGGAAATCTAGAATTATTACAGACTGCAGGCATTGCAACGTTAGAACAGAGAGCAAGGAGTTAAAAGAAAAGGAAGCGTGCAAGTCATAATTGGCAATTGAAACATTTTCGTTAAAGAGTTAATACAAGAATGTATTGAAGCCAGTTCTTTCTGCTTCATACTTAAAAGACGGGAACTTAAGTCTTTTTCTCGTTTTGAGACTCTTCGTAGGGGGCATAGTTGATCCCTTACTAGAGACAGAAAGATAATAAAAGAAGACATTCCAAGCTCTTCTTTTGTCACCAATAGAACTAACAAAACATATGATAGTACGAAGGCAGAGGGAATTTAATTTGTTAGGGTGTCCAAACAAACAATATTCTCAATCAAACAGACAGGATAGTGACTACTTTAAGCAGAGAAATTGAGAAAACTTCTTCCTACAGGTTGATAAAGTAGCAAAACACAAAGGACTAAGATAATTAATGGCATAATGTACATAAGATTGCAATCCAAGTGTCCTAAGAAATAGACATCTTCTGTCATATATATAATTTTGATGACTAGTATTGAGAAGAGTTTGACCTGGGAGTTTCCTTTCATGGAATATTCATGCATAATCCATTCTGTTCTTTCCCCTTTTGGTGCACGACCAACGTGGAACACAAGAGTCCTCTTTGTACCAATTACTTCAGAACCTGACTTCACGTTTCGCTCCTTTCCCGTTGCCTTCCAATAACCAAATTCAGTTGCCCGCTTACTTTGTGAACCATTTGGGTATTTCCTTCCTCGAGCCGAAAAGAAGAACCACTCATTTTCAGATGGAATGACAGACTTCCCTGGTTAAAGACGATCCAAAAGCTAATCAGTTACAAAATATCACCTTAGTTCAAACACAAAACTTACCCACATTGGAAATTCAGGACCAAGCAAAGTCTCGATATTATCTTGAAAATAGAAGGATGAAACAGAAATTGTACTTTGGAATGATACGAGAACATAAGTTTATCCAGTCCAGCGTCATATTCTTTACTTCTGAAAAACTCTTGGAAAAGATTAACGGATGGTTGAAATCAGTGAATTGCACACAGCTCATAGCTTTGTAGTGAAACTTATATCATGAAACCAAAAAATATTTTTAATCTGAAGTCATTACCATGAAATTGAATAAGCTTGCCTAAAATCTTCGCTGAAAAGGTGAATCCTTTCGGTAAATTTCATACCCTTTAAACCTTAAGGAAAACCTTTTTTGTTACGTTATAGTAAGGAGAGAATCAAATTAACTTCTTTGTCGTCAGCTATAATTGTACACTTCCTCATCAATTTAACATATATCCCAGACAAGTGATCAGTAAAACAATTCAACCAAATTTAACATTATTTTATTTGGAAGAATTAAACTTTAAATTAATTTAGAATCAGAACAATCTAAAACTGAGCTTAATATAATTAAAAAATATTTTTTACATTTTTGTCATAAGCCAAACCACGTGGCAAAATATGTTGTGATGGTAGACTCATTAGGATCAGTCGTGATATATACAGACATATTAACATCAGGCGATTACATCAATCAATCTATAAAAATACAGACCTATTAACATCAGGCTATTACATCAATCAACCTCCCAGAAACCATACGATCTTTAAATTCAATCTTTAAAATTTCTAATGTAAAAATAACTAAATCATCATAGACCTTAGTAAGTGTTACATGCGACTATATTTCATTGTTTAATTAAAAGTTTAGATATCCATATCCCTTCTTCGCCCCACTAATCAAACCCCGAACTTATATGAGCATGAATAAACAAACTAATACAAAGCTTAAATTGATGATAAAGAAGGTAAGGGTTGGTGATATATAATTATTTTAAATTACCAGGTAAATCCCATGGCTCGTGTTTACAAATCTCGACTTCGGGAATAACTTCCACGCACGTGTCGGCACTTTCCATCTTCTTCTTGAGGTAGTAGGAAATGAGCTCAACGTCGGTCGGCGAAAACCTAAACCCCGGAAACATCGACGATGCCTGTAGTGACATCCTCGTCTCTTCCGATAATCCCGACATCATCTATCTTCTTTCTCGTTTTAATTCGCAAACAAAATACTAAGAAGCAGCTTAGATGTTATTAGCATAACTTGAGAGAAAATCGAGTTACTTTACTTCCTCTGCACTTAATCCGTTTCTTGGTTTGTATGTTTGCGAGTTTGTCCGAGGTAATCCTGAACGTGGACAGACCGTGGTGTTCACGTGGTTTAACTTACGTGTCACTGTCTTGACGTGACAATGAGTTATGCTACCAAATGCCCGACTTTGGCCGCGACATGTTGAAAGAAATCATGAGTTTGACGCATCGACACAGATCACAGGGATCCAAAAATTCTGTTATCTAATTTGTTTGGTTTCCGTTTTTACTTAATTTTGTCTCAATTTTGAAGATAGGGATATTAAAAGCTTGTGATCTTTATAACAATGACATAAAAATTAGAAGGCGGACACAGAAATTAAAGATTTTGATAAAATGTCAAAAATGCCCTCCTCTTAAAACCTAAAACAAAATATATATCTTAAACATATTAAGTAATAATAATAATATAATTAATTATATTATAATTAATTAATTAATTATAATAATTGAATTAATGCATAATTATATTTTAATTAAATATAATGTAATGTTATTAAATAATAATAATAATTTAAGTAATTATATTGTAATTACTTAATTAATTATAATATTTTAATTAATAAATAATTATATTTTAATTAGTTATAGTTTAATTAATAATAATATTTTACTTAAATATAATGTAATTAATTAAGTTCTAATAATAATTTAATTAATTAATTAATAATAATAATTTTAATTAATTTATAATATTCTTTTAATTAAATATAATGTAATGTTATTAATTAATAATATTAATTTAATTAATTATATTGTAATTAATTAATTACTT
>JAOSBN010000008.1:9514082-9525505 GCA_027563595.1 Erythroxylum suave | reverse complement strand
CAAAAATTCCTAATTCATAAATTCTAATTTATTTTCATACTAGCTAATTTAATAAAATAAAGAAAATAAAAATAAAATCCTAAAATCGGGACCCAACACCAACTCTCAGACGAGAGAATATGGTCAACTCTTTACTATTTGAGAAAAATCCAGTTGTATGCTTGAACATGAATCATAACAAGTTAAAATTGCTTCAACCTGCTTTCTTTGTGGGAAATATTCTACCTATTCTTGCTACCAAATGCATGACAAGTTAAATACTTTTAGCTACTTCAAACCAGATTTGGTATCTGATATTATTGTTGGTAGTTGATCGGGAAGGTTTTTCGCCCTAAGAACAGCAGAAATTAAAAAAGAAAGAAGTGCTTTGTGGTTAAAGCCAATTATTTGTACAAGTGCAAGTATGGTTTTGGAATTTCTGCTGTCTTGGAATGTAGTTACAATGTCTCTTAAGGGGACCATCAGAGGACTACTTTTGTTGCTTGCAAGTTGCAATTGGTATATAAACAAATGAGGACTTGGTGACCTATTCTTCCTATTAAGGGCTAGTTTTGACTTTGTTGTTAGGAGTAGCAAGATCGCTAATTTCACCATTTTCTAAACAAGAAAAGTAACAAACATTTACGATCTTTACATTTTCTTCGGATTCCACTGGCAATAATTGGTCTAGGAGTTGTGGTAATGTTTCTTTTTTAGGTGAAGTATCAAGACCGTGTTTTTTGAAGTATGTTCGTCAATGGCTTTGGCACTAATTAATCAGCTAAACCTTCCATTCTGCCATTTCTGCAATATGAGCATTGACTTTCCACTATTATCTTGCTATTTCTTATTTTCTATCCCCTTTCCCTTAACCGTAGGACTTGCGGATTTGGAAGTCAGTTACGTCAATGCTAGGAAGGCATCTTTGATGGAGCTGAGTTCATTATGAAATATACACATTCAATTCTCTCGTGTTCCAATTTGTGTTCTAGGCATAAAAATGTTAATTAATATGTTGAATCGCGTTTTATATTTTAATTGATGGTGATTGTATTTTATCCGATTAGATAGGTTTGCAAGCAATTAGAGTAACTTCTAAAAAATGAAATGATAATTAGGTTAAGTGAAGATAGTCAAAGGAAGGAACCTCAACAAGTTTACTTTTGGAAATTGTGCTGAGAAGTTATAACCAACATAATAAGATGCAAGTTGGTGTAATTTAAGAATATTTCCCTGAGGACATACAGTGACAAAATTAATACATGATTTAGTTCCATGCTTAAGTAACAAGCAATGCCTTAATCTAGTTAAACAAATATTCCAAAGGCCATAATCAATACTAGAATTTGATCTAGACCAATCACCTTTTCAAACATATAGAAGAAGCAAAGGGTTGAAAGTTTGGAGGAATGGTACACAAGATCCATGGAATCTACACATTCTTAAAGACACTCAAAAGATCTTCCACACGAAGACTATAGTTGCAAGGTTTATTGGGAACAAGAGAATAGAATTTAAATTCATAGTTACCTAATCCATGAATGCCACCTCTCTCTTCCTCCATTTGGGCCAATGCCCCCTTTTATCCATGGCCAATCATTGGCATCATAAAAGGAATAATTGTTAGGAGAAGGGCACATTACCTGCAAAGGTAGTAGATGAGCGCAAACTTAAAATATTTGGTTCGACCTTGTGTGTGTATAAGATAAGAGATTATGGGTCCCTTGTTAACACCTCCAGAGGGAGACACCTATGCATACATGTCATTACTATCCAAAACAATGAATTAAGTTACAAAATCTGCCTTTGGGTAGACTCTATAACAAGGGTAATTTATAGGATTGGTCATATCAACAGAAAAGCAAAACATGGACATAGGAATTGGTACTGGGGCATTGACAACTAAGAAAACCACAGCTAATGGCAGAGGATTAAGGGCTTGGCGTAATTTGGATAGGAGAGGCTGTAGCTGTGACATCAAGGAAACAAATTCCTAATATAGGAAAGGTATCTTAATGTGGCATGGTTTTAGGTGATGACAGGGAGTGGATGCTGACCCGTCAACAAAGGGGATGATACCAAACAGATGCATCCCAAAGGCATATATGAAGTGGGTATTACTTATTATAGGTCATTACTATAATGTTTTGGTTGAAATATTGTTGAGAAAACTAATGAAATTAATTCCAAAATTGTAGAAAGGTCCCTTCTCTAGTTTGACACTCTTTAGCTCAGTCATACGGAAGTGAGATTACTTTCCCTTTTTATTACTGAAAACCTCAACATCATCGAACTACTGGTGAATTGAAATACAAGTGAAAAGCCTGCCCTAAAACAGTCAACTCTTTTTTACAGGGCACCTTTTCTTTTATTCTGACACCGTGATGGTTGTATTGTATTTTAGGAAGGACCAATGAGAATGCGCAGGCGGTTAGAGGAAAGAGCAGATAAGAGTTTGCATAGTGATTCTAGTGGGTTCCTGCCAATCACCTTACCCTCTAAAAATACATTAAAAACCATTCCATGCTCTTTTGGATTTACTTTGTTTTGATTTGTTTATTTATGGCTAAACCCCACACAACTTCAAGGGAATGAGACAAGTTTTGCAAGGACAAGATTTTGGTGTACTGTTTGACAGAGAGACGGATGAGGGATGAGTTTCAAAATCTGATCAATCGCTACTAATACTGTACAGAGAAGAGAGAGAAGTTGATATATATATATGTATATTATAGATATATATAAAACAAAAAGTAGAACACACCAATCAAATCAGGTTGGTTTTCTTCACACAGAAGGAGAGAAAGGAAAACAAGGCAAACAGATAGATAGATAGAGATTCCCATCTTAAGATCATTTAAGTTTGCAAATCCAAGAAGAGACACATCTGAGAAAGAGACTTGTCTTTCTGCTATCTATCCGTCAGTACTTTGACAAGAAAACTTTAATCTTCTCAGTTCTCCCTTCCATTCCATTTCTCGCCCCCGCTATTTGTATTATGCTCCATCTACCTCTTCCTAGGCTTCAAACATTAACGGAGGTAAAGATGTAATTTTTGTATGAGCACATGTATAATTTTGATGTGTGCATAGTCCAATTCCTCTGTTTCACTTCTTGCTCAGTTTCCGTTCCCTTGTCAGAGAAAGAAAATCATGGTCTGAAAGAAGAGTCTTTTGCATGGCCAGCCACCGAGTTAGAGAAACTGGTTTATCAGGCTCTGGTCCCTCTAGTCACCACCTTCCTTATGCAGTTTTTCATGGAATGAACGTTCCTACAGGTTTCATGTATGACATTATTATCTCTTTGTGTTAGCTATAAAAGTTCAACAGTTTGAAGATTCTAAGAATTCTGATTATTTTTGCTTCTCTATTTTTATTTTTCTGGATTGCTCTTCCGATGGCTGACTTGGGTTTATTGAGTTTTATGTATCAGAAATCAAGAAGGGTCTGCTTTTGATTTTGGAGAGCTGGAAGAAGCAATTGTGCTTCAAGGAGCTAAGATTAGAAATGATGAAGCTAAAGCGCGTAGGCGTTCTTTGTCATATCTGCTTTTTCTGACGTTTGATAAGTGTAACCGACTCTACAAAAAAAGCAGAGAGAGAAAGACGTTTGAATATGTCAATTGAGGTGTATAGTAGAGAGGTTTACCATTTGCAATACAGTAATGATTCTGGGCCGAAAGACTTGAATGGTGTGAAGCTACAAATATAGTAACCTGACCTCCTTAGCGTGACTCTGTACACGTAGCTGCAGAGGGGGATTGGGTGGGAAATTTTTAAGCATCTTACGAGCCTTCAATGTTTTTTTGCTGATCCTCTGAGATTTTGCTTTTGTTGATTCTTGCAGCTTTATTCACACTAACAGGCAGACCTGTGGCGACTCTGGATATGTTCCCTTCATGGCCAATCAGATTCCAACATACTCCAAGAGTAGTAGTTTCTGAACCTTCTTTATCAATGTTTGACCATTTGTTTTTGTCCTTTGATGTGGGTATCAGGGAAACAGCAAGGATTGACAGTTCAAGAACATCTTGGCTTTTATTGCCCGGTGTTTGATTAGAACTAAATTTTACGTTTACTATCCATTTGACTGAGTTCACTTCCTTCTAGTCTTCCTTAAGTGGAGATATAGGTCATGTAGGAAGTTTTCGTTACTAATAAGCTAATGCTTGAATACTGGTTGGGAACTTACGATGTTTTTTCTTACGGTTTGATTACAGGCAAGTTCAAAGTCAGGAGAAGAGAATACTGACTCAGGATCAGCAATAAAAACTCTTTCAAGCAAAGCTGAAGTGCAGCTAGAGCCAGAAGGTCCTATTAGTAAAAAAGCTTCTTCTTCAGATCAAGGTCTGGCTTTTGACCAGAAACAATCACAGCTTCAGCAGGTAGAGATGGCAAGCGATGCCTCAAGAGCTGTAGGATCCTCAGAGCTGAATCAAACTCCCGCCAAAACCTCCCAAGATAAGGTCCTTAAGATACTGTTTTTGATTAATTATTTCCTCTCTCACTCAAACCCCAAAACTGAGGAAAAGTTGGTATCTTTATGCTTCCTACTACTGTTCTATCTCTCTCTGACCATATCTTTCCAAAAATAAAAGAAAAAGCTCAGATCCCAAAAATCCGAACAAAATCAAAAGTGCAGAGTTTCTCTGAATCTGAAGGATTTCCTGTAGTAAGTCTGACATGAAATCCCAGAGAGAGAAAATAGAAGGGAAGTGAGGAGTTTTGTACGTACAAAAGGCTAAAGTTAGGATCTTTGCAGTAGTTATTACTTTTCTTTGAAACAATGATGACCCGCTTTACTCAATCCTTATAACTGATAGTTAAAGCTCTTGTTTAGAGAACACGTTTTGGAATTTACAAAATCTGAAAAGCAAAGAAGAAAAGCAGAGACAATGATGGTTTCTGCTTCCCATATCATAGTCATACTTACACCCTCCAAGAACATGATAACAAACAGTATGGCTGACTACAGTTTCTGTGAGACTTTTTAGATATACAATTGTGACTTTTATGATAATCCTTTGATCAGTCTCCAAAAATTCACAGCGCCTTAGACTCCGTATTACACTAGTGCGACTCAGTGAGTGCAGTAATGTAAAAAGATTATCTTTTCTACTTCCTAATTGTCTTCTCAAGCCTGTCTTATTGTTCCTTTCCATTGTGCGGTTAATTCGATATTGCAATGTCGCAGAGGAAAGGTTTCACATCAGATAAACAACATGATGCCAAGGTATTACCCGTAACTACCAAAAACAAATTTTCTTCTGGTCAAGTCTTGTCATCTCTTTTGTTTTTGACTTACATATGTTACTTCAAATTTTGCTTTCCATGGTCTCAGACACTAAGACGTTTGGCTCAAAACAGAGAAGCTGCGAGGAAGAGCCGACTCAGGAAAAAGGTTTTCATTTCTGGCTGGCACTAGCAGACCTCTGTTAGTGGTATTTTATGCTGTGTAGGGGCACAGACACTTTCTTCTTGGATGCATGCAACAACCAAATTAATGTGTTCCTTTTCTTTTTCTCCAACGATAGGCTTACGTGCAACAACTAGAGTCTAGTAGGCTAAAGCTTACCCAGTTGGAGCAAGACCTTCAAAGCGCACGCCAACAGGTGAAATTCTGCCAAGATTTCCAATTTGGGTGATTGTAATTCGATTTATACTCCAAATAATTCTGAATTGCAGGGATTATTTTTGGGTGGTTGTGGTGCTGCTGCTGGCAATATCAGTTCTGGTGAGTCCTCTCTGAACTTTATATTATTATTATTATTAACACCTTAAAATTTAATTAAAAAGTCAAATTTTGGTGAAATTATTGTATACCTTATTGGTAAAACTTCATCATTATCTACAATTTAAAATCGTGTATGATTTAGTCTTTACTTAATTAGGCCGAGATACCATTTTCTTTATTGGTCTTGACATAGCATTACAAGGCCACAGGTCTACATTCCCATCATAATAGTAATAATCGACGATCTTATCTTATGCTAGAGCTTAAATTGTCTGGGATGGGACCCAAAACTTTGATTATATGAATTCGAATGTGTATTATGTACACTTATTATTGAGTGGTAGACTCTACAGCGATGAAATATCTTAAACAAATTAATTATTGATTGTTATTAATGAATTATGTTGTAAAAGAGGAAATAAATTGAAGCCAGCTGCCGAAATTTGTCTGATTTTTCCTTATAATTTCACCAAATATTTCCCAATTCCTTTTGTCTATCATTATCATGTCTTTGTCGGTTGCTTTGTAGTTAGTAGTTAGTGGTATCTTACATCCACATACATATTTTATCCACACAAAAAAATTTGTTGAAATGACTCGAAAGTGGAATGCACTTTAATTATATAGCTAGGTCACATGGTGACTTGATTGGTGAGGGTAAAAAGAAGAGATAAGCTTGTTATATTATGTGTTGTTGTTGACGATGTTGGTTGTATTTACAGGAGCTGCAATATTTGATGTGGAGTACGCTAGATGGTTGGAAGATGATCACCGGCACATGTCGGAGCTCCGAACCGGACTACAAGCACATTTGTCAGACGGTGAACTTAGAGTGATAGTAGATAGATACATTTCTCATTACGATGAGATCTTCCGGTTGAAGGGGGTGGCCGCAAAATCGGACATCTTTCACCTTATTACAGGAATGTGGTCCACTCCTGCTGAACGCTGTTTCCTTTGGATGGGTGGTTTTAAGCCTTCTGATCTTATAAAGGTTAGGACTTAGAACTAGCAATTTCCCATTGCATTTTCGTGCTCTAACTCATGTCAAAAGGTATATATATATATTGGCATTATGGGGGATTTTTTTAATCGAAACTTTAATAAAGGAGCGTCGAATTTGATGGTTCAATAAAAGATAGAAGAAATAGAGGAGAACATTATATACAGATGGTGGATTTGGTCATTAGATTCTGCCTTTAGAAGAAGTTATGTGAGCGGTTAGGCGATGAAATGCACCAATGTTGACAAGACAATATTAAAATGGACAGATTATCCATCTAAAAGTTGACAAGACAATATAAAAATGGATAATAAAGGGTAAAATCATTGGAAGTGGGGGCACAGAAAGAAAGAAAGAAATGGTTAGCAGTAACATTTTGAGCTGTCGATTCATTTGCTTTTCCTGTCAAGTGTGGAAATGATGTAATCATTGAAAACATGAAGTCGGTGCAATGTCGTAGGAAAACTTTTTTTAATATATGAAAGAGGACTCTAATATTGCCTTGTATTAATAACCAGTATTGGGTTTGATTAACTGTAAATTTTCTTTAATGTTATGAACAGATGCTAATTTCCCAATTAGACCCATTAACGGAACAGCAAGTGATGGGGATTTACAGTCTCCAACAATCGTCACAGCAGGCAGAAGAGGCTCTCTCACAGGGGCTTGAACAGCTCCAGCAGTCACTTGTAGACACCATCTCCGGCGGTACAGTCATCGACGGCATGCAGCAGATGGCTGTTGCCTTAGGCAAGTTAGCAAACCTTGAAGGCTTCGTTCGCCAGGTACGAAATATTAAATATTCTTATGCCTTGTTGCTTATAATTGCCAACCTCGATTATATATATTATTAGTTAACATGCAATAATATAAACTTATTATATCACCAAATCATAAGCTTTGGCGGTATTAATATTATTAGATTATTAATAAACATATTAATTATAATAATTTATAAAAAACTCCAACTCTTATACCAAGAAAATAATAAAATTTATTTATCAAGGTTCACCTACGATGGTTCAGACTTTCATTATTCTCAAGGTATTATCGAGTGAACTCGAACAAAATGTAGTAGTTCAAGTGTCTGTTCTTAATTAGTCTATTCCATTAAATTCTACGTGTCTCGCTTATTTTGCGCCGCCAAATCCAATTCTAACCCTACACCAGAAGGGTAAAGATTAGAGCCCCGTTGCTTACACTTCCTCGATGTTGACATTGGTTTAACCTTTTTTTGTTGACTTTTTACCAGCTAAAGAAGTATAGAGGTATATAATACTTATAATTAGTGGTCAACGAAGGATATCCTACAATCATGTGCACTGCATTTTGACATCCCATTAAATTTATCTGCCTTTCATAGTCTTGCTGATCATGTATATCTTGATCGAAATAACAAGATCTATTGATGGCGGTTGTCACCATCTATTTATTTTGGTCAACTTTGAGACATAAATATTTATATCAGTACTTGGCCAGTCTTAATTTTATGCGCGGTGGGTTGTTGTGTATCTTGTTTCATTTGCCATGTCCACGGTTCTTGATCTTGATCATACACTGTGGAAGTCTTCTATACATATACATATACATATACATATACATATATATATATATATAGAGAGAGAGAGAGAGAGAGAGAGGGAGCTTACATGATCGCCAATAATGCATATACATATATGTGTGTTAATAATCTGAACAGAGAGATGACTTATATTGCTTTACCACGAAGAAGTTAGTTTGAATGTTGATTGTTGATTGCTAGGGCTTTGATGTGAGTTTTTCACCTGAAAAGGTAGCTATCAAGGGGTGGTTCCAAAATGATGTTTGTTGAAATAAAAACCCTAGCTATACCTATCACCACCATATATATATATATATAATTACTCGAGCAGTAAGCATCTTCGTTTTGATTTTATAATGGCATAATTGAAATGGTCCATTTGTATTAGATAATAATAATAATAAGACAAGTAATATAATTCATGAGAATTCCAACCCCTTTGAATCGTGTGCCCACGCCCCCCAGCACTTGGGACCCCTTACAGCTTCCATATGGTGGTTGTGTTCTGCACCACGGTATAAGACCAACAACATATAAAATTATCTTTATCCTGCCTATTTAATTTGGATCCATTTCTTAATCTATGTAGGCTGATAATTTAAGACAACAAACTCTTCATCAATTGCACCGGATATTGACGGTAAGGCAGGCGGGGCGGTGTTTTCTGGTGATCGGAGAATATTACGGCCGGTTACGGGCACTTAGCTCCCTGTGGGCATCGCGTCCTCGAGAGTATGATTAATATAAAGTACATTACTGTATATTTCGCCTTTTTACGGTTTGAAATTTTCTTTTACATGTTGTTTGATGATGATCAGGGGCTTGATAGGAGAAGATGGCACAAGCCAGACCACATCAGATCATCTACAAATGGTTCGACCTTCGTCACAAAACCATTTCATCAACTTTTGATATATAAAAAGCATACCAAAATTAATCGAAAAATAGGGTGGCCAAAGACATGCAGAAGCTACCTGCACTCTCATCATATGTGCTTTCTTCATACGGGCATCTGTGTACGTATCAGTTGTAACAATGGTTGCGTGTACATCGATGGAGGCTACTTCTAGAGGAGATAGGATCGATCCATATCTTTTCTTTTTCTTCCTTATTTTTAAATACCTTCTAATATGCCTTTAATTGCGTATCACCCTTTAAATTATTGATTTCTATATAAGCACTCTTGTCGATTAGTTGTTAAGTATCCTGTAAATGCAAAATCAAATTTATTGTTTATGGCAGATGAGAGATAAATATGTTAATTAATTAATTAATTTTCTACCTGAAAACAACCAAGAATAGGATTTATATATATATATATAATCGTACGTGATTGTCCAAATGCTCTCCAGCTGGCCTTGCCTCTAAACGTCTATAGCGGCTCTTGGTTCACCCAAAAGCCTAGGAACGCGAAACAATAATACTACCTGTTGCTGCATAGATAATTAAAAAAAGAAAATGCTTCATAGATAAAAATCAAAGATTTATTCCCTATCCTAATAATACAAACAGGAATAAGTCGATCGAATTCTCATGTATTATGACGTGATAATTAGCAAAGAAGATGTTGGTACGTCATTTTGCACATAGTTTCATTTACTTCTTGTATATATAATTATGTATTAACGAGATCAAAAGCAAATCTGATAAAGAGGCCATCTGCCTTCAAAAAGACCAGTTATCATAAACTCATCGTACTTTCTGATGTAAAAAAAAAACCAAAAAGGTCATATTAAGGGCTCGATCGGTATGCATTTTCAAAAATTATATTACCTAAAAGGTGATTAAAACAAAGCACCTACCCAACATAATAATTAGCATTTGAGACTAGTTAGACAAGTAGTATTTATGTTTAACCAGTGTTGTGGGTGCTTCATATGTAATATTAGATTGTTTTAAATAGGATGTGAGTATTTTTTGAAAAATTTCAAGATGAACGCGGTTTGAAATCTGTACGTAAATTCAGGAAGTATAGTGTTGCATTTTGGCGTTATGGAGAGGCATTTAAAGGGCCCTGGCTGTATTATACACGAAGAAATAAGATCCACGTCGTGTATTAATATATAGAGAAATAAAATGATACACGCTATAGGAATACAAGCGTGCTAAAGCGTACGTCATCTTCTGAAAAAGAAAATGAGATCTACAGCACGGTCATGTCTCAATAGTCTTATCCGAAAACACACTTTTTTAGAAGAAAAACTCTAAAAAAATTGTAAGACTTTCTAAAGTTATAGTTGAGTTGGGTTAATTTTGATAACTGAGAAACATGTGTTGAACTGTACTCACAAAAGTTTAGAATTAACTATATTTATATAAACCTTTTTTTTTTTAATCAATAGTGAAATCATTCACTCTAAGCTCTTAAGGACGTAAGCACTCTTAATTAATTAAACCTCATCAAAATTTTCTTGTATATTTATTTTTCTTTCCTACGAACTTATTCTTAGTGCATACACCTTATTTATCAATAGCTAAAATCAATGTTTTAGAAAAAAAACCTTCGTTATTACATAAGAAAATAAATATAATAAAAAAGTTTATTACGTATTTAATTCTCTTAAATGGTAAATATTTGTTTTCAAAAGATAACTAGAAATATGACATGCTTATGTGATAATTAAATAATTTTAAAATTTTACATTTTATTAGTACAAAATATGACAATTGTTAGGGTTTTGTATGACTTTCTGCTGTCTTCAATAACAAAGACCGATGATGCTTGTTACTTGTACTTGTTTTACAGAATTTATGAGTTGCATAAAAGTAAAGAAGACACAAGATTTTCACTTGTTCGATAGCTTAAAGCTATCTACATCCAAGGATTAATCTTATAGTATGTGGTTCCACTAGCTTCAAAGAAAGGATGAATACAAGTGATTGAGTGCTTCTAAAACACCTGCAAGAGTTTCCTTACAAGCTCCTGGTGATGCTGTCGCCTGCAACCAAATTCAAAAGAAATCACTTATGTTAATACAAATGAATGTAGTAGTAGTAAGTGGATATCATTCTCACGAGGAATTTCTAACGGTAAATGTTAGCGATGTTTAAAACTAAAAGAAAGTAATGAAATGGGGGGGGGGGGGGGGGTTTAATTCACGATAATTTAAGGAAAAATATAAGAAAATTCGAAAATAAAGAGAAACAA
>JAOSBN010000008.1:9483705-9501733 GCA_027563595.1 Erythroxylum suave | reverse complement strand
GCCGAGATATGACCACACACACTTAACCCGTCACAAATGACCAAATTACCCTTCCCATCGGTGATGGGATGTTACATAATCAATTCATGTAATCACGTAATTCATGCCATTTCACTAATTAACATGTTGAATCACATACACTCCATATTCGCTTAATTCATCTTTCACATTCAGAAATCATGCAAACTATTTATTTCAATCATTTAAATTATACATATCAATTATATATATGTAATGCTCATAGACTCACTTCCAATTGTTATTGTTGTAACCGAGTGCCTGTAACTATCTTGTATCCATTGTGGAAATCGGGCTCATTAATAATTGTCCATTATCTGTTGGAGATACAGGGCTCATTTTACATAATGAGCCTAAGGCTTTTATCACATTCTGAGCTTTAAGCTTTTTTTCAATGGCTACTCCTGTCACATCAACCTTTATCTGTTCATGCATTCATGTAATTGAATGCATCACATTCACATAGATTCAATCAATCACTTGTGTTCAATTTTCACATTCACATTCACATTTTTCATGGGATCAATATCCGACATTCAACAATAATATTAAGAATCACTTATTTCATTCACATTCACATTCAATGAAGCACTTCCAATATATTCAAATTCATCATACTCCTCGACCTATTTATTTCCGGAATGGTCTCAATCACATTCACTTCAATGGTAATTTAATACAGAAATTTAAAACAGAACAAACAGTTAAAATGGGACCATCTAGGTCGACTCACAGTATGCTCCAAATTAGCATGTGCTTCCATGATCCGAAAACGTCTGGATGCTGGCATTCTATCCTGTGTATCGACATCGTGCAATACACACTTTACAAACACATTACTAATTACACAATCATATAAACATTAAATTATACACATATGTATATGTGTAATGTATAATGCAAGCTCAATTTGACTATTTCGGGTATTTATCCTTAATCACATCACTTGATTTTTAACAATATCATTTATGTGTGTCAAGCTTACTCTTTGGTTCATACCTCAAAGGACTTAGTCATTCAAATAAAATAATTCAATCATTCATCATTTCTTTTCTAGCATTATATGTTCACATGATATTCAAGTTCTCATTCATTCTTAATCAATACACATCATTCAATCATTCACTAAGGTTATTTTAGCTTCCTATGATCACAAAATATCCCATTTATCATTCACCTTTACTTAATACTTATCATTCATCTTAATGGAATCATATTAGCCACCATAGGACCCTTTTCATTTTTTGATCATCACTAATTTTCCATATTAAACACCTAATGTAATACAACTCATTCTTAAATTACATCCTTAATCATCATCCTAAATATATCACTCATTCAATCACTTATTCCATCATCAAACTAAGCTCATTTTAATCTTCAATAAAACCTAAAAGCATCATAGGAAAGCATTGATAAGTCAATAACTTTATATATATATGGTTTTGGGACAAAAAGCATAACTTTCACTATGGATGTCAAGTCAAGATCATTCAATAATGGTTTTGAAGCGAACTTTGAGTTCTACAACTTCCGTGAAGACCCCAAAGAGAGATTTTGTAGTCTAAAGGGTCAAAATTGCACATTTATGTAGATGTCCCGAGAATGTCCTCCCAGTGGATATGTATGTCCCTCCAACAGACATGAACGAAGCTGAAACACTGAAATTCCAAAGAATGTCCGCCCAACAAACATTTATTCACCAATTTCCCACTCCAATAAGTTATATCTAACAAATCTATGCATATCTTATCATTCCTACTTCAATTTCTTTTCATTCTCACCTTCATTCTAATTCAAAACATCTACAAAACACATCATACAAAATTGTTGATCATAATCACATAAATTTAACATCAACCATGTCTATACATTCTTCAATATTTCAGTACACATTCAACTCCATTGTCACCTTCCCTTTATTTATAAAATATCATCCTAATTCTCCTCACTTTGAGACACTATACGAAAACTTTCTTTATCTTTTAATTCACTCTACTTCACATCTATTTCAATTACTAACATCCACATTATTACACACCAAAATAGAACATGTTAATATCCACATTCATCATCAATTTTCTGCACATGTTCAACTTCATTTCTACCTTCATTTCACTTCTAGCTTATCATTCTAATTTACCTAATTTCAAGACACCATATTAGCCCTTTCTTTAATCTTAAAATTATTCTAGTTCATCCACATAACAACTACCTAAAAATTCATGCGATTGAGCATTATATGAAAACTCCATTTATCTGTCAAATTTTCTGCACTTGTTCCACTTCATTTTTCACTTTCATTTCATTCCTAGCTATCACCTTAATTCATCTTATTTCAAGACACCATAATACTCCTTTTTATTAGCTCTAAACTCACTTTAGTTCATCTCTAAAACAATCAAAGAAATTCATGTAATAAACCAAGAAAATAAAACATAACTATCCAATTTACAAGTCAGAAATTATGCACTTCTTATTACCCCATTTTAATGATCTTTCAAGTTCAAACTCATCTCTACAACAACTTATGAAATATTGATCATCACAAAAATAAAACAAGACAAGAACGTATCCAAGTTACTCATCTACGTTTTAACATACATACCTTGCCATTTCATGATCATTTAACTTCTACCCATCATTAAAAACATGTTTCATTCAACAAATCAAGAAGAATAGCATGTTACTTACTTGTTTAAGCTTCAAGATCTTCAACCCACACTCAACCCTAGCTTTCCATCTTCATACGATTATCATCATTCAAGGAGTGATTTGGGTCATTTTGTAGCAAGATGAAGAAGATACCAAGGATCTTGAAGTGGGTGGTTTTATTGTCAAAAAAAATCAAGGTTGTGAATGTAGAGAGCAAGAATCGTAAATGGAGAAGAAGAAGAAATGAAAAAGATGAATATTAGAGAAAGTTACAAAGAGAGGAGTAAGTAGTAAGTGAAAGACCAACTTTTCACTTAATAAAAATCATGGGTTAAAACAAGTGGTGTGGAAAGTGACACTTGTCACTTGCCATATGTCACTTTCTCATAGTCCTCTTTTGGTCTTTTAAAAAAATGTTAATCCATTTGTCTCCCAATTCTAATCCAATTGACTCCCAATTTTTAAATGACATGTGTCACTAAATCACAATATCATATATCAATTATTTCTTTTGTCACTCGTCACTTGTTTCTACTATCATTTATCGATTGTTCTGCCACTTGGCATTTTTTCCTAGTCCGTAAATACCAAAAGTTCTTTAAAATTGTCAAATGTCAACAAAAACTCTATATCTCCAACTATATACACCAACTAAATTTTCAAGACACAAATTCCATAATTCACCTTATAATCATATTAAAACAATCATTTACACCCGAAAATGTCAAATGAGTGCATGAACAAATTATTGTAATGTGTGCAATAATCAATTTCACGTACATGAATGATATATTATACATGATTATGAATGCACTTCCTAATCTCTCATTGCTATTTCTCATTCACAGAAATTTAGGGTTCTAACCCTTAATATAGAAACGGGATGTTACAATATACTTCTTTAAGATAAAGAGAGCTTACTCATTATCATTTCTTTTTTCCAATATCAATAAATATTTTGTCACAAAAAAGTGAGAGATTGTTGACCAAATGACGTTCTAACCCATGGATTTGATGTTAACAAAATATATTGCTATTAATAAGTGTACTTTTTATGATATTATTTGCTTTATTATATTGACATCAAGAAATATGTAAATGTTGAAATTTAATATAAGGATAAAGTGCGTAAAGGGGTCAACTGGATAAATTGAACGATCAATAGAAGGAGAAAATGAGTAAAGTGGAACATATATGCAATTTAAGTGAAAAATCAAGAATAAAGAGAAATTAAGCATATCAAAACTATCAAATCATTGCAATCCTTCTTATAACCTTATTTTGATCATTTTAATGCATTAGAAGCTTAATTATTACACAATCATTTACACATAGAACATAATGTATAATCCTTTCATAATGGAAATTTATTTTGATATTTAAAGAAAATCAATTGATCTTTAAAATACTATTTGCAAAATTTCTGAAATAATTTTGAACCAAATTTTAGTCAAAGAAATATGGTTTGATTTTTTGAAAGAACTTCAAAAATTTTTGAAAGTATATTTTCAAGCGTATTGGTTTATCAATGTATTGTTGTAGTTAATAATGTACTATTTTTGGACATATTAGCTAATTGATATTTATATATATGGTAAACTAATGTATCAGAAAAAGTAAAACAAATAATGTACCATGAGTTTGTATGTCATATTGGTAGATATATTGATCGACTAATATGACATGTTAGTTGGTTAGTGTGTAAAAAATTGGATGGACATACTAAAGAGTTTATAAGTCTTTGGAGGCTAAAAAATGCATATTTGCATTATATAACACATATTGATCCTTTTTTTCATTAGTGTAAAAAGATAAGGAGTTTTTGAGTATTTAACTATTTGATAAAAGGTCTGACAGAGTATTTAACTTTTGCAAGGGATGTTTACATACTTCATTCTATTTTCAATATTTATCCGGTTCTTTTCTCCTCTCTCTCTCTCTCTCTCTCACACACACACACACAACATTCTTTAGATAAATGTCTTCTTCTCTTATCTTTTACACAAGTTTGTTAGTATGTATGTAACTTGAGCTATACTATTATGTGTTCAATATACAAAAGATTCTCTTGAGCATTCGTTGATAAGATCAAGTGTATCGAGAACAAAAAAATTGGTTTAAGTCTAACGTTGGACTTAAGCTTCGTTGTTTTTTTATTATAATAAATAACAAGTTAGTGAGGAGTTTTTTTTTAGCGTCATTTAAAAGGATGACCTTTTCTTTTTGTTGCTAGGATTTGTATGGTAAAGTTTTATTTAATTTTGGATCAATTCATTCCTTCCAGGAGAATTTATGGGATTTGGTTAGCAAAAGAATTCAATTAAACATAGAATTTAATGCTAAATTGATTTTTCATAATAAAACAGTTATTATTAATTCATCGCGGAATGTTGATGTGACGAATAGTTTCTGATAACAGAAATGAGCACCGTTGGGAGGAATGCAGCAAAATTCTCCCTAATCAAGAACAAATTGATGCATAACAAATCTCCTCATCAAACACTAATCACCCCTTGCCTTCTATAACTGATCTTCTCCTTCAACATTTTTAGTATTATCCAAATTACCTATTTTTCTTAATTATTTGTATGTCATTTTTTGTTAGGAAGCTATAAGAGATTAACGTTTGATTATATATACTATGTATTGCGTAAAGCTTCCTCAAATTTCAAGAGAACGTAGATGAAAATGGAGGTAGTGGAAATGTCTCGATGGTTGATACATGATTAGGAAAATCAGTTGTTTCGGAATAGTCAACGATTCCAAAAACCATGTCTGTTCAATTAGGTATGCATGTGTTCAAAATTGGGTTCCTTACATCGTTTGACTTAATTAGTTATTTAAGTTCTATACTATTTGTTTCTTAGGTGAAATGCATCGTACATGTGTTTCATCTAATTCAGTAATCTATATTGCATCTGTGGAATTGTTCACAGTATCTTCTACTAGTTTAGTTAAAGCCAAGAAGTTGGAAGAGAGTGTCAATAAACCAACCTCTGAGGAAAGATTTTTCACTGTTTCATTTGATGCCTTCGAATGTACAAGGAGCTTTTTTAGAAATTGAGACATAAGGAATTCCTTTACCTTACCTACCAAGTCTCATGTCATTTTGAATATAAAAAAATAATTATTTCTTTTTCTTTTAGAAAGAATAGGCGTGAAACCTTATCTATTGTTTTGTCTATAATAATTTTTAAACTTCTAATTGAGATCTTGTATTACTTACCATATATCATTATATTATATTACTTACCATATTTCAATATTTGTATGTATTATTATTTTATTGTTAATAAATATTAATGATTAAAAAATGTAATCAATTTAAATTTATGATATTTTGATTTTATTGACATTAAAATTTTAGGTATATTTACCTTTTATATTAAAAATATTTACTTTTCAAATTTTAAATTATTTGTCATGTGCTTTATAACAATACGTATAAAACTTTGAATACATTTTACAATTTTTAGATGCTTCGTTCTATTTTCATATTAAATTTGTATAAATGTAGATGTACTATGTACAATAAGCATCATTAAAGAATCATTTTGGTATAAATTCATATATTTAAATAAATTTAGAGAGTTTAAATTCATTAGGTAAAAATTATAATTATTTCAATTTTTAGCAATGGTTTAGAAAATTCGTGGCCAAAAGTTGTGCTTTTTGCAATGATTTACAAATTCGTTTTCAAAGACTTGACATTTTGCAACGAAAATGTTAAACTGTAATAAAAGTTCGAGCCTTTAATGGACGATTCTGAGTCAAGAAAAAAAAGCTTTTGATGACGTTGTTGAAAATTGTTGTCAAAAGTAAAAAATCATTACCAAAAAAAATGTGGCTCAAAGTCAGTTTTGTTGCAGTGTAAGACAATCTCTTTGTATATAGTTTGATAGTTTATTAAGGCCATTAACAAAAAGATAAATGCAAGTTCAATCTCATCACACATTATTATATAAACACAAGGGAAGTAAGATAACTATTCTGAATAGAGATAGGTAATTTTTAACTCATGGACTTAAATTCAGTTGTTTTTAATAGATTAGCTCATGGATTAAACTCAGGCCTATGCTCAGATAAATTCAAGGTCCAATTATTCTAACCAAAATGATATCATTTTATTTAGAAGAATTGAGTCTCAGGAAAGTTTGAGCCTGGGCTAATTTAATTCAAAAAATAAATTATTATATAGTTTTAATTTTAAAAAATTGGTAGGGGTAAGCCCATTGACATCCCTAATTCAAATTTTATATATGGATGGTATTGTTTTTACATTAGACAACTTAGAAGAGATGACATGAGTAAAAAGAGGATTGACTTCAAAATTCGAGATGGAAGGCCTGGGAAAACTTTGATATTTTCTGGGATAGAAGTTGCAAGAAATAAAGCAGGAATTTCAGTCTCTTCAAAGAAAACAAGTGCTTGATCTATTATGTGCGAGTGCGAACTAGTCCAAACTCTCGTATATCCGAAAGTGAAGTTGGATGACAAAAGAACAAGCAATCTAATGCATCGAAGAAAATTTCAATGATTGATAACTAAATTGATTTATTTATCATATACAAGACCTAACCTTAGTTTCGTTATCAGCTGCATTAATCATTTCATACATGATCCATCTAAGGAACATATGGCAGCATCATATGTGAACGAAAATATTTTAAAAGAACTCCAATTACTCTTCCAAAAAAAAAAAAAAACTCCAATTACAGGACTATTATTTCAAAAGACATACAACCATAAAATGAAGGCATTTACAAATGTGAGTTGGGCAGTATGTGTTACAAAGTACATTCCAACCTATGTGACTTCATAAACAACCCTTCTATTAATATGTAGTAATACTCTACTTATCTCTTTCCTTCGGTTATTATTATATTATATATACCATACCCACGAATTAAAATTTTTAAATAGAATTGTTTAGAACAGGAAATTCTAAATAGCCAGAGATTACATCAAGATTATATGAATTTAGAGGCAGTTCTAACTCGGAATTAAGAAGGGATAAAAAACATTTAGTGGTGTGCTACTTTAATTTGAAGTTTACTATATCTTCATCTTCACAAAGAATGCCTTGAGAACAGTTCTTCAATTGAAAGGAATACCTAAATGGGAAATTATACACAGACGAGTAAACTGTAACTGCAGTTGGGTTGGCTATAGTGCTCCGCGTTTTGAATGGAGTCCCTAATCGCAAAAATTCTTGGAGTCAGTCCCTCACAAATAAAGGTTGTCTACATGAAATTCAACTCGGAAAGGTCGTCAGTTGGTATAGCGAGACCAAATGTATCATGGTCTGCCAAGAAATCTTCATCAATATTGTTCAACAATATGTCAATATCTTGGCGATCACCAAATCCAATAGCATCCAATTCTGACAGGTTCAAAAGATCAATGTTCTCATCTGCTTCCCTAGAAGTATCTCGAGGAACATCACCATGAAATGTTGACGGAACTTCTCTGTCTACTTTACCGCTACCACTGACCAAGGGATGACTCGATACACGAGGTCCATTTTGTGAAGTTGATACTCGACCACTCTTCTGTTTAGACTCTGATTTTGTATCTAGGTCATTTCTGGCGCCACTCGGGGCCGAGTCTCTAACCCCTGAAACAGAGTCAGTTCTCCGATGAGCCTTGTTTTGATCCCTCTCTCTGTCACTTCTCTTTCCCTTCACACCACCACGAACAGAGTTTTCGAGAGCAGATGTTAACCTTGACGAAGCACTGCCATTAACTTCATCAAATAACACTTCTTTCTTCTCAACTATACCAATGTTATCACCGTTGCAATCCTGTCTCTCGAAAGTGCTGGAAATAGTACCTGCAATGAAAAAATGCAAAACAAAGGTTATACGATGGTAACATATGTCAGCTTTTTTCTTTTTGTTTTCCTTTTCTTTGGACCCTGTTTAAGTTTGGTCAGTAAGTGTTACAAGGAGTAGGTCGTGAACAATATTGTTTCATACTGACATTCCAACTCGAGGAAACATGCCACCAGAGTGAATAATTTCTAGCATGAATAGGTGACAACGTCAATATCAAATCGAGACCTGATCCTCCTGTCTCAGTGTGATGACCACGAATGTCGTTGCATGTGTTACTAGCAGTTCCTGACCCAACACAATCAGCAGATTTGGCTTCCATGCAGCATGGAGGTCTAGAGAAGAGGATCTCCTGTAGTTTAGGCTCAGTGAAGCAGCTGTCCCCTGTGTCTTCAAATTTTTTACATCTACCAAGAGTACGTTGAACAAAAGCCAATGCAGCTTGTTTAGAGACCTTGCGAATTGCCCCTTTTGAGGTACTATTTGCTGTGCAAGCCTGTATAGATTAATGAACATGAAATGCAACGAGTCCAGTGGAGAAAACTATCATCATTACTTTCAAACATAACAAGTACGCGGTAATTTAGTGTCCAATACAAATGTATCAACCTTCCAAATTCAACAGTAGAAAAGAACCCCATAAGGTTCGTATGGCAGGTTCACACAACGCCTTCGTTACCCACAACCGTTAATTTCTTAAATCTTCTTCTCATTTTCATTTACAGAGCAGAGGAGCCACAAGTCGGTGCACAACCCGATGAGGATGGATATCTACTCTGCTACAACAATTTTGTGTGTTTCTATTTCCCTTATATTATTGGGGTTTAGCAGTAGTCGTACTAGCTTTTAAGGTTTTTTCACTATCAAGTTTAGAGTCCAAACTAAACAAGTGAAATCTAGAGTTCAGGTCCTAATGACTAGAGTAACTTCGGTTTCTGTTTTAAATTTGAGCAAAAAACAATGATTTTTCTATCAAATTCTTTTTTCCAAGAGATTACAGATTCCTACAAATCTAAATCAAAGACTTCCTCGCAAGGGAATTGCAAGCTTCAAGTTCATTATTTGTATTGTCCATAGAATTTAAAAAGATAAAAACATAAGAGTATGACTCTAAACATACCATTCGTTTCCTGTAAGCTATCTCAACTAGCTGGTCCATTGCGATCTGTTGAATGCTCCTGCAAAATCATATTCATACTTTAATTCCAGATCGAAATTTGAACTATACAAGTCATCAAACTGCAAATACAAACCTTTTCTCATCCTCTTTCCCCTTCTGAACACCTTTATCAATTTTTCCTAATTTCCTTCTCTTCCTCCCTATCTGTGGATTGATAGGTTTCATAATTAGTATGACAGTAAGGAATGAAATAAATACAAGAGTTAAAAATTCAAAACATCAGAGTATTAGGAAAAATTATTCGTGGGAAATTAACCATTGAAAAACTGTACAAATGCCAGTTTAACTCAAGTTTAATATCTTGAGAGAAAGGAAAAACCTGCTGGAACAACCCTTCCTCAAGTTCAAGTATATCTTGACTAATTATTTCTCCCTCAGCTAGATCAGGCTGTAAAACGAAATAGATCCAAATAAGCCATAGTACCGACTGCAACCAAAGTGTAATATAAGAAGAAAGCAACATCTGACAAAAGAGCCCACCAGTGTCTCTGGAAATAAACCGATACTCTGTAGCTCAAGTGCAAGCCTATCATCAAGAGACGTCTGCTGATATTGATTACCAGGAGAAATGCCAGAGACAATTGACTCCGTTGTGTCCAGCAGAACCATTACATTAGTACGAATTTCATTGGCATGTCCAATATCTGAATGGGACAAATCATCATCTACTGACCCCAATTCACTAGAATATGTTGAATTGGAGATGCTTGGTTTCCATATTTTGTTAGATGTACAACTCTTATCAAATGAAAGTCTATCCAACAAATGACTTCTCTGGGTAACAAAATCCAATTCTGACTCTACTTCAGAATCCATTTTGTCCCTATCTTTGGATTCAACATCAATCAGATTGCATGAACCACAATACGAATCATCACTGGCATAGTGTAGATAAAAATTTTTCCCCTCATCATGAGTGTAAAATTCTTCACTGTCATCATCTTCAATCAGTGCGGACAGAACTCTTTGGTATAAAGGGGTAAACTTGTCCAAAGTTCCAGTACTATGTCCTCCAGATATAGAAGATGTCTTAACGAGTTGCTTATAGGACTCATGCCCTTGTCTTTCACCAGTATAATTAAGTAATTCATCATGCTCAACGGTAGCCTGGGAAAAGAAAATCCAGAATGATAGAAAAGCTTTAAATTGCTGAACTCCATAAAAAAATTCTTCTGCCATGATTCAAAGTAGTGCACTAAAGTTTAAGAAATGAACACAAAATTTAGCAGCCAAAATACAAAATTTTAAAAATAATTGAAGTCCAAACATTTTTTCTCTCTAATAAGGAAACACAGGCATGAAAAACAAAATGAGAGACAAATCCAGTACCGGAACATTGTATCCAGTGCCATGCATGTGACACAAACAACCATCAAGCTCTTCCGCAAAACATAACTGATTCAACAACAAACAAAAAGAAAGAAAAGAAATTTTTAAGAGTCTAATCAAGACTGTTATGAACCACCACTTTATTTGCTTAACGCCTCAATGACTTATTACCTGTCGTTTCAGAAAGGAAATCTCCTCTGAGCTGACATTGGTAAAAATAGACTCCACTTTGTTCCAAAAAGGACCAGAACAGGCAAGTTCTACAGTTGAAGATTATATCACATGCAAGCATATATTAGGCTAATCATACATAACTGCTAATATATGATAAAGTTTTACTGGAGAAGTTGAAAGAAATGGTTAGAACACGTACTGCTAGCATTACGAGCCGACCGGGCGGCTGCAATCAATTCTTCCCAATCATCATCACATGCACCTGTATATGAATTGAAACGTTGTGATTCCATCAAAGATTTTGATACATTTAAGCTTATTAAACAGTGAATATGCTAATATAACCGTGTAGAGGTAACAAAGCCTTAAGATGAAATGCTTGATAGCAAAGCAGTTTCAGCAAAAACATTTTCCTGACACAAATTTGAAAGAAAACTCCAAATCAATGGTACACCTTGCATGAACCATCATTGGAAACCTACGACCTCTACAAACTTCTCCAGGGTTTCATGTCATCACCACAATACAAGCATGCTTCGAATCTGATCTAAATCTAAAGTAATACACAAATAATACCTGCGAAATCTAAGGAACTGCCACTCAGTATTTGGCCAACATTAGACACAGCCTTCCTATCTTTCAACTTTTTGGAGGGTAACCGTCCATTTCTGCTAATGCAAATAAAGCAAATGCACATCAATATACGAAATATGATAAAAGGAAATACACCTAAACTTAGATCAATTAACCAGTGGTTTCGAAATTTAACAGTGTGAGTTGGAATTGTATTGGATTAGGGGAAGACACCTTTTGTTCCTTTCAGCCTCAGGCTTCACACTTGTCAGTGGCTTTATTGTTGGCACATTCTCTAACTTTTCCCTCAGTGAAGGAGTGAATGGCCTTACTGAGGAAGAACGCCTACCAGTCCTCCCTCGTCTTTGCACACCATCTACAATCTCATTATTAGGTCCTTTGTTCTTCTTAGCATGTAAAAGAAAGGCCCCAGAATTCTCGGATGCAGTCGGTGCAACTTCACCACTATATGATTCCCTTTTTCTCGTTTTATTTTCTCCATGCCCTGATTCTTCACTTTCAAACAACCCAAAGGGGGACGGAGCAGCATCAAGTTCCCTCTTCACTTTTGGAGCATTATTATCTACACTGCCAGTGTCTAGTGTCCCATTGGCCCCATTGGAAGTTCTACCACTAAAATCAGAAACTGGAGCTCCTGGAAATGAAATCTGACCTTCAACATGTCTTGAGACTGGAGCAACCATATTTACTCTCCTTGTACGTGAATTCTTAAAAGATCTTTGACCCACACACTGAGCAGTGGCATGTGACGAACCTGCAGAAAGGTTACACTTTTGATTATCCACTAAAAATGGCAGCAAGATTTTACTCACTAGTTTGTAGTTCCAAACTTTGAAGAGGTGTAGATGAGGGGTAACCTTTGCCAGATGATTCTAGCATTATTATGGATCCTGTTCGTGATAAACGAGAAACTTTTCTTTTCACCACATTATTAGGACTATCCAATAGCTCATCCTCGTGAACATTTGGCCTGATAGAGTATGAGAGACTAATCAACAATCACTAATTAGTTAAATTTGAATACATGCAATAAACTGTTAACTCCGTAGCTGCAACTCAATGCATCAAAATCAATTGATTAAATGAATACTAAATTCGCAATATTAACATTTCAATATGAAAACACATACTTTTTGCTTCCTTTTGTGAAATTTCTTTGCTCTAAAAGAGCCATGGAGTCTCCATTAGGTCCATTATCCATCTCATTCTTGAGTATTGTACTGATGCTAGACTTACTAGGATCTGAAGAAACAATCAACTTGTTGATTCCACCTACTCCAGGGGAAGATTTCAATCTACAGCACATACCATAAACAAATAAACTCAGTAAGCAGGTGCAAGAACCCTAGCTTATTGCAATTTTTGTCAATTTAAACAAGGTTGAGCAAAATGAGCCTGCATATTTCTTCAAACACTCATCACATGTCTTAGACATACTATTCGTGCACAAATAATAACATAATGCACATAATTTGTTCTATTATTGTCATATTGCACCCAATACCTCAAATACTAACATATGTATTATCTGCAGGCTTCAAACACTCATCACATGTCTTAGACATACTATTCATGCGCAAATAGTAACATAATGTAGATAATTTGTTCTATTATCTTCATATTGCACCCAATACCTAAAATACTAATGTATGCATTATCTTTGTACTTGCATCTGACATCTCAAAAAAGCGTAATAATTTAAAATGTTGACCTATACAAGTCACAGGATGTGCATGAGTCTTAGTACCATCCATAAAAGCATGAGCAATAAATCCCATTAGTATTTCTTAAGCTACTCTTAATACATAATATTTTAAGGAACAAAACCACTACAGTTAGTATCAGAGTAACTGGGGAAAAAGTCACATCAGGCTAAAGTAGCAAAACCACAAAACAATCAGTAATTCCATGGCTATTAAATTAAGTTACCTGAGGCCCTGGGCATCAGAGGATCGCAACTTAGAAGCAGCTCCCATCTTTGGATGCATGGCTCGCTTTAGATCTTGCTCACCATTTGTAACTCTGGTACCCATGATTCCAACTGACCGCTTCTTTTTATTCTTGGTTTCCCATCCTTCACCTCCACCAGGAAATCTGCGGATCTTCCCTTCAAGACAACCTGCAGGCCCACCATTATCCTGGAGGGTATCTCCACTCTTTTCCAGAAGCAACTGCTGCCTTGAGGCAACAGCAGGCCTGTCTTCTGCCTGGAAACAGAAACAGAAATATGACAAATTCAAATTATGTGGAAAAGATATGAAAGACAGAAATCATCAAACTAGGAAGATAAGCCAACACCCAAGGCACTAGAAGAGACTAGTTACCAGATTTAGAATCAAATATCTGGTTCCATGACCATGCTATCAACTATAGACTCATCTAGCACTAACATAGTTGTAGCCCACATTGACATTTTTTATTAGAAGGGGGACAAAATAAAAAAGAAGTGAGGAGGAATTTATAGACTTTTGAATTGCAAATGAAAAGGAAAAGCTTTGTTCTTATACACAATGGCCAGAAAAAGTACTGCAGATTTTACACTTGGGGGTATTTTTATTTGTAGCAAGGATTAAAGCAATTAAGTTCAAATTGTAAGAGCTTGTTCATTAAACTATGTAATATGCATCCATTGCATTACTTTTCCTAACTTTGTCAATTCATTATGATGGTAAAATATTATTGTCAATTGATTCATCAGAAAAAGATTAGTGTCATGATAATTTTGCTAACGTGCCATCTTTTTCTCTATTTTCATAATAAAAATAGGCATAACCAGCTAAAGTAGTAACATTAGTGCACATTTCAAAGTTCAACAGCCAGTCGTTGCAATTCTAACTTTTTTTCCCACCAAAAAGATAACCACATATTCAAGGACTCTCGTTGAATTTATCCTAGAATTCGGTTATCTAATAGGACACTGAAAAACAGAAAGATACAATAATCACAATTAGGTTCCCAAAAACAAATAATGCTAGCATCAAATTTTGCAACATTCGAATCAAGAAACAATAGAAGATCACAACATAATAGATATTGTTAAATCAGATATAAATGATAATTATCCACAAGGCCAACAACAATTACCAGCGTGCGTTTATGTAAGTTAACACTCTTGGCCTTGTCATCCAATCTTTGGGTCGTAAATCCATGAGAGCTTCTATAAATTTGACCCCCTGCCTTTGGAACATTTAAACCATTAGGCTTCTCAACCAATGATAAATCACTCCTTCGCTGCTTCTTCGAGCTCAATGACTCCCTATACTTTTCCAACTTGAATAAGGAGTCATGCAACATTTTTGCTCGATACCTACAAGAAGTATCTCACATATGTTTATAACATAGATAATAGTAGAAGGAATTGCAAATACTTTAGCAAAAACGTAGAGAACATAGTCTTTAGTTATAAAATCTACACTAAGACATGGCTTTCTGCAAGTGTGAAAGCATTTTGATAACATGAAAAGATAACCCATTAGTGATGCAAGGTATCAACAAACATTGGGAGAAGTTGAGGAGCAAAGACGTTTGGAGAAATTGAGACAACCATCAGCAAAAAAAGTTATTTCATCAATGTATTCCCATCCGAAATTCCAGAATATGGGAAATAGACAACCTATTACTAGATATTAAGGCAAAAACCTAAATATAAGGGTTTTAATACTGTTTTCCAGAATTTACACTAACCATAATGCTCACATGTACAATTTCAATTAATAGAAAACAATATAACAGCCATAAATCAAAAACATATAATAAGAATTTCACCTGGCCTTTCTAGAAGTATCTTGCACACTTTCTTTGAAGTGCTTTAGCTCCTCTGTTGCTATTGGAGTAGAAGCCTTGGCATGTACTACTCCAAAATGTCGGTCCTCAGCTGCACTACCAAGAGGAAATCCCAAAACCCTCCTAACCTCCCCAGATCGTGTATATTTCTGACTAGTTAACGTAATCTGCTCCAATGGCAAGCACTGAGGTAAAGTTGGCCTCTCAGATGACATACTGCCGCCTCAGCCGGCTTAAACTATTTAGGCAATTTTGCTCTCAATCCCCTCTTTGAAGCTCCCAAACCTGATACAACAAAAATTAAGAATGTCACTGAAAAGGGTTTATACACTTGTGCAAATTATATTGAAAACAAAGCCTAAGAACCTCATCTAGCCCGGTTTAGTTAGCTGACTTAATTCCAAGTGCCTCATAAAACAAAAACAGAACAATTCCAAAAACCCTATCCTTTCTTGAACACCCAGAGAAATCAATTGAGGGAAAAACTAAAGGTGAACGTACACATCAATAAAATTGGCGAAATAATAACCAAAAGAAAACTATTTAGAAGAAGCACCTGAACAAATCCTAGGTTTGTGTGAGTTATGAAAAAGCAAAGGAGAAATTAAATCGACAGAAAGTGAAAGCAGGGGAGCGAATTGAGAAGTTACCATGAATTAAATAAGCTCAAGCCCAGATGATCAGACCCTGAAGTTCCAGAGATGGGGAACACCACGAGAGAAAGGGTTTAGACCTTAGACACAGAGAGAGAGATGGATTTAAAAAGAAAAAGATACTACATAATAATAATATACAGTATAAAAGTACACATTTATGACATCATGTTATGTTGAGGTTGGCAGTAAAGCATAAAGGTGGGAGTGCACATTCATCTCTTTCTTTTTCTTCTTCTTCGGATAGTGATTCGTCCGATTTGTAACAGGCCTCTTGGCGATTATTGCATTACTTGTTGTTAATTGTATCTATCGGTAGTTAATTAATAGCGAATTAATATAGTTAATTTCATTAACAGATAGTATTAATTATTTATTTAAAATATTAAATAAAATTAGTTATTTATTATTAACTGTTTATTTGTAAAATAATTTACAAAGATATAACTTCAAAATAAGATTTATAAATATATAAATATTATATCATAGTAATACTAATATACAAAATAATATTACATATTTAAGAAAAAATGTATATTTTTTCACAAATAACCAAGGTATATTTAAGGAATAACCGGAAGATTTATGTTTATCAAAGATTACACAAGGTAGATAAGAAGCATATACTCATATTCGTGAATGAAAGAGACCAATATTATAGTAAAGAAAGAAAAATTGTGCCTAACAATATTGTTTCGTATAACTGAAAAAGTTAAAAGAACAAAAACAAAAAGATCCTTAGCTTTTCTCGACCTCAACATCTGATATGGGGTAGCCTCCTTAGCTTTTTATGTGACCAATATTTGATGGGTCTCTTTGATCATTGTTTCCAACATTGAGATACCGGAAGACTAAAGAGTGAGGCCATAATAATCATTAAAGCATAATTTTTCGTTAGTTAATACCAAAACACTCTTATTGAGCAGCTGTTTTAACAATTAGCTGATTTGGTTCTATCTCACTTTTTTATCAAACTGACCTTAAAAGCTCATGTCATATATTAAATTGCGAGCGGTTTTTCATTAAGCTCAGAGATATAGTGCTAGAACAACAGATTTTGGATTTTTTAGAGGATTGTCTATATTTTAAAATGTTAGATTCAACCGGAAAGCCATATGAAATATATATTACCAAACATAATTATTATCTGTTTCAAACCATTTGAAATATGATTACTAAACATATTTAATAACTTTTTGAAATAGTCAAACAGTAAAAATTATTCAACCAAGTAAAATAAGGCTGATAATCTATTCACCAAACAGGTCATAGTTTCAATATATTCTTTAGATATAGTTTGATTATTTTTAAAATCGTAATTTCATTAAAACATATAACAAAATTGAAAATATCAAATCAGGCCATTTGGAAAGTAACGATTATATCGCGGCCAGTAATTGAATTATTTTGTACCCGTTAATAATATATATTTTTTACCCAAATGCCTATCCATAATTAAAGGCCTTTTTCTTAACCTGGTTTTCCACTTGCCTTTTCCATGTAAATGAAATATTTAATTAAAACTAAACCATAAGATTTAGTAATGAAAATCTCTCATCTATTCACACGAAATATAGGAAGGTCCTATAATAGTATACTACCTTGCTTATTGTGCTCCCACGTTATTTTTGTAAACTGAAGCGGACATACTGAAACCAGCAAGTGCTGGTTTCGACAGAGTCATTATACAGTAAAGACCCATGCATAGCTTTTTGTCTTATACTTTTTTTAATTATTATTGTCACACCCTATTCCCAGCAGTAATTAAAGCTTGGACTACAGTGTGATTATACACAGATACTGTTACA
>JAOSBN010000008.1:9471988-9483605 GCA_027563595.1 Erythroxylum suave | reverse complement strand
ATTATTATTGTCACACCCTATTCCCAGCAGTAATTAAAGCTTGGACTACAGTGTGATTATACACAGATACTGTTACAATAGCAAAAACATTCTCTCCCTCATTTACCAAGCCAGGCTTGCTGTCCTCCTCAGGGTCTTCACTTTATCTGGTTTCTGTTGTGGCAATGTTGTTGATTGCTTCCTCTTGGCAACCTGTTGGTAAACATAAATATGTAGCAGTTCATCGTAGAAATAAAAGAAAATTTGCGCTGATTTGCTAGTAGGAGCAACCACGAACATGATGTTGTAGTTAAATACGTTCCGTATAGCGATTCTTCTACATTATAAAAATTGCAGTTCAGAAGTGCCAAGGTAATTACCTCTTCCTTTGTTTTTTGCTCTATTTCCTTCTGTTTCAAAATGTGTTTTAAAAAAAAAAATCTTTAGCGCCCATTGCTCTAAGAATTAATAAATCGGAAAAACTTTTATTCTGATCTCAAGTGATTCAACAATGGAAGCAAGAAAGTCTTTACCACAATCTGTTTTAACTTGGCATTCTCTTCTCTAAGTTGATTCAACTCGAGCTCCAACTCCACCGTGTATGCCTTCAATACAAGAGCTTTAGTCATAACCAAGATAACCAATGAAGATGAATGGAGCAGCAAATTACATTACTAATGAGAATCACTAGAATCAGACATCAGGAATACTTCGGGTACTGAAAAAGGAGACTATGCAAAACTTAAATTATATACAATTTTCAAAGCATACTCAACACACATTATGTATGTGAGCGTAGAAAAAGAAGGATTAGCAAGCAAAACCTGTTTCCTTGCTCGAGATCGAGCAGCTGATTCTCTGTTCTTTATCATCCTACGTTGTCTTCGTTCCACTAAAACCTCCGGCGGACCATCCACTATCTTCTTTTTAATTTGTTGTGCACCCAATTCCACAAGGCCTTCACCCTTCTCATCTTTACCATTACTTGGTTCTGCGTCCCGTCCATAACCTTGGCCTTGTGGAAACATTTGGTATGAGTTGAAACCATTTCCAGCTGCCAACATATTGGTTCCCACATTCTGATGATGAGTAGTTGTGATAGAGAACCCTCCAAGCCCCACCCCGAAGTTGACTTCTATACATGAGTTCTCGTTCTGAGCGGATGATAATGCTTTTTCCTGCGAAGTTACTTCATGAACTACACCAGCTTTTATCAGGAAATCTTCGAGTGTTATCTCTCCAAGTGTAGGTTGGCTGTCAAGAGGATGACGATGTGCACCAACGTTGTCTGGCTTCTGATCATATGGTTGTTCCCTTTGGATCTCATACCAAACCTCGTCCACAGTTTTCTTGCAAAGTGGAGTAGGAATAGAAAAAGAACCTTGTCGGAGTAGTGGAGTTTGATTCATTACAGTACTAAAATTCTGGGTGGACAAGTTTAAGTTGATGTGAGGCAAGACCTGACTCTCATCACCACTCCACAAGTTAGCAAGAAATTCGTCCATGTTCATGGAGCCTACACTCTTCCCTCTCTTTAGCTGGATTTCATTGAGGGTGAGTGACAAGATAGAGTTCTGCTGATTCATGTTGTGATTTAGCTCTGCTGCTTGTTGATGTAGCTGGTGCGATTGTTGTTGTTGTTGTGTTGTTACCAGGTCGTCACCCCCACAGACAATATTTTCAGATTCAAGAAGTACCATTGTGCAGCAAATAACCGGCCCTGGATTTTTCCTCTTACTGTGAGAATTGGAGATGTTGATCAAGGTGATACGATACCTAAAAGGTAGTGGTAAATTGTACTTTATTTTAAGGTGGAGTAAACTAAGAATCAAAGTTAATGTCGTTCCAGTCATAAAGGTTGTTATATTTTCTAAATTTCCATCGTATGATGTTTTACAATCTTAGAATATGTTGTTGTATTGTGATGCAGTTATAACTAGTAATTAATTTTAGCTCCTTATATTTGATTAAAATTACAGGCTAATAATTAACAAAATGTGAAAATTGAAAACACAACAAATTTGACTAAATATCAAATTTTATTGGGACTTACTTGAAAAAAATAGCAATACCAGACCTTAACAATCATTATACAAATTAGTAGGAATTATTTTTAGTACTGCAGCAATCCATCGTTAAGACTGTAAGGATCGGCCGGAACAAATTTAATTATAATTTCACATCAACAAGACAGTCACAAAATTCACTAAGAAGATTTAATTTAAAAAAATATATTAACAAGTTTTCTTATCTTTTAATAGGAATAAAGAAATTTTCCTTCTCTGGCTGTGGCCAGATGGGACGTAAAATTACTATTTGCCACCACCTGCCAATGCCATATGGCGACCCAGTCGGTGCTACTCCATTACTACTTTACTACTCACTAACCGATTTGTCAATGCTCGCTCACACTGGATAGTCTGGATTCGCAACATACTTCGAAACTACTGCGTTAATAACAGAGAAATGATTGAGGTTCGAACCCCATCGGAGGAAGAAGATGATACAGACCCACTAAATTTAAGGCCTTGCGGAAGAAACAATAAAAGGGGGTGAAACGCCAGGAACTTTTGCAAACTCCAATTGAAAGGTTAAGAAGATGATACGAAATTTGGTTGAGGAACACAGAAAGGGAAATGATTTAAACTGAACTGGAAAAACTTGCACGCATGGAACATCTTACTCGATAGACAGTCAATAGAACACAACAGAGCCCATAACCAAAAATCGATCTGCTTTTCTAATAATCTCTTTCTATTTTTTTGGCATATATTTACGTGAAATTTTGCTTCATTTAATTAAAGCTATTTTAACAGAATAATGGAGACATGCATGTCCATTACCTGATGACAATCAAAGATTGTGGTCTGTGAAAAAGATGACTTACAGGCATTGGCCATTTACAGTCTACAGACTACAGTGATGAATTGACAAAAAAAGGAAAGCAAACCCAGAAAGGAAAGGGAGTAGGAAAAGAATTGATACCTGAAAAAGAAAATGATCACCTCGGGAGGGCTTATGAGAGAGTATTCAGAATCAGCAACTAGGAGTCGTTCATCATTGATATCTGAAGAAAAGAAAGCAAGAAAATGGTAGAAGACAAGTGAAGAGGAAAGGTCATACATAGAACAGCTATAAAATTGAATAGGGATACTGTAGAGAGTGTAACTGCCATAGGGAAAGCTTTGAAACCATGTCATTAAGGGGTCCCCACTTCGTGTTCAGTTTTGTGACACGTTTGTGCCACTTGCTGTTCAAGTTCTGCCGGAGACAAGAGAAAACAACCGATACTCTTCTTTTCTTTTTACCATTGTCTACATTGTTACTGTTACCTTTTTTCCTTCACCTGTTGTTTTTCAGGAGCGTACTCCTCGATACGACTGTCGTTTTAAGTGGAAATTGAATATCTGTAGTCGTGCGTACCCCGCCGTCACATCTCCATGTTATCCTCAAAATTTTAAGTATGCCAATGGATGATGGATGACTACTCAAGCCTATCATACTAATAAATTCCGTTGACTTCTCCCGCTCTTATTATTAGCTATAAATACCAGCTAAATGTCCCGGAAACCTTCTCCACCGATTCTGTCTCAATGTATCAGCTCCCCGAAAAGTACTTAGTCTAGTATGGTGTCGTTCCAATAGGTAATGACCAAGATTGGATCATATGGACTCTCCTGGGTAAGATTCTAAGGTTTTATTCCTCTTTCAGCTGTTGTGTTATTACTTGTTATATTAAGACATCGTCCTTGTGGAAGCTCTGATCATACATTGATCTGAGGACTTCTCTGTTCTTTTCTCGTCATCCTATGCCCATTTATACATTTCCTTGTGTGAACACGTTTCGTTGTGCAAATGTCAAATTGTCGTCGGCGTGTCATTACAGTTTACAAAACGCCTGAGAGACATTCTCGGTTTTTTGTAATGTTTGTACGATGAGGCGTAAATACTTTTGTTTGTTTGATCACTTCTCAGCTTGTAACTTACGCAACGTTAATTGTACTGTCTATTCGAAACAGATATGTAACTGTTGTGGTATCTGTCAAATACAAAATGCTTACTTAGGATGATTAATTAATAATTAGATCGCATCCCTTTTGGAAGTTTCCTCTAAATGTTGGGATGCTTTTGACCAATGAATCTCCATAGGTATATAAAGAAAATCATCCAGTTAACTGTTTTTCTTTCTTTCTTTTTTTCCGAGTACTAGTACTTATCTGAACATCTGCAGACAAGAGCTTTCGTAAATTCTACAACATTCTCCTGACTCTATAATGATTTGCAATATCAGTTCCATTAATTAGAACGCTGCAGCTATTAGAATGATCTTCCATTAAATTAGTACTCCCTTTTCCTGTAACAATCCTACCTTTCTCTCTAGTTCTTTTTCATGTAAGAACTTTTCAGGTGATCCCTTCAAATCGACTCTGCACATTGTTATGGTATGAAGCGTTGTAGATGAATTCTCAATGCATATGGTACTTTCAGAGACCTGATAACAGGTTGGGAGATCGCATTTCTCTTGAATCTTGTAGCTAGGTGGGACACCACATTTTCTTAATTATTGAAGATTAAAAAAAGAAATTAAGTATGATAATACAATTAAATTAATCATTTTATATATTAAAATGCTTTTAACTTTTTAAGAAATAGAAAGTTTGCTTTCTTCATGAAATCCTACCTCAAACTTCCCAGGGATGAGTTGAGCTTAGCGTTCCAACTAGTGTCTCCATATTTTTCCTGTACATTAATGGGCGCTGCTCTTTACTTCCCAGGTACAGTTACACGTTTCAGCAGAAAGCAAAACATCTACTCCGCCATAACAATGCAACAAATTCGCTGAGAGGTTCTTTGTCGTTTACTCTTTCTCCTTCTCCTTGTCACACGCAAATTCTCTCTACTGTATGAGTTAACTAAAATCCTGATATCGTCCATGCATACTAACTCAAAATCACCAGAAACAAATGCTCGAAGTATATTCAGTTCAACCTTTCAAATGCCATGTGTTTTATAAATGTCAATCTAATTACATGAAACGACACTATCAACGATCAAAGAATCATGCAAGCACTTTGAAGTCCTGTTACGGATGTATGTGATCCAATGAAAGAGGTTCTTCTCCAAGCAAAAGTGCCCGCAAAACAGCCTCACATAAGCCAGAATAATGCACAATTAGATGCCCACCCCCGGGAACTTCATGATACCGAATCCAGGGTAGTTTTTTGGAAATAAATCTTTGCAGTTGAAATGGCACAACCTTATCCTCACAACCTTGCCAAATGTGAACCGAACCTTCATTCCGAGGGAACGGATTGCTTAGATCAGTTGGATCAAAGTCCCAACGTCCAAAACTCTCCATAAAATCACCACGGAGAGTATCAAAGACTTCTTTATTTTGCAACCTGTCCTGGAGGAGGAAACGTAAACACTACCATAATCATCTCTCTTTCGATTGTTTCTTGATTGAATAAAATGGAGTGAATCACTCAAAAGTGATGGCATTGTTGGAAGTTTATCAACAGAAACTCTAAGTTCCACTTTTCTTGATGTGGGAGAAATTTTACCTGAGTTAGCATTGGGAACCCTGGAATTTTCGTCAGGACTTCTATATCATGTGCATTGAAGAACACTGGGTTTTTCTCCAGGACAGAAGTTGAAGGAAGCCATTTCTGCGTAACCCACCATTGCAAGAGTCCAGGGGCATATTTTGAAAACCAGAAAGACAACCGAACTAGTCTCCTCCTATAATCATCTCTTATCAGACTTTTGGGAAGAGAAGGCCATCTATAGTTAACAACAGGTACAATCAGGGACACACCTGCTAGTCTGCATAAAGAAATTTGCGATGAGCTAGGAACAAAAATTCATGAAGGAATATTGTCAAATTAAAAGTTTTTCTGATTTTACCTGTGTGGTATATATTTGAGGCAACTCCAGACGGGATATGATCCCATTGAGACACCAATCACATAAAAGTTGGATCCTATCTGCAGCTGATCAGCGAGTTCTTCAATGTCGAGTGCTTCACTCTTTACTGATCGCTTTGGATTCGGATCACTCTCTCCATAGCCAGCTCGGTCAAAAAAGAGAAAGTATATCCCCAGTTCTTCTATCAGTTCCTGAGAGGTATTGAAACTCACTTTTCTTGATACTTGCGACTCAAAACAATATCCATTTCTCCATAGCAGAAGATTAAACTTCAGTTTTTTACACTTAAACTACTTAAACTAAGACATGAAGAAGCTTATAGGGAAAAAGTAAAAAAATAAAAGCTGAACTGTAATATATGGAACGAACACTTCATTCTCATCTAGTAAACTGTAGCAAATAGAGTGGAGATGAGAAATCAGACATTAGAGGGAGGAAAGTTAAAGCAAAAATGTTCTTATTTACATAGTACCACATCAATTCAGCAGTTGGTCACACTATTATCATTTAAAGGCATAAAAAATAGGAAAGAGAAGTTGGCTGCTGCATCCCTTCTTGAATTCCGATTCTCAAATTCTATTAACAAAGTGGAGCCTAGAATCTTCATAAGCATAAAAGATGGCAGCATGTGCTCGGTGTTTAGTACAGATACTTCTACTCAGCAATTACTTCAAATGCTATGTTTTCATGAGCAGTCAGATCTCCTCAGAGAGCATGTCAGACCATGTCAGAGTTGCATTTAGATTATTGATTTTTTACTTAGCTTAGGGTAATTTTGTTGAGACACACTCTTTTAGGCAAGTATTTCGTCTCTAAAAGGTTTGCCTCTTGTCACTTCTCCAAGTAGCTTTTCGAGTGTTAGGAGGTATATTGGTCAAGTTGCATAAGGTTGTTACTCCCTAAAGCTTTAGTGAAAGCACTTCCAGTTCCAGCTACAAAGATTGAAGTTTTAGATCGACAAGAGGTCGAGTAGAAAGAGCAGAATTAGGATAGTACTTGGGGTGCCAAAAAGTCCATTTCTTTCGAGCTTCCAAAGCCATGAACAATAATGATCTTGTACTTGGCTCCGTTCTTGGGGACGCCCTTTTCTCTGTAGGCCAGATGTCTACCATCCTTGAGTCTGATTCTTGGCGAATCTCCAGGGGAATCATCTGGCGACTGCAGTTGAGTTGCCTGATAGACCATAAGTATCACTTTGGTTCTTGAAAACATACCTCAATGACATAGAAAGGAAAAGATCTAGTTGGCATAGACCGAGTACTTTCATTAAGTACCAACTTCCAAGAGAGCAGGAAACTGAAAGAATTGAGCTCACCTGATTGTTCACGCTTGTAAGAATGTTCTGCTGCTTATTTTGAATTATCAAATTGCTATGCTCGTGCTTGATTTCCCTCTCTTTTGAGTCCTGGAGGATAGCCAGTGTTTCCAAGTTAACAGCGGAGACCCTGCATGAGTTACATTGAGTAGCACCTTGAGCCCCAGGTTTGTGCAGTCGATTACCTAAAGATTTTAACTGTCTTCGGCAACTCATGTTTACAGTGCGGAGGTCTGCTAGGGGAATGGCTGTGGTTTCTGGGATTTATTTTAGTTAGGATTGGTGGTGTTATTCCGATACCAGCATATGATAGGAGCCACTGGGCATGTCCTGCTTGGATATTCCTTCAATATCCTTTCCAAGGCTCAATATTCCTTGCAAAAGATTATCCGGAATAACTTGCACCCTTTTTCCTCTAATTGTTTTCATTAAATCATTCAAAAGAAGTGTGTACCTCCACCTCCAGAATCGTTTTTAATTGAATCGGTTTTAACTACGTGTGTCATTCGAGTTGATTGACAGATGTTGTATTGATGAGTGAACTGTACAACAAGCCACCCTTTATTTGATTTGCTTTGTTCTGTTAAGCCCTGTTGACCAAAAGGAGAAAACATAAAAGTATGAGGTGTTTTCTTAAGAAAAGAAATCTGGAAGGGGAAATTTTGAAGAAGTATAACTTGCTAAAGGGTACAGTTTTAGCTGATGAAGTACAATTGTCTCTCGTCTGACCGCCAAAGATCCCTATCCCTTGCTGACAGAATTAAGAATATTCTCATGCTTACTTGCTGGATTAAGCTTGCTTTACTTTCACTTCTTCTACTTGTCCACGTTTTGGTTGCAACTTGCGGCCCGCTTCTCAACATCAACGTGAATTTCTTACGTTACGAATTCTTTAATTGTTGGATCAATGTCAATATCAATTTATCTATTTTTAAAAAAATTTTATAGCGTAAACTATTAAGTATTCAATAATTTATAAAATATGTATCCTAAATAAAATTACAAATCTAATTCAATTCGTATTAGTAATAACAAATTTAATATATTGTTGTATGGATTGGACTACTTTACTTCAAATCTTCTTTTAAGATAAATAATTGTATTGATAGAACCTTAGATTGCAAAGCAAAGTTTAAACCGTAATAAGATCAGTATCAAAATGGTGAAGCAAAAATTAGCAGTACAATGTAGCAGCATTGCAAGCTAATTAATAAGCTGAACGAATATGTTCAATATCTATGTGAGTCGCGAGGGACATTCCATCCTCTTGCCATAGCTTTGCTGCATTCGGTATGAGTATTAAATGAGCTGATCAGCTCTGGTGAAATAGTGTGCTGTCTACCACACTTCTTAGTTCCTAAAACAATCTTAAAAATTAGGTAATCTTTTTTATATCATTCTGACCTTCAACCAGACCATTTTATAGTATCAGACCAATCTGCTTGATGAATATTAATTTAACCAAGTATTAGATGAGTATTGAAATGGAAAGAATTTATAATTGATAGTTTCTGGTTCACCATTCCACAGTTTGCAGTATAGATTAGAAGAGTCAATATTCTCTTAGCCAGTTCATTATGCTCAGTTTACAGTTGATCGCTAACCCTAAGAAAAAAGAAGCTTTTGGGAGAGTTTGAAGAAACCATACTAATTTGAACTATTTAACTTTCAGAGTTTGTACTTTGAATATTATATAGTAAAATTTAATTGTGGATATGCCTGAAGTACTTCTCAACGAAACCACTGACTCTCCCAGACTAGAGTTAAGATTTGGAAGCTCCCTGATGTCAACTCCGGCATTGTTTGTTAATATGTAGAACCTGAAATCATGCCACAATCAAGTAGAATTGCTATTACCATTCTTACATTTTATTTTATTTTTTATACAGATGATCCCTTAGTTTAAGCAATCGCATGATAATATAACATATCTTGGCAAAATTAGAGATTATTGTTCTTTGTTTGGTTGTTATGAGATCCATTATGGATCATTACAAAAGAAAAGTAGTTTTATTTGTTATCTCATCACAACCAATTTATGATACTGGCTACCAAAAGTATGAATACAAATATTTTACAACACACAGTATAAGATTGTTTCTCCAATAGAGAAACACAAACTGAGACCTACGCTGAAGGCAGGTGTTGCAGCAGATGAGCATCTAACAATTTTATGTAGTCTGTAACTTCACTTACATATGCTGCTAGCAGTGCTGTAAACAGAGGCCATCCAGTTTGGATTATGCTCTTACTCCATTTGTTTCATATTCTTCTTCTCTTCTATACTCCATTTCCTCCTTTTCTTTATTTGTTCGACATTTCTTGTCCCAACAAAAGTGTCTTTATGATTGCCTCACATATCTCCCTCTTGAAGATCATAAAATGTCCAACCTCAGGAACTTCATGGTAATGAATCCACGGAAGCTTCTCGGATAAGTATCGGTTTATTTCATATGGTATAATTCGGTCTTCATAACCTTGCCAAATATGGACTGCGCCCTCATTGTCAGGGAAAGGGTTACTCAAGTCCAGGGGATCAAATTCCCATTTTCCATATCCAGCTAATATGTCTCGGTGCAAAGACTCATGAACGCCTTGTTGTGTAATCTTGTCCTATATCCAGAATGATCACACAAGTATTAGACCATTAACAAAAAAAGTACCATACAAGACCAAGACAAGCAAACTAATGGGGCTTTTGTTTCTCAAATACAAACGAGTTGTTAATACTAGGAACTGATATGTGCGCTCTTCTTACAGGGTACCAAGAATCAAAGCTAATTAGTGTAACTTAAAATAGATACTAAGAATGTCATGATTCAGTCTCACCAACATATGATCAGCTAAATCATATGACAATGAATTCAAACTTAAAGCTCGGCATGTGTGAATCCATTTTTCAAAAGTCTATACATGTATATACCTGATCAACACTAGGAGTTTCGGACAACTTGGCCATAGTTTCCATATCTTGTGGGCAAAAAATTGCTGTATTTCCTGACATCATGCTCAATGAAGGAAACCACTTCTGGGTCATCCACCAGTAAAATAACCAAGGGGCATAGTGTGCAACTTGAAATGTCCGTTGATCACAATTGAGAAGCTTCTGAAAACCCACTCTGGATACGTTGGCAGGAAGGCCAGGCCACCAGTAGTTGACAAATGGAACTACCAAGGAAGCTCCAGACAACCTGTGAGGGATGAAGATTTCTGTAAAATTCCAAAAATTTTCAGAGGGCAAAATCAGCTGGGAGCTGAAAATCATGCCTGTGGGGTATATATTTGAGGCAACTGTAAATGGGATATGCCCCCATTGACATTCCCATAACATAAAATTTAGTCCCAATCTCCAGTTTGTCTGCCAGTTCTTGAATATCATATGCTTCACTTTTCACGGACCTTGATGGATATGGATCACTCTCCCCATAACCAGCTCTATCAAACAAGATGATGTATATCCCCAGCTCCTCTATAAGCTCCTAGATGTGATAAAAGACACAACTGAAGATTATACAGCTACGCTACTACATGTATAGTCATCAAAGGGATGTTGTTATAAAATTGTCCAACATCTGATACCTCTCAAAGCAAAGCTCACACACAAAATAATATCTAATCCTATGGGCACTATAATAAGCTCATAACACAACATACCATAAAAAAAATTGCAAATATGTCCAACTATCAACCATGAAATCATCAATGTAAGACCCATGAACAATTCGATTACTTTGGTTTGTATAGGTGCATGTGCATATTTTCTAAGACAGAAAAGCTAAATGCAAAACCAAAACCAAGTGTATCAATTGAAATCAATCCACCTCCCAACAAAGACAAATGATAAATATAATGACATATGCCCTGTAAGATCACGGAAGAAATTATAATGGTTTCAACCTAACAACAACTATAAGCAACGTAAAACACAGGTCTGTCCTAATATGAATGCCCCTGTAAATAGGCGCACATGAAAAAGGAGAAACCTCTTTTGCTTTCGTGCAAATTTGGTGAGAAAAACACGTCTTATTTTGGCACCCAGAGTCAAGAACTGGATATGTGATGCATTTTTGTTGACTTTACAAGTTTTAAACTGATAACATTAGGGCAAATCTGCATCAAAATACTTATCTTTCCACATATGGAAAAATAAACGATTTTATGGTTAAAGTATATGAATATTTCGTTATGAGGCATATCTATCACTTACAATCACTCACATACTTTGTTAATTATATGTCTATTTAGTTTTTTTTATATGCATATTTATTAGATTAGATATATTGGTACAACTTATAGGCGCTTTTCGTTGTGTCTATATTGACCTTTAAAGAAGATTGTCGTGTTTGTGTTCCAATCTCAAAAGATTATGAAAACAGGAATCAAATTGTAAGAAGC
>JAOSBN010000008.1:9446106-9457574 GCA_027563595.1 Erythroxylum suave | reverse complement strand
ATTTATATTTAAAAATTATTTATTTATATTTTTATTTATATAGAAATATATATAAACAATTACAGAATAATTTTTATTTATTTTCTATTTTTATTAACAAAATTTTTATATAATTAATAATAAATTGTATATAATTAATAATAAATAAAAATTTTAATAAAAATTTTTATTAATGAAAATAGAAAAAATATAAAAAATTATTCTTTAATTGTATTTATATATTTCTATATAAATAAACAATTTTCAATATAAATCACATAAAATACAATAAAATTTATTAAATAATTAATAATGATATTTTAATATAATTAATAATAAATTGTATATAATTAATGATAAAATAAAATTTTTAATTATTATTAATTATTTAATAAAGATTATTCTATTTCATGTGATTTATATTTAAAAATTATTTGTTTTTATTTTTATATAAATATATAAATAAAATTAAATAATAATTTATATATATTTTATATTTTCATTACTAAAAATTATTTTATTATTTATTATATAAAATTTATTTTTAATTATATAGAAATATTATTATTAATTATTTTATAATTTTTATTCTATTTTAAGTGATTTATATTTAAAAATTATTTATTTCCATTTTTATTTATATAGAAATATATAAATAAAATTAAAAATAATTTTTAATATGTTTTCTATTTTCATAATAAAAATTTTATTAAAATTTTATTTTATTATTAATTATATACAATTTATTTTTAATTATATAAAAATATTATTATTAATTATTTAATAAATTTTATTCTATTTTATGTGATTTATATTGAAGAATTATTTGTTTCCATTTTTATTTATATAGAAATATATAAATACAATTAAAGAACAATTTTTGATATATTTTCTATTTTCATTAATAAAAATTTTATTTAAATTTTATTATATTATTAATTATATACAATTTCTATTAATAATTTAAAAATTATTATTAGAGTAAGGAGAAATAATATAAAAATATGATTAATTATATAGAAGGGGGTTAAGGTTCGAAGAAATAATAGTATTAAGAAAAATTATCGAGGGTGTATTAGGTAGTATCTATTTATTAGTTTACGTTCCATCCTAAACCCCCCAAATCGGAGGTTTCTTATTTTCACTGTTTAGGATGGACTGAAACGTATCATGAAACCTCTACTTCCATCCTATTCGATTTTATTCCATTATAAAACCTTCAACCAAACAATACAAGTGTGTTACGTTCCATTCCGTTCCATCTCTAACCCTCCATCCAAACAGACCCTAAGAGAACGAGGTTCTGATTCTTTACAGTTGTAAAATTACAAAAGTAGCCGTAACACTTTTCTTTTCTACGATCGATTAGTTAGTTATTTTGGAGCCAGAGCTGTCCAGAAGCACTAGTAGGGAAGGAATATCTGGTCAAGTATCTCACTCAAACAAGTAATATGAGAATTTTTCTGTTGCCCTTGGATTTTTCTGTTGAGCAACGAGCATGCTGTAGACTGTAGAGGTGGCAAAGGACAACAAAAGAAACAATAAAATAATGGACTGGCACTGGCAGAGAGAGGAGACGTAGTCCAGTAACGGTGACGATGACGATCCGGTAATGCTGAGGAGATGAGAGCACATCAGACGGAAGAAGAAATTGTCTTTGAGAAAGAGAGGGAAGAGTAGGACGAATAATGTGTGATTTAGGGTTCGGATAAATTTTGTTATTTTTGCAATTTAATCCTCTAATTTTTCATTTTTGTATTATAAAATTAGTATTAATTGATATTTTTCATATATTGGTTAGTATCCATCTGTACCAAAATCCGGATAGGTATCAGTGTCTCTAGTATCACTTTTCATTCAGTATGACATGTTTCAACCAGACTGACCAGAATGAAATAGTATTCTATCCCTAGAATCCTATTGACTAGGGATGATAATTTTGGCCAAACTTGATTTTGACCTCGTCCAGGGGCAGGTCACAGTTTAAAATAGTTTAACTTGATTGGGTCACCAGCCAAACAAGGATCAGGCTGGCTAGGCAGGCCTATAGCCTAGCCAAAACAACAAAAACTAAGTCGCTTTATAAATTTCTTTTAAAAAAGGATGGGCAGGGTCAACCCGAACCATACTGACCCAGGCTATTGACATCCTTACTACTGAGCTTAAAGGTCATCCCAACCGAAGGGTGGATACTTTGTAAAGGAGGTTACTTTCTTCCTCATTTCGACCACATATACATGTACTGTAGTTATGGTTGTCTTGCCTTGCTTTGATGGTCTTCTCGTACAGAACAAGGCAACCTTTTTAGACAAGTGCATGTTTTATTTCGAATGCGGTCTACAAGGAATGGAGATGAAAGATATGGAACTTTATGAGCTGTTAGTTTCCTTATTTCCTTGACTGTAAGGTATTATTCCAATTAGTTTACGCCTAACTCATTAACTAATTATTTGCTTAGTATGATTTCTCAGGTACAGATTTCTATGAGAAATAATATTATCTTGACCAAAATTTTTTAATAGAAGTTAACCTGGTGCATATGAATATTATAAGCAAAATAAAACTAATATTGACAGAACTGTTTTACAATTTTAATATAAAACCATGTGCATATGAATATTATAAGCAAAATAACGCTAATATTGACAGAACTGTTTTAAAATCTGCATAATAGGTTATCATATATAAAATTTGTACATACGGTATGAAGTTATGATTATAAGACTTAATGATACATTTTACACTTGAAATGACAATTTTATAATATAGATTGAAAATGGGACCACATGATAATTTATACGACAGAAAATGATCTTATATTGTAGATGTCAAATATTGTATTATATATACAATAATAGAATGACATACAAGTTAGATCAAAGTAAACAAAGTTCGGATACCTATTTGGAATTATTGAAGACTTTGCTTCGGAATTACTAAAATCATTTTATGCAAAAGAACCTTTGGGCTAGATGCATTGGATAGACTTCTTAGAATACCTTTATGTAAGGATGAGGGAGAGAGCCTCACACTTCTACGATTCCCTTCTAGTGCCCCAAATCAAAGGATGGTAGTCAAATGTTCCAACGGCTGGCTATGTCAAGTGTGCGTACAAAATAGATGAATCCTACCACACCTCGAACAATTAGTTCCAGGAGCATCAACTATCCAATCAAAGCTACAGCGGTGACATTGAAATTGAAGGAATTATACTAGACAATGCATAAACCTTTTTTATATAAATCATAATTCATATAATTCTGAAGTCATTAATTTAAATGACTCGTTGGAAGTAAATTCTTAACCTTAATTTGAATGTAACATGTTGTAAAATCAATATCAATACCTAAAAGTTTTAATTAATTTCTGAATATCTATTAGTATTCTAAATGGTACGTTCTATAACGAATGCTAAAATTGAAAATGTAAATAACTGCAAAATTTTAAACCTAATACTTGTATTGTATGGAAATATCTTTGATAAATGTGTTGTATGCAAAACAAGTTAAGTTTTAGTTGTTTTACTAAAAGTCAACGTCAAATAAATAAGAATCAAGTATAGAGTTTTGATAAAACTGTTATATAAGTAACTGGGTTTATTAAATTTATAAAAGTTGAATAATAATAATCTTAATTTTTTAAAGAATATTATTTAACAAAATATTATCAATATCATATTCATGGTAAAAACGTCATCCTATTATGTTAAAAAATAAATGATCCATCGTACGTTAATATTATCAATATTTATTATTCGTTTTTAGGTTTAAATATTTTTATATAAATTTTCTTATTACATATAATAGAAGTTATTGATTCAAATTTCTAATTCCATTAATAAAACAATAAGAATAAATATGGTTAATGGAATCTAGCCATTGCATTTGCTTGTTAACATTATTTATGAAATGGAATCATTCACTTCCCCAGCACAAAAATGATTCTTTTAAGTATGAGCTGGTTTTCAGAACAATATGAAACCAAATAGCACATAAGAAGTGGAAATTGAAAAGAATGAAATGGCATACGATGAGGGAAAAGATTCCGGAGAAAGAATGGCAAGTACTATTCAGGAGTTTACATTGTCAAATAATAATATTTGTAGTCGAGAGAGGAATCCCAGGAAAAGACAGCAGTTGAGCTGTCATATGTTACAATTCCTTCTTTCCATTTTACCGGCCGTAGCATAGAAGTGACCCTCCGATGAATATCTTTACTTGAAGGGACTCCAAACCACTGCTTATTGATGGGGGTAATGGTGGAGCTACTTTATACCACAAGATTTTCAATAATTTTTTTTCAAATTAGGTAAGTTGAAAGGTAATTGCAAAATTGGGAAGGTTCTTGCAACAGCCATTTCAGGAATTCATATATTTTCCTTTTACCTTTAATGCAAAAGCTTCCTAGCTTAAGAATGTTTTAGCAGGATCTGCAAAAATTCCCTATGCAGTCTTCCTTTTATGTTAAATGAACAATTCCAGTGGAGACCCTTGTCACCTCAAACTAATCTAATCTGCTGTCTTATGTGCACATATATAATATATGAATCACGTGTAAAGAAATTGATAAAACTCGCCGCTAGCTAGAGAAAGTGTACATGGCTTTCTTATTAGTAAGACATTGTTAATTCGTTGAATTAGATGCCTTTCTGAACTTTCCGGAATTCTCACTTCCTCTCTCTATCTTTCCGTCACTTCTAGTGGCCATCTCTACCAAGTTTAGTGGTATTCCCTCTTTTTGGCCAATTCGTTTTGCCATGATGTCCACGCCTAATGTTACCCTAGGAAACAACGTAGCCTGTCAAATCATCTAGCAGCTCACCATTGTACATTTCCTTTCACTTATCTTTCTCCTTTTTCAACTTTTCTTCCAAAACAAGAACTTGATGATGTAAATTCTATATATTGGAACACAGAAATGGCCATCTAAATGATTATGCATGCGGTATATGGCCAAAACAAAATGACGTTAATTAACGCCCTGAAGATTGACCAACATGCTGGGTTCCGAGATATCCATGATCAACAACTAAACATATTGATATGCAAAAAACAAGCAAACCAAAGTAGCGAATGGTGGTTCGGAGTTTATTTCTTGTATGACAGAAGAAATGGGAAACAACGAAGCAACGGATGTTAGGTGTTACATTGCCTTCTTAATTGACAGAATTGGTGCACCTGGTCTTACAATGTTGTTGTAACAAGAAGTTTCACTATAATCTGCGTATACTCCTCGAATCATGGAGTTGTTGGAAATACTAAATTTAGATGAATAAATATAAATATCTATGTTAATTACATTATGTCGTTGAATTCTAGACTTATCTATATTCAACATCTTAATTTAAGTTCAATTTTTTTGGGAGGTTATATAAGTTTAATATTTATCAATATTGCGTAATACATTGTTTATGAAATTTTATAAATTCAAAATATCTGGGAATATCACAAATCTAGATATTACTATTTAATATATCTTAAAATAAAAAAAGAATTTAATTAGTAGAGAAGTAATTATATCCACATCTTAAAGGAGAAAAAAAGAATTTAATATATCCACATATACCATGATTTGGAGAGATGATCACTTGTATGTGGTATGCATAATCTTTTGATATAAAAGAAGTGGCAATTTGATTTAATTAGGTTTCCAAAGCAACAAAAGATTTTAAGTTATAACAAGATATGCCATTTTATATTATTGAAAACAATTAAGTTTATACAACTTCATTTTGTTCTATACTTGTGATGTATTGTAAGCGAAGCTCGCCCGTTCAATAGAGACAAGAAGAATTTGTGACTCAGAACTTTCACTACGAATGGCATGGGAACTCGGAAGACCTAAACTAGTTTTAACCCTTCCATGAGTTGAATGATGTTTGCAACAGTCGATGCCTTTAAACTGTGGAAATGGGGGACCTAACACCGAAAAACTAGGAAAACATTCCCCTGGTAGCTTCTGTACGTACTTTACGAAAGAAATCATTTCACCTTTTTGTTAACACCCCCACCTCCTCGGGGTTTCTGTGCAAGTGAAGTAAGCTTGGGAACTGCTTCTCAACACTATAAATATGAGGCTTCTGCCCTCATCACTTCTCAGAGTGATCTTCCAAAGAAGATAAAATTAGAATCCTTATATTAGCTTCTTATCCATCACCTGTAGTCTTCAGTACTGCTTAGATTTTAGCCTTCTATCTCTCTTCTTTACATTCATCAAAAGCTCTTGGTAATGGCAAGCATGACAGATCCTCTTGTGGTTGGGAGGGTAATTGGAGATGTCATCGACTATTTCACTCCAAGCGTGAAGATGACAGTGGCTTATAACTCCAACAAGCAGGTTTATAATGGGCATGAGCTGTTCCCATCTGCTGTTACTTACAAACCGAAGGTTGACGTTCATGGCGGGGATATGAGATCATTTTTCACCCTGGTATGGATATTTTTCCTTTATATACTAGCTAGTTAATTAATTTAGTGCTGATCTCTTAGATTAGGCTAGTAATGAAGTGTTGTGTCTTCAAATTGGATTCAAAATATCGCACTACTGCAGGTCATGACAGACCCAGATGTTCCTGGTCCTAGTGATCCATACCTGAGGGAGCACGTACACTGGTATACTCAACAAAACCATTGATTCTTTGGATTCTGGTGAAGAAAATTATCTGAGTACCAACTATCCATGCTCAACACACATTTTTACACATTTGTATTTAATTTATGCCCACTCACAGGATTTTAAAATATCATCAATAAAATTTTAGTCGCGTGATAATGGGGTGAAAGTCCATCACATATTTTTAATAATTATTTTTAGAAAAATTTACGCTGTAATTAAATAACTTATATTATGCCACACCTATAATGTGATATCACAAAATTTTAATCGTGGTATTGATTTAAAAGAATGCCTTGTAAACAAAAATATAAAGTTAGTTATATATGAAATATCAAATTTTGCTGTTGAGTCATGATTCAACAGTAAGTAAAAATATTTTATAACATCACAATAGTAAAACTGACCAGTTAAAGAAAAAGAAAAGAGAAATTAAAAGGAAAGTATTTATTTTCATGATTTATAATCTTGGCAACTAAAGAAATACAATTGTAGGACAATAAGCTATAGGTGGACAGAAATATAAGTTATATACGTATATTTCATCTCTTGAACTTGATTTGACCATGTACTATTGGCAGGATAGTAACAGACATACCGGGCACCACGGACGCCACATTTGGTAAGTCTCCACATCCACTGTACATGTGGGAAGGAGATGAGAGACAGAGGGACCTAAAAACAAGGACAAGTGTACTAATTCATGGTATATCTGGGCATTGTCTGAATTTTTATGAACAGGGAGGGAAGTGGTGAACTATGAGATGCCAAGGCCCAATATAGGGATACACAGGTTCGTGTTCATTCTGTTCAAGCAGAAAAGAAGACAAACAGTGACAACGCCATCGTCAAGGGACAAATTTAACACAAGAAAATTTGCAGAAGACAATGATCTTGGCCACCCTGTCGCAGCGGTGTTCTTCAATGCTCAACGGGAAACAGCTGCCAGGAGACGTTAAGAGAAAGATATTATACAAAAGAAGAACGAACCACTGTCTATTCTCAGAACTGATGAATCATATATGGAAGAAATATAATATTGTATTTGGAAGTAATGCATGTATAGAAGGGGAAGAAGAAGAAAAAGAAAATGACGAAGAAGAACAAGTAGAACATGATGGAGCTTTTGGATATGCTAGAATAAACCAATTCAAGCGTTTGCTTAAGGTATATATTGGTTTGTTAACCATAACATCTTAAGTAAGGACATGTTCCTGTCTTAGAAGAACCTAAATACTACTATCAGCTTGGTGATGTGTAAGCCTTTGTCTATTTGCAATAAAGAAACTAAATAAACTATAAAGAATAAAGGATCGTATAGTCACTTATTAACAACAAAAGGGTTTGTGCATGGCGAGTTTCCAACAAACTGATCACTGATCAGTCCTTGTCTAGTTTTGGAGTTGGTCTTCCACTTTCTGGAAGTAATAAGAACATGATGTTGCTATTACGAGAAGAAAGGTGAAACATGCACTTCATGAAACTTTTCAATGACAATAATAATATATCTTTCGATATTTGAAGACGACAAATTGATTGATTTCATTTTAACTTTTAGATTTAAGAAAAAATTTGATTAAACTATTTTGTTTTCGGAGATATTAACATTAATAATGTAGGTATATTATATAATCATTTTTAAATGTTGGTTTAATTCTTTTCAATTATAGAAAATTAACTTGGAACTACATTGAAGAGAATATGTAGAGGAATATTACTAAAAATATTTTCAGAGTAAAAAAAAAGCAAAACATAATTACATGATGCAACATAAAGATCAAGTTAAAATTAGGTTTTACTCAATTTCACGAATTCATAAATTAATTTTTATTATCAAGATATTAAATGTTTTTTATAAACGTATCTGTTTGAAATACTTTCTAAACTCTACAATTCCTATTATTTTAGGGGACAATAAAAATATGCCTCATGCTTTTATCAATCCAATGAAAACGATCACAAAATTGTGAAAGTTTGTATAATTTAGATTATGCTTAAATATTGTGCTTCATATGAAATATACAGTAGTTAAAAGTGATTTATGTAGCAACATTCTAACTACATAAGGATATGTTTGAACCTATATAGAAGTTATTGAATAGGTTGCCATTGTTGTGTCTGTCCATATAACATGACTATTGGATACACAATTTGGTCACTGATTGACATAACCGGGATAACTCCTGAATAACTATCAAAATAGCTGCCACTACTTTAGTCCGTCATGGAGTTGACGCAATTATGGACTCTCCAAAATCAATGTGTTGCATTACCAATAAATTGGTAAGGTTGCATAAAAATTGTCGTGGTCAAATAATTGTTGAATACAAGTGGTGCCTTCATAAAATTACCAATGACCCTTCACGCAAATAACCTCTTTATTGCGGCATGTCCCTATTTTGCCTTAGTTTTACTGGATAATAAGTAGCAAGGATCAATCTTACTGCCAAGTTCATCCCAAGTACAATAACGCCTTACCAACCTCCCTTACTAAAAAAAGTTGACATCCTCGTTGAGAGGTTTTTTAAATACACCTTTACCTTATTTTCAATCTAATAAAGGGAATTATCTTTCGCTTATTTTACTTTTGTTGCATCCAACCCTTTTCACTGTAAAATGGATTCTTTCCATTAACTTTTTGTGTTATTCCAACAAATAATGATTAAGGATATTGTCTTTGTCATCATCAAACTGTTTTTCTAAGGATCTTCAAATTTTTTTTGCACTATAAGAGGAGTACATTTAGGCTTAGTTTGGGAGCGGTGACGGTTAATAACCTGCTGAAATTCAATAAGTACTTATATGTTTGAGATTGCTGTTTTGGTAACTGCTGAAACATGAAAATAGGTGTTTAACAAGTGTAGTTGTAGTTGCTGAAAAAAGATAAAATAATTAAAAAGCCCATTGATTTAATAAACTATTAATTGTTGTATAAATAATTAAAAAATATTATTAACTATATAAATTTAAAATTATAAATAATAAAATATTAAATTAAAATAAGAAAATATAAATAAAATAAATTTATTAAATAAATATTTCAAAAAATATTATTAATCATATAAATTCAAATTATAAATATTAAATTACTAAATTAAAATAAGAAAATATAAATAAAAAATTTAGTAAATAAAATATTTCAACTTACTTAAATACTATTTGCAAAAACTTTCTTTTATTAATTAATGGCATAATGGAAAATACTAAAATATCATGAGATTATTATTAGAAAGTAAAATTTCCGCCGCATAAGTAGTTTCTTACTGCAGCCCCCTTTCTGCTTATTTATTTATGTGGTAGTACAGCAGTTTTTCCCAACCTACGATTATCGACCGCAAATCCAAACGAGTGACTGTGTTTGGAAACTGCGGTGGATAAGTACTTGTCCCACCGCACCGTAAATCCAAACACAACCTTAGGCTTACTTTTTTCTGTCTTTGTTTCATCGAACCTGCGCAAAAAGTTAAAATTTGAAGTAAACTTTTAACCTTTCCAACATCATTAAGTGAAATGCTACATTATTGATTTTCTTCATAACCTCAAAGAAACCATCACACTTAAGAATTAAACTCCTATAAATTGATCTCCTTTAAAATTTGGGGAATTGAGTTTTAGTAACACCTGAATTCCACTAATTGTTAATGTTGATAAGGATATTTCGTCATTCGACAAATAACTTTTCAGAAAGTATCTTTTGCCTTCTTTAACAAGTAAGGGTTGTTTGGCTAGGTACGACTTAAATGGACTCTTTTCTATGGAGGATAACATTAGGATTATACAAAATTGAGCATTTCATAACAAATCCAACTGGTTTTATTGGCTAACCCTCACATAGTACCTTAGATAATCCTACAACAAAACATTGATTCTTTAATTTACCCATTTGTTTATAGTTGACCCACTAACAAAGCAAGGAAAAGGCTACTTTTTTTTTTTGCTACATTTTTAAAGTCGTAGCTAAAGGTCTATTTTAGGGAACTTCAACTTTAGCTATTTTCATATTGAACAAAGAAGACTAACACCATCTAGTAGATTGAGCATCTCTATCACTCACAATATCTATTAAAATGTTAAAGCATTTCATAAAGTTCAATATAACAACTTAGTAGAAGTTCTTATCAAATTAATTACTAGAGTAACAACGAATATCACATATTTGTTGAACTAATCGACCATAACTAGCATTGAAGCCTTCTCATCAACCGTAGGAAATCCCATAAATCCAAAGATATCAACTTCCATAGTTTCTCTATAATAGGCAAGGGTTGCAAAAGTCCATCTTCCTTTGTTCTCTCAATTTTATCTTATTGGCGTACAAGACAAGTGCAATCGTAGATTTTAATTTCCTACTCAATATATAGACACATATACGCAACGATGTGAATTTCCTACCGTTCTGTCCGGTACCGGCCGGAAATCAGTACAAAATCGTAAACGTCAGTACCGGCCTCAAATATCGGCCGGTACCGGCGTTTATTGGTAGGTACTGGCCAGAATCATTAATTCCGGCCAGCACTGTAAGTTCGGAAAATTGCAAGGACTGGTTTGCAATTTCCAGAAGTTTTAACTTTTAACCTAATTTTAATTTACCCCCCCTGACTCTCACCTGCTTCTCTTATCTCTCTCTGTCACTCTCGTCTCTCTCTCTTACTCACCGCCGTCTCATCAGCCTCTTTGTCGCGACGTTGTCACCTCCGCGACGTTGGGAATGTTGAATTGAAATTAAAAATGTATTAGTTTTTTGACTTGTGATTTACGGTGATATTGGATAAGAATTATTGATTAATGAGATTGAATTTAAGCAATTGAGCTTCAATTGAGAATTTGAGATGTTGAGTTCAATTGTTTTTGTACATGTATGAGATGTAAAATTAAAT
>JAOSBN010000008.1:9422479-9437450 GCA_027563595.1 Erythroxylum suave | reverse complement strand
AGGTCTTGACTTGAGCAGTGTTTAGGTTTATGGACTTTATAGCAGCAGGAGATAGGAAGGGGTAGGGGGATAACCTTATACTTCTCAGAAACCAAATAGAAGAACCCACCTGGTGCTTTTATGCACAGAAGGAAATTATGCACAACAGCCAAAGAGAATGTCAATATCAAAAATTGAAAAAGTGGAGCCAAAAATGAAAAGATTGGCTTTCATTTTTTATGGTTTTTTTATTGACCGAAAATTTGGTCCTTGGGATTCGATTTGTGATGGATAGAGACGAATGCTTCTCTTGTGAAGTTAAATATGAAGGATATATTGTTCATGTTTCCTTTCTTGTGATTAAGGCCAATTCATCTTGGCATTACAGCCATGAAGGGGTTGATCTTGTGGTGAGTTTATATTTCTTCATTCATTGCAAGTACCATTTTTCCATAAGCACAGAATTCCAAGAATTTGGTCTTTGTAGAGAATTCAGGTAGATAACGACTAGGACTATCTCTTCTTGTATAGTTGACTAGGTCTTGAACACTAAGCATTTGATATGAACTTCAACTGTAATCTCATGGCATTCGATAAGAACAATTTTTAGTTGAAAGATAAATGGGTTAGCAACTCTTCTATTTCTAATTCATTCTAGCAGCTGATCTCTATATTCCTTAAACAAGATTGTCAGCTCAAAATCTGAAGTAGAAGGTGGCAATATTGTATGTCGACCATGGAATACCAGTATCAGGGTTTAATGTTTTGATGTCGTTTTTGCTGTCTACATCTACAGTAATCGTGTAGATCCAACTTGAATAATGCAAATATGATGCATTTATTTAGATGCATTCTATGATGTGGTAATAATCCTTTAAGGATTTCAACAGTAATGTCATTGAATATTTGGGACAAGTGATGGTGATGTGCAAATATAAAATTATTGAACATGCTAAACTTTTTTCTTCTTTTAGTTTGTTTATTTTTATTTTTATTTTTGTAACAGATGACGAAGGAGAGCAGAACAATGTGAACCAACTCTTGACAGAGATTCCTTATAGTTGTAATTATAATTCAAGTTTTGTCTTCTTATGATACAGTTGGTGAGATATTGTAAGGTTATTGATGTCCTTGGTCTTCAACAAATTTTGCTACTTTCTAGAGGAGACAAGTAGAAAGGCTCCAATGTCAGCTTCTTTTGCTGAGTTTTGATGCATGAATATATTGCATTTCGAGTTTGGTGTACTTTGTACTTTGTGAATATGAATCATTATTGTTCGTTAACCGCAAGTGCACGGTTGTTGAAGTGAGTAATAAATCGGTAAGAACCGAGTCGTGTCCACAGGGATTTCTGAGAAAGTTTAATTTATCCATTCAAGAAGTCACTTAGTAATCCATTACTTAAGTTTTTCCTAGAGTTTCTTAAGTTCCAAAACTTCAATTTTCATTTCCTAAGTTTCTTGGGTGTCCTAACTCACAAGAAAATTCTAGTTGAAATTTCCTTCAATCTTCTAACAAAAACTCCCTTTTTCTAAGGAGAATTTATACCAAGGTAATTTCCAATAATCCAAAGGAATAACAAATAAATTGAAGGAAAAATTAACAAGTAAATAAATTTTCAGTCATGGATTCCAGTAAAATTCAAAATTAAAGCATCAACAAAAATATCAAATCCTTAAGAGAAATTTAGAGTTCTAGCCACAAATCATCAAGCCAAGCAATCTAAAGATATAAACGCTAGATAAATTAATAATGAATCAATTATAAATGAAGAACAAAGTTCCAACAAACTGCTTTGCGTGGTTGCTTCCTTGGCGGTGAATGGTGATGGAGTGATTTTGTGAGTAAATTGAGTAAAAAGCCAACTGCGTTATGCTTGGAAGTAGCTGCTGGTTTTGTTGTCTCATGGTTGAGTTGTTGGAGAATAGAATGCTACGTGAATGAGAGGATGGAGAGCTGCATGTGTTGCTTGGATGTGTGTAGCGTTAATAGGAATAAAATGAAGCTATCTCAGTGTTGTGTGTGCTAGGAGGCGTCCTCCCCTTTGTGGTGGCTGGTGTGGTGTTTATGGGAAGAGTGCGTTGTTTTGTGCTGATGGGGTGTTGGTGCGTGGCTCCTCTTGTTCATGAGTGGAGATGAATAAAAATCAAAGTTGCAGCTTGTGTGAGTGGAGTAACGTGTGAGTGGAGGCTGGATGAGTCAATTGAGGCTAGCTACGTGGTTTTTTAGTGAAGAGTGGAGCTTGCGGTGGTGGAGCTAGTTATTTTGTTTTTCTCTATATGAAGGCTAGGTGCGTGAATCAACTGAAGGCCGCATGCATGGGGGCGTGATTTGCATGATTGGTGGCTTGACTTGTGGGTTGAGTCTGGAGTTGGTTGGAGACAGCATTTTGTGGAGAGGTCTTGCTTGAATCCTCTTCTTTGGAGCTTGGGTTGGATGGATGATTTATCTTTTGCTGGATGGCCTCTGCATAAATGAGAATGGAGTGGATGTGTCAGTGAAGAGCTGGCATTGTTGTGGTTGGAGCGTGAGTGGGTCAGGCTGGTTGCGTTGTTTCTGGAGTGGATGGAGCCTGCGACAGAATGATGAGAGGATGGAAGTAGCATTGGTGAATTACTGTGCGTGAGTGGAGGGTGGCTCCATGTGTTGGAGGTAGCTTTGTATGGGTTTATGGACTGCAGGCTGGTGTTGGCATGGTTTGGAGGCAGATGAATTATGATTGTCTGCTTTTCTTTTTCATTTGCAAATCACGTTGAACTATCTGCTTGGCCATCCTCCTTTGTACGACTCTTTTCAGTGACAGCCTCTCTTCTTTTGCTCTATTTTCCCAAAGATTCCTAACACTCAAAGATAATACAAAAACAATAATTTAGTATATATTTACTCCAAAACACTACACGATTGATCCAAACTAACACATTAAATAATAGTTTATCGGTACCTCTATCAATTATCGACTTTGTTGTAATGTTAGTACATCAACTTAGCATTAAATTACACATAGATCACTTGTGATTTACCTAAATCCAATGTAAGCTCCATTTATTTTATATATTCCCCCTTTTTTATTTAAATCTAATGGTAAGGTAGCAGTAGCACAATATAAACGTAGGATTATCACTTTTACTACTGAAGATAATATTATTTTAACATTATAATTTTTCAATTTTGTTTAAAAAATAACTTGTCTTATAGAATTAAAAATAAACAATTTTAAAATGCTTTTATATTCTCAAGGCAGAAGACTGAAATAAAAATTAAAATAGAACTTTTAAAATAAAATCATTATTTCTTTAGTTTTGTTTGATTTGAAAACTTTTATTTTTGTTAATAATTTAAAATGTTTTTATTGAGAGAACGATCCTATTTTGGTTTCTTATGGTCTTTAAATAAATTTGTATTTGAAAAAATAATTATTAAAATTAAAAATTATTAAATAAAAACATTTTTTGAAAAATGAAAAAAATATTAATTAAAAAATAATATTATAAACGTCACAGAATATGTTCCGCGATGTTTTAAAAAATGTCGCAGAATTTGACTTTCCGCGAAATTTCCAAAAACGTTTCAGAATGACCAATCTTTCAGTGACGTTTTTTAAAACCTCGCGAAATGTTCGTATTTTCCGTAATATTTTATGAAAAATATCGCAAAAACTTTTTGCCTATACCATATTTCGCGGCGTTTTTTGTAATGTTTTTTAAAACGTCACAAATTGTGTTGTTTTCTTGTAATGAGAGTTACCACGCCGTTGCTCCCCCTACTTTTAACAATGATGTATGAAATAACCCTATGTAAATATTTAAGATTTGGGGGTATGACATAAGTGTTCTTACTCTATATATGCTTATTTATCCTAAAATTAAGCTCAAAATTCCTAAGGGAAATAGTTATTGAGCTTATCAAGGAATGTAACTAAGACACTCCTATACTCCGCCCATTCCATGTATTTGGGTATTTAAAACCCATATTAAACCTTAAAATCATTAAATGAGATCTCCATTTGATTTCTTTATATCCTAAACTTGATCATATTTTCTGTATCCAATCTTGCATTTCACTATAAGAGTGGTAAGAATCTCAAGGGTGAGCTCCACTTGAAGGTAACCATTGGATGCTTATTTGGAGTCATCTTTCGTGGTTGAGATCAACTATTTAATGCATCCTAAATAGCTTTAATTTTTACACTCCTGCTTGTGGGTTGTTGTGAACTCATCTTTGTAGTTGGATTAAGTGTTTAGAAACAAAAATAAGCAACAAATTAGCCAAAAACATAGATATATTCAAAAATGTGTTTAAAGCCTTAATTTATGAAAATTTTAGAATTTAGAGATGTAAGAGTAGGTGAATCTCAATAAGAAGTAATGAAAAATGTCATAAATATTGTGGGTTTGGCTTGAAAACCTAAACTAGAAGTAGTTGTTTGAAGAAATTAAGATAAAATAAGGGAAAAATAAAGAAGTTGAAAGCGAGGGTTTAACATAATCTCTAGATTTTTGAAATTTATGATATATTATGGTATGAAAGCGGTAACCCATACCATAGAGCTTATTCGAAAAAAAAACATTTTGAATCTATAGCCATTGACACGAACACGTCTCCAAGTTGTTGATCCTTATGTCTTTAGCTCCCTAAAACATAACTAGGGGTATATGCATATCCCTTGGTTATGGATCTTCTTGTTTCTTTTGACATATAAAAACCAAAATATCCTAAGTTATAGATTCTCTTGAAAAATTTTACAAACCAACACGATATAAGTCACATGCATGTGTTAGATCGTGTTCAATAATATAAACAACATATACCTAATTTTTGAGCTTTCTAATAGGTTGATTGTTAGATTTTCATCTCTACTTCTGTTTAAAATTCCTTCTTAAGCTTATACATGTGTACTTTGTATTCCTAACTACAAAAGAAATAGAAACAAAAGCAAAATACATAATATAAAAGAAAATTAAAACCAAAAAACGTTATTCATTAATCTAAAAAATATATAAATCAAATACTGAATAAGAATCCAAATAATTGGTCCATAATTCCAAAGATAAATCCAAATAAACTTCAAAAGAAATTAAATTTATGGTTAGGCTGCCTTCTTACAAGTGCTTCTTTATTATTATTTTAATTGGACTCTTTCCTCAAACTCAATTAATTGTCATATTAATATGGTTTCTCCCTTCTACATCATAATAAAATATGTATATAACATATCATCATCTCTCATTTGGACTTTCTTCTTTACTCTTGCTTTCATCTTTACTCTTCCTAACCCTTTGACTTCTCCTTGAATGGTTTCTTGTAAAAAATTAAAATAATTAGTTTGTCTTGAGTCTAATAAGTATAAATGGCATCTCATTATTTTAAAATATAAGTTGTTCATTTCTAATCCTAAGTATTATTTCTCCTTTTGAAGCATTAATTATTGTACCTATTATGATTAGGGAGGGTCTATATCGGATTAACAACTTCTACTTTTCTTTGGCGATATACAAAATATAGAAATTGGTTGAAAATACAAACCTATCAATTATCACTATTACATTCTTCGTAACACCTCTAAGACTTTTCATTGCATTATAAGAAAAGATAGATCTATCTACTCGTAGGTTCTAATTTACATAATCATAATATCTTTAGGATAGGATAAGACATTATATTAATACTTGATCTTAAATCTACTTAAGCCTTATTGATTTAAATACCATTAATTATGCATAAACTATTAATATTTTTAGATCATCCTACTTTGATAGTATGATGTCTTGGACTTTGATGTTGCTTTCATTTGATTTTGACTTTGCAATTTCCTCCTCAAGATCCTCCTCTTATTCACCATCTTCTTATTTAAGATCTTCTACATATTCCTCTTAAGCATATTAGTCTCTTCTTACTTGATTACTTAAAATAATTTAGTAACGTAAGAAATTCTCGATTTATACTATCTCAGTTATGTCTTTACCTTGTTCCCCTCTTCCTTTTTAGGGTTGGTTAACTCCTTACTTTTTAAGGTGACCTCCTTCACTTGTTCCCTAGGGTTGGGTACTATTTCACTGGGTGCCTTCTGATCTCTCTATTATCACCTTAGTTAGATGACCTATCTAAACTTTAAGATTACTTACTAAAGTTTTGTGATTCTAGAATCAAGAAGTAGTTACATGTATGAAGTATCCCATTATGTTTTCCAAACTCGACTACTTCTCTTTCTACATAGGTTATTGAAAACTTGGCAGGAGTTAATTTTGAGTTTGATGATTATTCTAGGAGAAATTAGGATGATTTTTCTAGCTTGAATTATAGTCTTATTATAGGATTTATTCTACCTTTAGAAAATTCTCATAAAATTAACTTGCTCTGCTGATTCCATTATGGATTCTCAACTTCACATTCTATTCCTTAATATCTTCTTCCATAAAACTTGCAAGTTATAACTTAGACTATTCTTGATGTAAAGCTCAGCTATCCATATAGTCATAGACATTGTGGATCCCAATGAATCTATTCACTCTTGTCATTCCTAATTGGTAGTTGTTCATTATCATCTTTTCTATTAGCTTTAGGGTAAGCTTTTGGAGTCTTATTGCTACGTGTTCTACTTATTGATAAGGCCATTGTATGGACACTACCTCAACAGATCGTTGTATCTCTCTCATGTTCATATGAAGTGTCATTTTTAAACTAGTGGAAAGAAAAGATAACATTCTTTGGCTTTGTTGTCTTATAAAGTGAAAACTTTTTGGCAAAGATCTTCTTTACAAGGGTTTACTAAGTGGTAATTGAATAGGCTAATAGTGCTTTAAGTCATTATGTAGTAAAAGTCCTCAATGTGAATAGAAATAATCTCATCTTGATGATGTCTTCGTCGTCTCATTAATCTTAAATATATCATAAACCTCCGAGAAGTTGAGAATATATTTATTGGGATACTCATCAGGTAATTCATCAAATTGCACAATGTGTTAAAGAATATGTGTTATATTAGGCTTAATTTCAAAATAGTGAGCATTTATCTTTAACTTTGTGATGGTCGATTATGTTCCTAAGAGAGATGGATACCATAATCATTATTCTTCTTTCTTCTTGCTTCTTTCATATTTTTAAGATGTAGTTCTACTGTATCTTTAAGTTCTTGCTTGCTATAGTTCCTTCGATTTTGATGTAGTGTTATCTCAAGTTTTAGATCTTCTTTAAGAAATATATATTGTCTCTTTTTTATCATACACCATAATTAACCCTAAAATTAGAGTAAAAAAACTTAAAAGAAATAAAAATATATGCAAAAATAGTCAATCTAACAAAAATGAAATATATAATAAAACTAAAGTAAGAAAATAAATATACAAGATTAGAAAAATATTTAATAGTTTTCCTAGACCTTTGCTTATTTGGCAACGACACCAAAAGCTTGGTAAATCCCTTGATGATTTGTACTTTTATATATCATTCTACTAAAAATTTCCTTATTCAAATATATTATTCATTAACTAGGTAAGTACACATTTTATTGGCGAGCAGTAAGGTGGTAAGTAGGGGTTGATTCTAATTAAGAAGCGATGTAAATTAGAAAGTGTTTCGTTATTAACTAGTATAAAGATAACTAATAGAAAATTAATTTTTACAGGATTTTGAATAATTAAATATAAATAAATCTAAATTTAGACAATAGTCGAGGAAATAAACAATAAGATAATTAATCAAAAGAGAATACAAACAGATTATTGTATTTAGATGAATATTTCTCGTAGTAGTAGTACTTTTGACTTTAACTAACTTATATTAGAGATATTCTCTAAACTAAGAATCTTTCTTAGGCACTCAAAATAAATCTCTTAAGCTTTAATCATCTATTATCTAGTTGGTTATCATCTACCTCTACCATTACTTAAACTACTTTTATGTTATGTGCAATCCTACGAACGGTTTTATCCTAACATTAAGAAGGTCATGTAGGCCTATCTTAAGCACCCCATTTCACCCCTTGTACCTATGCCATGGTCTATTCACAGACAAGCTCTCTTAAGTTGTCCATAAGTTACTTAAGATTAGATTTAGATGCCGATATGAATAAACAAAATTAAGCCTAATAAAAAATGACTCATAGAAATATATCTCATATCATAAATTGAATTAAATCAATCCATAAAGAATAACCACTAAGGTTTTCCCTTTTTAAACATAGGAAAGATGTTTAGCCATAAAACATGTTCAAAATAATAAAATTAGAAGACAAAAATAAAGAAGTCATAGTAGAAACAAATCTAAATAAAGTCCACAATTTTATTGACAACTTGATCTATTAAAATGATGTTCAGAATTTGATTATTTAGCGAAAAATAGCTTAAAATTGATTCCTCGAGGATTAGAAAAGCCTTTTGATGGTAAATCCTAGATTTTAAAGAGAAAATGATATTTCTAAGTTGTGTTTTCTCTAAAAGATAGCTAAAATTCCCTAAAACTATTTGTTTTTACCTTAAATACGTTTTATTTTGCTAAGACACATTTTGGGGTACAATCATGGTCCAAATCATAGGCTCAATACCTTTTATAGGTGGTAGATAGGGCCTCTAGCATAATCATGGATCTTCCTGTTTCTTTGAGATTAATACATGATGTCTGGTATAACTTTGTCTCTTAGATATGGATCTTTTTGTTTCTCTTTTTACTTGTGCAGATCATCTTGTATCACTTACCACACTTGATCTTTTTAAAACACAGTTGGCATAAAAGTATAAGCCAAACTGTGTTCCTATAACAGTTAACATCAAGCTTGCTATATTACCAAATTAAGTACGTCAATTCCAACTTTGATTTTGGATATATTGTAATAGGAAGTGAACATTTCTTTTTTGAATAAAAGCATCTGTTAATTAGTTACACTTCTCCAATTTGTTCCCTATAGCGAAATCATATTTAACTAAGATTTTTTACGATCTTGCTTACTTAGCTAACAATTTATTTAATGTTTTGAAAAAAGGTATTGGTCACATTATTTGTTCTAAACATAAGCTTTAATCCCAACAAATAAATATGTCAAATTACAATCTAGTGCACCATTACAACCATTTCCTTCTTGTAATTAGAATAGATTGTTATGTCTCGTTAAATTTTTAGCCTTTAAATGCCACTAAATGTCCTTCATGGATCAATACACTACCATTGGCTTTATTAAAAGCATCACTATGAGCTTTAAAGGATAATTCAAATTTTGACAACCTTAATAACAATCGTGATGGTATACTCTGCTTCAACTTCTAAAAACCATTAACATAATATTCTATCTAGCTCCTTTTTTTTTCCCTTCAACAAATTAGTAAGAGTGTTACGTTCCTTGAGTAACTTTGATGAACCACTGATAATCATTTGCTATCCTTAAGAAATACCATAACTTTAAAACTTTAATAGGAGTTGTCACTCTGTACTTTCTTAAGACCCCATCAATACTTTGATTTTTATTCTTCAGATGTCCCAACGATTCCATTTTCAACCTAACAAACTCACATTTCTCCATCTTGATGTACAATTAATTCTTCTGTGAGTATTCCAACATTTATTACAAAAGAAAAGCATGTTTGTCCATAAAATTGCTTTACATATTATTACCATCAAGATAGGTTGTCGTAAAATCATCTAGGTCCTTATGTAAAACATCAGTTAGCAAGCTACATAATGTAGCAAATACATTGGTAAGTTAAGCATGACAAAAAATTCATGTTCATTATATTAAGTTACATTGGTGGTTTTCAAGTTATCTCCTTTTTAAATTCCAAATTGCTAATAACCTCGTCGAAGATCTAACTTCTCAAAGATTGATGCCTTACTCAAATTTTCCATCAATTCTTACACCAATAGAATATGATATTTTTTTTAATGGTTACCTAATTTAGTGTATAGTAGTTAATACATATGCACAGTATACCACTTGCCTTCTTTTGAAATAGCACCATAAAGAGCTCTAATAAGGTCGCATATATCTTTCTTTTAATAGTTCACTCAATTGTTTAAATGACTCTTTTAATTCCAATGCAGGAATGGGAATGGGTTAGAGTAAGCAAGGTAGCCCCTTGCCCTACCGAACCTAACCCTCTAATAGGCAACCTAAACCTTGATCAAAACTTAGTCAAGCTAGAGTCGTATAGCCTGAACTTGACCTAAATGTTTCCCAAAATATTGTTGTTTTGGTATTAAGTTTCTTAAATTTACAAACCAAAATGACGTTGTTTTGGAAAGTTAAACCAAAATGATGTTGTTTTCTATAAGTGGTTCAAGCCTAAAGCTTAATAAACCTAGGCCTAACTTATTAACTTTGAGTCGAACCAAGCTAAAGCTTATGTTTTGCATCCTATTCTAGTAGGGACCTCCAACGCAGAGTATAGATAAGGGAAGGGAACTCAATTCCAATTTAATTTAGTGATCAATTTCCTACCTTAATTTAATTTCTTAAGCAATTATATTTTTACCATATCTGTGTATATTTTCACAAAGGGATAAATCTTATTAGTCATCATCGTAGCCACATTCTCCTTCACTTTGACTATGGTAATAAGGTTAGTAATTTTTCCTTTTTTTGATCCCTTTTCCATAACTATTTCCAAAGTGATAAGAGACTAGGGCTTGCTACTATTTCCTTTTATAAAAAGATTACACGTATAACAAAATAAGGGACTTATTCCTCTGTGAACATGATTTTGCTCATATGAGGATACATCACTACCATATGTTGTCAAAGGATATCAATGCCAAGAATAACATTGAAATCACCTAGTAGAATGACCATCTTATTAATCTCATCAATCTAACTCTCAACATTCATTGGCACATTATAAGTCATATTAGTAACATCTCTAACTTTCATATCACCATTTTTAACAGATTTGTGATCTGGCTTTCCATTAATCTGAACTTTGTCACTAACTTGTCTATAATGAGGTGTGCTTAACATTAATGTCTACTATTATAACAACATCGCCATTATTTATCTAAACCATCATATGTAACACAGAGGCATAAACATCACTTACCTCATCTTAAAGAGGGTTGAGCAATTGGAAAGGATTCACTGGTGTTGCTACCTCACTTTTTTCCTTGTCTCAAGCAATATTGCATTTAGTTTCTTCCGCTTGAGACATTCAAGAGAAAAGTGAGGTCTATAGCAAATGAAACAACCTTGATTCTTATTTCTTTTACCTATTAGATGGAGCCTTATGCTTATTCACTTTGCCTTTCTCTTTGTTATTTTGCCATTTGTTTGTACTTATTCGTGAACTGAACAAAGCTATTTTTAAAATCCTTATTAGGATACAAATCTACCAAACAATTAGTCGCTACATTTGCGATGGGTAAATCTTAGAAACCTTATTGCCACTATTCAATATATTCTTAAATTTATAATCCATACAAAAAATTGAACAACTTATCTTCTTCATACATATTAAAGATATCCAACATCAATATGTTAAATTCCTTCATATAATTAAGAACAATCCCCTTTTATTTCAATTTTTGCAAGGATTTAGAAGAAATCTATGATGTATTATAGAGAAGGAATTGCTCTTTAACCAATAAACAAAAACTTCACATGTATTGATTTATTAGCAACCGATATTTAAATTATCATTTATTTGGGCTACCACCACAATTTTACATCTTCTACAAAGCATGACTTTGCAAATTTTTGGGGCCTTGCAGCCTCAAAGTACTAGATGTACCAAAGAAAGTTCTCCATTGCTTTTGCATCAACGAGCTCCATTGAAATGCTTAAGATCTGGGACTTTAACTCAAAATTAGTTTATGTCAATTTATTGAACAAAGTTGTCTTACAGTTACTTAGTGGAACTAATTTGAAAGTAGTATTCCAAAATTACATAAGTTTATAATATGAATTTAAGTCAATGTGTAAGTGCAACTTGGAGTGAAAGAAATTCGAGTACTTTTAAATTTATCTATTTGAAAAAAGATTGGAATATAGAAGATTAAATAATTTGGTCTTTATTTGATGTAACTTGAAATTTTGAGAGAGTTATGTTATTATCATTAGTAAGTTGAACATAATTTCTTGTAATTTCTTAAAATTTTAATTTTATTTATTTACTAGGACTCTTAATAGGATAAGTAATTCTATAAATCCAATTTTCCTTAATTATATCAATCTTTTAAAGGAGTTTATGAGGAACCAAGTTTCATATATGAGATTGAATTGGAAGCTAATCATAGATGGAAAAGTATTGGCATATTATTTGATGTAATAAGTTTAAGTAATGGTGATGATGAGACTTCTTTTAATGATGAAAATTTTGTACTAAATAAGAAATGCGACTAGTAAGGTTTGAGCATATATGTTATTAAATGAAGTTTCATCTTTTTCAATTTTCGTCTTTTCTTTTAATTTCACTTATATTTGATGTATATATTAAATTATATATATGTAATCTAGATATAAAATTTTTAACTTTAAATGTTCTTTTTTTAATGTTTCACTTTATTTTATTGTGTTTCTCGGTATGAACTCTTATTATAATGCTCATGGACCTATATTATTGTTAACATATAATGTTTTAATTTAATATTCTTTACTATATGATGTAAATTGCATATTTTAAAGTACTTTATATTATTCTTAGTTTTATATTTGTATGAGAATTAAGTTATCTTTTCTTATATTAATTGTGATTATTGTTTATGTTGGGTCCCGATTTTAGGATTTTATTTTCTTTATTTTATTAAATTATCTAGCATGAAAATAAATTATAATTTATGAATTAGGAATTTTTGGAGTCTAAGAAGGTATATTTTAAATTTTATATAGTGGTATGGATTAAAAGAAGTAATTAAAATTAAGTGAAGGAGTTAATAGGAATTTCCTAATAAAAGAAGGGGTAAATTGGTAAAAGCACAAGAAAGTTGTCTTAAAAGAATAAGACAAATAGAGAGAGAGACGTTTTTGAGTAAGAAAGATAGAAAGAAAGAAGAACCTAGAAGAAACTAGAGAAAGAGGATGAAAAGAATAAAAAGAAGGGTAGTTTTGGAAATACTTGAATAAGGAAGGGCAAAATGGTAAAAACACAAAATTTGCATTAAATTGAATAAGATAAGAAGAGAAGAGACATGAGTTATGAGAAAAGGAAGGAAGAGAGTCGTATAGAAGAGAAGAAGAAGAAGAAAACAAAGAGAAGAAGGAAGAAGAAAGCAAGGAAGAAGGAAGAAAGAAGGGTTTTAGCCAATTTTTTTTCTAGTAAGGTAAATCTTCCTATTCTTTATTTTTGATAGTAGAAAGAAGAAGAAAGAAGTAGGTTTATGTGGAGAAAATATTGAAAGAAGAGAGAGAGAAAAACTAGGGTTTTGGTTATATGATGAAGGTGAGGAAAGAAAGAAGAAGAATAAGAAGATGGTGTTAGATCTTAGCTATTCTAGTTAGATAAAAATTAAGAAGAGATTTATTGTGAGCTTATTCTTGGATAGCTAGGGTTAGGAAAGCTTTATGTGAGTGTGATGAAATAAAATATGTGTGTTTTAGGGAACCAGGAATATAGATGCCAAGAGCGAGAAGAAGAACAAACTTGACTTTCAGAAATTTGAAGCTAAATAGGTGGGTAATATATTTATAGTTTGTGATGATAAACTACATTGTTATGTGCTTGTATGTTATTTTATTCATGTGAATGTGAGTAATATGTTATGATTTAGTGATGATGAGTTGAGATAATTGGATGTATATATGTTAAATATGTATGTTTTGGAACCATTGTAGATGTGGGAAAAATGTTTCATGAATGTGTATTGTGTTGCATTGTGATAATTTTAATGACTTTGTGTGAACGAAAAAGAAAAGAATTATGGAGCATGAACACAATGTAGAATGTATGATTATAGAAAATCTGTTATGTGGGCAAGAGAGAAATCTGTTTCGTTAGTCACGTGCACGTTGACCTATATAGCCTTCTCCCGGCTGCCCGCTTGTGTCCACGAGATCCTGAGAAATCGGACTCTTTTTGTCTCACCGTGTAAACTTCGGTTTCGCTGTTTCGTTCCACGGAACTCTCGAGCCATTGTTGTGTGCATGGCATATTGAACATGTTAAGATATAGTGTATATTGAATGTTATGATTGATAATAATTTTCAACCCATTTTGTTTTGTGATGATGTGTTGTGTTATGAATGATTATTGTGTGGAGTGTGGTTCATTAGAATCAACTATAAATATATTAACCACTGAGCCTCCCAGCTCACCCCATCCATTTTCACTCCTCAGGTGATTTAAGAGCAGATCAGTGAACCTTGTAAAAACTTTGGGCAAATCTTCAAGAAGTTCACTCGTTATAATTAAGCTAGATTGAATACTTTAGGTGATTCCGAATCATGCATACATAATTGTATTTTGATCATGCTACTGTTTTGTCTTTTAAAATTGAAGATATGTATAAATGCTACATTGACTAAGTAATGAAAATACTGGATGCATTTGTGAAAAGACAGTAAAAGTGCAAAATTTTCATCTTATATTAAATTGGTTGTATGCTGAATGTTGGGAGATAATGTGATGGGTTAATAGTGGTAAATTGTGTAATAAAGGAGTACGGTATGTAAGGAAATTCATGTTGGTTCGGGTCCTTTGAAATTTGGGTGAGAATTGTTTGTGAATTGATGAGTGAAAGTAAGGAATGGGGTAAAAGTGTGAACTGAAACTTTGAGGAATAAACTGAACTAATCTAGGTAGAATTAGGCTAAGTGGTCTACATGAAAGTTGTAGATTTTTCTTTTAGCTTTCTATCGTCATAAAGATTGAAATTTTTGGATTTCAGGTGTAGAAGTTATGACCATTATAAGGTAGCTACATTTGGGTGCAATTATGCATAATTGGTGTATAAATTGGACTAAATGGTAACCTTCACTTAATTGCATAAATTGTAGCGATACATGCAAAATTAGACAAAGTTGTCTTCATGAAAGTTGTAGATCTTGATCTCATCTTTCTATTGATATATAGTTTGTGATTTT
>JAOSBN010000008.1:9391291-9413928 GCA_027563595.1 Erythroxylum suave | reverse complement strand
TTCTTTGCTTATTGTTGCTATGAAAAATTTGAATTTAATGGTTGAGTGTTATTTTATATTCCCTATGAATTTTATTTAGTTAATGCAATTATCATCTTTTTTTATTTGATAATATCCATTAATTATTTTATTAATAGTTAATTGTTTTTATTTAATCATTTAGTTTTTCAACAATTTAATTATACGTCTGAAATTATTTTATGATCCCACCACAAAATCTTCCGTGTCTAGATTTTTAATTAAATTTAAGGTTATAATTTATTTTATTGAAATGTTCCTAATTATTATAATTATTATTGCAAATAAATTTCCAAATGGTAACACATCGTCGCCATAAACTATGTACGGGAACTAGGGCCAACAGTTTATATAAGAAATATGTGAAAAATAATACTAACAGAAATAAAGAGATAATCATTATATCAATTTTGTATTATTATATTTTTCAGATAGAGATGAAGTAAAATTAAAAATTATTCAGCACAATATATTAATGAACTATTTTATAAATTTAAAATGATTCAAAATGATACCCAATAGTGACTCATATTAGTATAGCACTATATTAAAATCAATTTTGGAATTAGATTTGATACAGTATTCATAATATTACTTAATAGTGATATTTGATAAATTTTAGAAATCAAATATAAGATATTTAATTTTGTTAAAATTAAGTTATAATTAAAATTAAAGTTAAAGTTAAACTTTAATTATAATGAACTAATTTTAATTTATTATAAAGAAACCCTAATATCTTTTTCTATAAATAAGAAAAAGTTATCAAAGAGCTAGCGCACTTGTCTTTTTCTCTCAAAATATTTGAATTGTCTTCCTCTATTTTGTGAATATCATTGAAAGTAAACACATGAAAATTTTATAGTTACATTTCGAGAATAAAAGCTATGTATGATCTCGAATTAGGTATGTTTTAGCCTTGTTATTTATGATTTATAATTATTTAATTAAAGAGATCTCGTAAAAATTATTTTTTAGTGTGTCCATGATTCAATTAAGATTGACTTTTCAACGTGTCGAAGAATAATTCATCCAAAGAAGCAAGCAAGCGGGTCTCACACGTGTTCCGAGAAAACAAAATGCCAAATCTGAATTCTGGACACAATTCCATGGACCATGGTTATACATCATCCAAACAACACCATTGACCCAAAAATAGATACCGGAAACACATAAGTATACAAATGACCTCAGTTGGTCAAGTGGGCTTGTTCCCATGTAAACAAAGAGCAGCTGCATCTCTCAAATGATGTCCAGAAACAGGTGGGCTTCTTGTCATGTAAAGTGGCTAACCTAATTTAAGATGCTAAGGAAGCAGAAACATGAAAGACGAGAACATATGAAAAATATTGACATTAAGATACAAATATAACATATTATAAAATTGCAGAGATCAAGCAAGTTCAAATTGATGAAACAAGAAACTTGTCAGTTGAAATTATAACCATATAATTTGTTAGGTCATCACATGATTTTTTTTTAAGTAAGAGCTATTGTATGCTTAAACTTTTATAAGTCTCGACATTCACTGGTAGTCCTAATAGGATTTGTGTAGTAATTTATTTTGATCCTTAATAAACACATTTTTAATAAAGTTGAGATCGTAGATTTTATGTTTAATAGTATTAACACTAGAATTATAATTATATTAATAATGAGAATCGTATTAAAGTATTATAATATGTTGTAAAAGTTAAATAATAAAAATGAATATGAGAATTGAAATTCTATTTGTTCATTTTAATAAAATTCAAACTATAAAAACCAAAAAAATAACAATACTATGAGGCCTTGTGTATTTAACTATTCTCATAAACGCAGACACTAAACATTTGCAAAAACGTTGTAACCTACAATATTTCCTTCCTCATGTTATAGATCGTCAAACTTATCTTATCATAACTAAAGTTTACATGTCTTATAGATTGGCTATGTGATAGATACAAGAAGTTTAAGCTAGTCAGCCCTGCAGTGGTTGGTTAAGCTGTTGGAAGAGCCTTCCTAAAGAGTCCTGGGGCTGTAAATTTTAGGGTCTTAAGTTTTAATAATTTGAGTGATCCAATTTAAATACTAGAATCATCAAATGGTTTATTTAAAATAAAAAATTATGAATTATTAAATATATCTATTAACATAAAACAAATAAAACATAAAAATATCGATTTCACGTTTCTTATTATAAAACTAAATAATAATAAAGAAACATTTAAAGAAACTAAAAAGAGAAGATGCGAAAAGGATAGGGTGTTTATCGTGGTTGACAGCCTTTGACATAACAGTAGATGGTGTCGTATTGTAATTGTAAGAACTAATGATCTAGAATACGCCAGAGCAAATAAGTATTCATTAGAACAATTAAGAGGATTATGAGTTAAACGGTGTGATGCTGAATACGTAAATTTTAGAATCATGCTGAGGTAAGTGGATCTCCTGATAAAGAATTTCTAGCCTTAGATTATGCATAACCTGGTGATTGGTGTTCAAAATATTTTATCACTCAAGTTATAGAAATGTTGGCATTGTCATATTTAAGGTCAAGTCAACAATTGCCCAATTCCCAGTTTTTGAGGTTAGAAACAAAATGTTAGATTCAACCTGACAGTTAAGTATTTGATCTGGGATTATAAGATGTAATGATGAAGCTTTAGACTGATAATTCAATAAAGCAATCATCAACTTGTTCAATTTTCAAACAATGAACAGTTGAAGGACACGACTGAAGCCATTTAATTCTCCAGGTTGAAATTGCTCTACCAGTTTGGTACACTCCCATTTAGAAACTTCAGGTCTTGTTCTCAACCCTTTTTAGACAGCCACCCATTTGGAAGCCAGGAAACAGAGACTCAAGTCAAGTCAACTGGGCAGACACAAATTTCACTTTCCATCTGGTCTAAATTCTACTAACTTGACAAAATCTCTCTGGCTTCTGCTTTCTTGATGGGCTCATGTAATGAAACTAACCTCACTAATTGGTAAACTTCAAGCTCAAACACTGATCTACCCACGCGATGCCACGTTATGATCTCAGCATTACCTCCACATTCCACACAGGTACTCAAAGTCTTTGCCATGATATGTCTTACACGTAATTAAGTGGTGTAGCTGGTAAGTTCCCATACAAAAAAGAAAATATAAGAAAAGCGATATAAATTATAAGAAAGCGTAATCTCTTTATGAGCCAATTTGGAGCTACAAAACATGAGTAATTCTTTCCTGAATTGAAATTTTATTCCACTAAAATAAAAATTGAAATCATGACTTTTTAATCTTGACAAGTGTGTATCAAATATTAGGCTATTTTTTCAATCTCTCTTGAGAAGGTGTTTAGTTGTGATCCTTAACATATTTGAAAGGGGGTTTAACCCTAGAAGATGTCAACAGTAATGGGAAGGTGATATTTGCAAAAGTTGTAGTTTCAGATCTGCAAGTGCCACTTGGGACATAATTTTCTTTTCTTATTATTACTTTAAATATGCAATAGTTTTGAAAATTTTTAATGATCTCATTTCATATCTGATAATAAAAGTTTTAACAACTGTAAATAAGAAAAGGTTAAATTGTATGGTAAATTCCTATCTGTCTAGTGTCTATTCAAGTTTGAGCCTTCAAACTAATTATGAAAGTACGCAATCAGGAATTGTGCAATTAATGAGATGATAAAGAATTAGTGAAGTCATTCAACTGGTTCTTATGCCAATATCCTGGTAACGATCCATTCATTGTCTTTTGCATTATTCTCCCTATAACCAAATCACTAACATAACTAGTCTAGGTTTGTACGCAGAAGTTGGTTCACACTGATCTTCGGTTCCTGGACCATTTCTGAAACCGATTCCAAGGAGTGTGGTCTATTAGGTGACTGACAAAAAGTCTATCAAATAGTGAACACGCGTTCATAGAAAATTCACAGTATGGTTTCCAAAACTGACCTAACTGGAATCAAAAAAATGGAAAATTGACCAGCAGAACAATAACCTGCAAAATGGTTAACTTGTAAGTCTTTTAGTGCGGATACTGCACTGGACTTGGCTAGCAATTATGACTAGCAATTGAAGTCTATTTCAATATTTGTTTGTGATCTAACATAGACTCGAGCAATGACTTTACCATCAAACCAATGACAAAGAAATTAAACCAAGTCAATCAACCTTTCAGGTCCAGGCACACATGTCCTATCATCTCGTATCCCTCTTCAGGACTATGCGCTTGTTTTATGTTTTGTCAATAATTAACTTGCAGCCCTCTCATTCTGAAATCGGAACTGTGACGTCTCACCAGTCTCCACCAATAACGACCAGTCAATTTTTTAAAAGAAAAAGGACATCAGCAAAACTAACAATCATATCTGGGAAGAATTGACGAGAGAAAATTTACGTTATAAGTCAGCTTCTTATATTCTACAATTTCGGCATATAATTTTTAAATTGAAACTTTACTTTCAAATATAATTTTACAAAGTCAAGTTTTTAATTCTTGATGATTCATTTGATTTTCCAATTATCAAACAATTTGTAGCAAGGAAGACATGTTGGGAAATATGCTCTAATGTAATTTTGATGTGATCGAGTATAGAAAGCACAGATATTGACGAATAAAATGGTGTCAACGTGGGTTTACAAACATAAATTTTGGTGAAAGTTCACATTTTGTGAAGAAAAATAGTACGTGTATGTCATCAACGAAGAAAACAAAACGTGTATCTTCTACGCAGTAGGAATTAAAAGTACTAAAATTTACAGCAGTTTCCTGCCACATGGAATAATTTTCTTCCTGCGCATGAAAATTGTAACACCAAAAGTTCGTTTCTACTTCTCGAAAATAGAGAGAAAAAAAAAACAATGTCATTGTATGTACTTGTGAGATTGTCTGAAGTGGCGTCTTAAGATAAAAAGATGACCTTCTGCAAAATAGCAATATCTAATGACTTCCTAGACCCAAAAAGGTTAATTATGATAATCCTTTAAGTTGTTTAGTTCATACTTTATAGAGGCTTGACTATCATCAATGAGAAGGTCATTTCATCCAATTTAAAGGATCTTCACGAGAGGGTGGTTTTGCAAATTGATCATGGAAAGTTAATGTAAAGACAAAGTCACTATACCAAAAAGGCGCAATCTAAAGTCTAAGAAGAGATATTTGTTATATAATATTTACTTGGAATATGATTATTTCAATCTTTTATCCCTAAAGTGGAGCCCTAAGTAACATGAAAAGGTGTGATCTACATTTACATGTGAGGATAGATTCTTCTGGGTAGTAACTGGATTTCCAATCGTATTTTTTTTTCTTTTTTATTATGTTTGTGTCTTAAAAAAAAGATATATAATCATAATTAAGATTAAGATTAAGATTTTTTTTCTTTTAAGCATGGTTTCTTGTTTCTTTTGAATTTTTCTCAATTCACATTCATGTTACAATGCTCTATTAGGATTGTTTATAAAAGTGATAATACCTTATCAAATATTTAATTGTTAGAAAAAAAGGTAATTAAGAGTAAAGTTAAACCAATTGAAATAAAATTGTACACATTTTCACTGAGTGTTTAAATCCTAGTTATATAAAGTACAATTTACAGGATTTGTAAACTTTTTATTAGAGTCCACGCCCTTGATTCAAAACATATATAATCACATGTTGTTTAATCATTTTTCTCAACCCTTTAAAATAATTCCAAATTTATTTGGAACTATTAATGTGATATGCAAATCTATACTTAACTTTTAAGAATAATTATAATTGTTTTAGAAAAGGATTTTATCATTATCAAAGGTTTGACATTAAAGAGATTAATCCAAATTCGTATACTATCTTCTCATTAGCTCCTCCATTTTAAATCTCGCGTATTCAATATAAATTTTATATTAAATCTTCTCTTGCTAGATCACTTGATGTATATATTCAATTACATATTATTCAAATAAATCTTGGTAACATATAACATTGTTTCCTCGTAAAACCTTAAACCCAAGAATATGTACAAATAAATTTTTTTAATAAGTTTATAATGTTCACCCTAAAATCTAACGTAACAACTAAAATATTATTAATTTAATTAGCACACCTAATTCTATAAAAAGTAAAAGAAATGAATTTGTTGTTTATTTAAATGAAAATTTTATGCCCTATGAATCAAAATTGATGTTTAATTCATTGCGTTAAAATGGCTTAGGAATATATATAAGACTAAATATCAGGATATTATTTAACCTTTCTTCTAATTGATATACAATGGAATAGAAATCATATGCAACATCTAAGGATTCAATAAATTATAACCTACCGTGTACCATCTTGTGATTGAAAATAGAAAGCAATATATCTTATCCTAACACATTTTTATTCTCTCATTAAGAAATGAAGGTAGAGGAAAAACTATTTGACAGCAACATTGTGTGAAGCAATATTATTTCTAATAATATGCTATTTTTTTAATCGTTCGGAGTTTACTGGACCAAGTTCTCTAAAAATCGGAGATTGCGTACGCCCCACTTTCAAAAAAGCGATGAAAAGTGATAGTGAAAGTAATTTCAAAAGCTTTTCTTACTAATTTTACCTGATCTTTTAGTCGCTGATTTTCTTTTTTTTTTAATAGATATTTTGGTGCACTTGAACTTTGGTACGTATGATATTCAAAATGAATGCTTTCACTGTTTTAATTAGATTATGGTAACAGTTTCTTAAATTATATTTTGTCAATACAGAGATCCAAGTAAAATTACGTTATATGGATTTAAAAGCTTAAAAAAGTGGGGGAAAAAACTTTTGGATGGAGAGAATTATAGATAAAAAGGACAAAAGATAAGGTTAAAACTGACAATAAAGTGAGACCCTTGCTATGTATATGGGCAGTACTGTTCCCTGAAAATCCACTCACAAAATCTAACTTGTCGGCAAGATCTAAAGATTGTAGCTCAGCTTCTGAAATGGTTGACATAATTTTGGCGGTGGGGTAATATTTTGCCATGTTCTCTCTTCCCTCCTTGTACCAGGCCAGTCTATGGAGCTCTAGGTTCACAATCATGTGTTTATATTCAAATTTCACACTGTAGGAGCAAGCAGCTCGAGCTCACTAGATTAAACACCATGAGAGCAAACCCGCTCGAGCGTAGTAGTACCCAAACGGAGAAGCAAATGGGAATGCTTTTATTATTATTTTTTCATAATTTCCAACCGTGCTTAATAAATAAATGCAAGAAAAAGCTCTCAATACAAGCTCTCCAATTGCCTTTGCGCTTAATGTCGTTTTGTTTAACATTTTAAATTACTAATTAATTTTACTTTTGAATTGAATTTCAACTGCTCGATGCAGAGGGGTAAATTTAGAGGCTATTGAATGTATAAATCATTAAAAAATATAAATTAGTGAAGAGTATCAACTATCAACGCGTACGTCGCCTTTTCCTATGTACATTTACTTGGTACTTTTTCACAGAAAGTTTGAGGAAATACTCTGATATATGTATGGGCTTAGTTGGAACCCCTGCAGCATCGGTAAAGAAATTTTTAGTTTAAATTCACTAGTGGTGAGACGGAGCTGGGGTCTAGTGAAGAGTTATGTACTATTATGCAAACTAAAAGTGTCTAAACAACTGATGCGTTCCAACTAAAAATATTTTGACGATATTATTTAATATAATAAAATTCAAATTGTAGTAGAGTATAGAACATCACAGAACAGAAAATGGACGAAGTAATGATAAGGCCAGGGAGAATATACTTACCATATATATTCTAAAATTCCAATACATTAACCGTTGCTATGAACAATTCGTAGAAGCTTATAAGTACTGTAATTTAATATCAATTATGATATGATCTTCAAAACATTAACATAAAATCAAGGAAAATAAGGAATGATGAACGAAGACTTGATTGGCGAGAAGCGAGTTAAGGACAAAAATAAGCCGTTCTTGTGCTTGATAATGTGAGAATCGGAGTTGCAATTTGTTAGTGTTTTTGGTCATCACATATCTAAAGGTAATAGGATATTTTTATTGCTTTAGTTCAAAGCTAAAGTGTATTAAATATACATCTCTTAGGCTATAAATACAATATAATTGGTTTATATTTTAAAGATTATACTATAGACGTATTTACAATCCAATACACAGTAAGAAATCTTAATATATATTTTGAATTTAGGATAACTGAGATGGCAATTTTTTATTCAATTAATGATAAGTACAAAACATGGCACATATGGTGTCCATTGCTACATCTAATATGGTTCAAATGGGATGGCTGGACCTTAACTGAATCTATCCATATGCCCCTTCCTATTTATATGAAGATTCATGCCCAGAATTTCGAGTAAATGTATACTAATAGCGTTTTTTTTTTAATCATAGTATTTCCTAATCAGTTTAGAGGAAGGACATCGTCTTTTATATTATAATTGGAACACAGCAAATTATAACAATAAGTACTATTTCCATCAAATTCACCTATAAGTTTAAAGGAGATGCTATCTGCCCCTATTATTTATCTTTTTTTCCTATTTTTTTAAAGGAGCAATTTGTACACGAACTTCCTAATTCCTATGCTGTTGTAGCTCCCAGGCAGAAAAAGTCTTTCCCATGATACTAATAATTGGAAATTTAAGCTATCAAGTTTAAGCATATACAGGAATTTTGGAGAGTCTGTCACGTATTTAGGAACCACAATTTTCCCCAAATTTATTTGAATTCCTGATAACTTTTGGAAATTTGGACGTGCAAATCATTACTTGCACGAAATGCAATATACATGTGTGTGTGACCAAAATTTAAATTAAGGGGCTGGTGTTAACTAAAGGATTATGGAAATAGTAATTACGGAATTTTCTACTGAACTTGGTGGAAGTTCTGCTCTAATGGGATGGAAAGAATTTATGTTCAAGTTGCTTTTAATTCAATATGTAAGTGAGTATGCATGATATCTGAGTTGACTGTAAAGCAGAAGAATACTACTAACTACTACTATCATATTTCAAGGAGAAGAGAATTTATTTATTTATCATTTACCGCAGCTAATATTGAAATTTAACCTGAAAACATCATCACTTGAAACAAATATTCTCTGCCAATAAAAAAAAAATACACATGAAGAACCCAACTAGTTTAACAACGTCACCCATTTAATAACACTCCTTTCATTTCCACATAGACTATTAGAATACGGACAATTATAAGAACAGATTCATTAAAAATGTTTACTTGGTAATTACAGTGTTGCCTTAAGTCAAAGTGATGAAATAAATCATATGTAAAGAATTGCTAGAAAAAAAATCATTACCACGAATTTCATATTGAACCTTTCAAATTTGCTTACTTAAGTGCTATTGTTCCTTATAATAAAGTCTTAAATTTTTGGAGACAATCTTTCTACTCGATAAGGATAAAGTTGTGTACTGCTTGATCTTACTAGACCCTGTGCTTCCAGTGAAATTTTTATTAGATAGTTGCTATTAATTAAGTCTTAAATTATTGTATTACAATAAAGATTAGTTCAAATATTAATTATACTAATGTGATGTGGAACCTGAACAATGTTTTAATATTTGTATTATTGCATGAGTCAAATGTAGTGAATTATTTTTACCTATGTTATTTTGAAGCGGTAACATATAAATTTGAAGTTTGAAAAAATTGTTTGATGTTTGTAAAATAATTTGTGTTTGATGCTTAGCCTGGATAGAATTAAGATAAACTAATTGTAATGCGGTGAAGCTTGATATTCTAATATGTAGTCAAAACTAAAAAATATTCAATATTTTACGCATAATTTTTATAGAAAAATTGGATAGATATAATTCAATAATTTATAAAAAGTTAAGAGAAATATTTACATTTCATCGGGAGACATCTTGAGTTTATATTAATTGTAAATACGAAAATTTGGTCAAAGAATCTTGTAGGTTCATTTTATTATCATTAATAAATACTACTTATTTTTTAATCATAAAATTTGAATGAAATATTATGTCGAAGTTATTAAAAAAGATATAAAAAAGTTTAAGAGAAATTTCTAAATCTTTTAAAAAGATACTTGGAACTAATATAGCTAGCTAAAACCCTACCACTTCTTGAATCTGTCCACCATTCTTTGTTTTATAAAACATTTTTTAAATCCATTCGTTATATTTTACATAAACAAAATAGAGTAATGAGAGAAAATATGAGAGGAAAGTGTGCATAAGAATTAGAGAAGTGATTTCAAGTACACAGAAGGAGGCTTTAAGTGAGGTACTAATGAATTTAAAAGAGATTTATGTGAAGACTACAAAATTATACAACATAAATGAATCCACAAACATTTTTGGCATTATAACATATAGTATGTATTAATTAGGATTTTCTAAGCTAGTTATTTGTTGATCATGTATATCTTGGGTATTTAATTGTGCGTATATTAACTATTTCAATGATCTATTTTCTTAAATTTAAAAACTTGAAATTCATATTTAAAGTAATGGAAAATTGAACTTTTTTTATTAAATTGATAGAATTAGAGTTTTTTTTGCTCATATGTAATGTATGTGAATTAGGTTATTTATGACATATATTTATGCCAATAGGTTTGAAGTATTTTGAAAGTATTTCTTAGTTTTTTGTGATAATATTCATAGTGTTGGTGTGCCTTGTGAATGTAGCTGATGTATGTGGTGATTGCTATGCGCTATTTAATATGCCTTAAAGGCTACGTGAGAGTGATGTGTTGTATTGTGATATGCATGATGGGATGGTTTGTCAAAACTTACATTTAGCCTGTAATAAGAAAGATACTAATCGATTGTTTGAGACGAATATTTAACACCAAAATGAGACATATCATTAAGTTGGTCAGGAACAATATCTGAATCTATAATTTAAAAAAAAAAGCTATTTGATTAGTCAAGCTCAATATTTGATCCTAGAATCAGGCAAATACCAGTCGGTTGATTAGGACTTACGTCCGAGGCCAACTTCAAACATATATAGGTCTTATTTACGAAAAGTTAAATATTTTGTTGTTGCATTTAAGTGGGACGTATTGTGAGTTGCAAAGCCTATTATTTTCTTAATGATTTTTTTACGAAAATAAATGTAGTGTAATAGTATTTTACTTTTGTTTATTTATTTTTTCCTATTTGGCATATACTATTTTTAATGTGTTATTTTAAATGAAGATTAGAGAAACTTAGATAAACTTTATAATGTCTAATTTCATAGAGTTAAAAATACGAGAGTTATTAGATAGAATTATTTACAAGATTTTTTATTACTTAAATTAAGTGATTGAGCTTTTTTATTAAGTGACGATCCAATATACTCTCAATAAAATTAATTTAGGCTTGATATGTGACATATGTTAATTCAATTATAATATTTTAAATTATCTTAAACATAAGTGTATAAGAGAAATTTATAAATCATGTCTAACAATTTGAAAAGTTTTATAACTAAATTAGCTATTGTCTTTTCAATATGTATGATCCATAGAAATGTGTATTTGTTAAAAGTTAATCATTATATTTTTCAAAATATTTTATTTTAGAGTCGTAATAAGTTATATTAATTATAGTAAATTCATTTTTGCATTAATTTTCTTTACATTTTATATAAAAAAATTTTAACGTTCTTTTCTTATAAAAACATTATCTTTAATTTAAGTTGTACATAAAGAAATTTATTTTACAAGGAAAATCTAAAATAACTTGTTTGAATAATTGTATATAAAATCTATAATTAAATAAGGATTATAAGACTTATTCAGTTTATACCATGATATCAATTGAATAAAAGTCCATTCATTTTGGATTTAATAATTGATGCTATTTCTATTATTTTAACTTTTGTTTCTAATAATCAAAGTTCAGTTGCTTACTGGATTAAGTAATGATTTCCTAGCGACTTTTCTTAATAAGATTAATAGATTTTCTATTAGTTGTGTTTAAGTGCTTATTTTAAATAATAATTTGTTGGGAAAAATTACAAACTAAATCCCACATGTAAAATAAGTAAGAAAATAACGCGCAAAAATTTAACGTAGTTCACTCTCATTTGGGCTACGTCCACGAGTCAAAATTCGAATAAAATTTCTACTAATAAAAATAGCAGGTACAGAAAGTAAAAAATGATATAACAAAATAATGACATTCACACACAAAGTATTCTCCAAATTTATTATCCCTAAGATAATATATATCCTCACCATTTTGTCATTTACCTTTTTATAAAACGTTTCCTAAAAATATCCTAAAAATCACTCTCTCTCACAAAATGGCTCTCTAAAATTCACTCTCAACATGTTTGATGTGCATCTATATCTTAAGAGAGGAGGAAGGGAGGGTCTTTTATAGACCCTCCACCGTGTGATAGCTTGCATAGTAAGCTGTTATGTAGCAACTAACAGCTTGCATGCAAGCTGTTAAATGCAAGTTGTTTGTCAACTTGCTCTTCTTTTTAAGATAAATCTAAAATGGCGGTACCATGTATGTCGGTACCTCCTTACAATTCTCCATGTACCAATTACATGATATTTACTATCATTCCTACAGATGATCGACAAAACTCAAAATTTCCCTTGAGTAGAACTTTTGTCATCATATCTGATCCATTCTCATCTATATGAATCTTCTCAAGTTGAAATAACTTATTCTCTAACACCTCTCTGATCCAGTAATATCTCACATCTATATGCTTTGATCTTAAATGGAATGAGGAATTTTTCCTAAGGTGAACAACACTCTGACTATCACAAAATAGTTGATAACTATCTTGCCGAAAACCAAGTTCTTCTACGAACTTCTTCATCCATAAGAGCCTTTTGCATGTGTCAGTTGCAACAATAAATTCCGCTTCAGTAGTGAATAGAGCAACATATTTTTGTAATTTTGATTACTATGACATGACTCCCCTTACAAAAGTAATTAGGTAACCTGAAATAGATGTTCTCGAGTCAACATCGTTGGTCATGTCTGCATCTAGGGATGGCAAATTAGGTTCTGGGTTAAGGGATCCCTATGGGGATTCCCCATTCGGGGCGGGGATTCGGAAAAAAGTCACCCCGTAGAATTGGGGATGGGGCAAATATAACCCCCGAGACAGAGTCGAGAATGGGGATGGGTTGAATAATTTCCACCCCGTGGGGATCCCCGTTCACAATAATTTTATAAATATATTATATATTTTTAATTTTATACTCTTTACTAAAAGTTTGGTATAATCGACAAAGACTACAACGTTTCAGTTGGATTAAATGAAAATTTTAATCGAGTAAATATTAACAATCACAATTCTAAGAAGTACTAATTATCTATGTAAATATGAAAAGTAAGAAGTATTAATCATATGAACCAAATTTGTATGGGTGCAAGGTGAGGATTCGAGGATTCGGGTCCCCGTGGGGACTTCACAGGGATCTCAAGGATGGGGAATGAGACAAAAATTATCCCCATTTCAGGGTCCGGGGACGGGGAGTGGGGGTGCTAGGTGGGGACAAGGCGGGGAAGGTACTAAACATATGTGTAACCAACTAACACAAGCTTGGTGACAAGGCAGGGAAGGTACTCAACATATGTGTAACCAACTAACACAAGCTTGGTAGTTCCAAAACATAAGCATATTTTGGAAGTATCACATAGATATATGAAAATTCACTCAACAACATCCCAATTTTCCCGATTTGAATGGAATCTACTCACTACTCCAACTGTGTGTGTAATATCTGGCCGTGTATATACTAAACATACATCAAACTTCCAACTACAGAAGCATAAGGGTCTTTAATCATCTCCTCCTTCTCTTCATCTATCGAAGGGCATTGCTTAGTACTCAACTTTAAAGTGATTAGCAAGAGGACAACTAACCACTTTAGCTTTATCTCTCTTCATCTATCGAAGGGCATTGCTTAGTACTCAACTTTAAAGTGATTAGCAAGAGGACAACTAACCACTTTAGCTTTATCCATGTTAAATCTTTGAAGTACTTTCTCAATGTACTTCTCTTGTGATAACCATAATTTGTTGACAATCCTATCTCTGATAATAGTCATGTCAAGTATCTGTTTAGCTGGCTCCAAGTATGTCATGGAAAAAGACTTGCTTAACTATTTCTTCAAACTATTAGTCCTATTGATATTTTGGCCAACAATCAACATATCATCAACATAAAGTAAAAGGATAATGAAATCATCATTAGAAAATTTATGTACAAAAATACAGTGATCTGAAGTAGTCTTCTTATAGCCTTGCTCCCCTATTACTATTTCAAACTTTTTATACCATTGTCTCAGTACATGTTTTAAACCATAAAAACTTTTCATTAATATTCACACATAATCCTCTCCCCCTTTTTCCTTGAAACCCTCTAGTAGCTCCATAAATATCTCTTCTTCCAAATCTCCATGAAGAAAAGTTGTCTTGACATCCAATTGCTTGATTTCTAAGTCTAGACTTGCTGCTAAACCGAGCATCGTACGGATGGATGTCATTTTCACGATTGGTGAAAATATCTTGTCAAAATCAATACCTTTTTGTGGTTGAATCCTTTAATATCCAATCTAGCTTTGAATCTTAGATGAGGATTGTGTTCATCATGCTTAATCTGGAACACTCACTTATTTTTCAAAGCTTTCTTGCCTTTTAGCAACTTCATTTACTCAAAAGTTTTATTCTCATGCAAGGACTTCTTCTCATCTTGCATGGCTTCAAACCATTTCATCTTATGTTCATCTATCATAGCCTCTTGAAAATTCTTAGGTTCTCCCAATCAGTATGTAACACATACTGATCACTGGAGCATCTAGTAGTAGCTTCTCTCACTCACGTAGATTTCTTTATTGGAACCTAAGTAGTCTCTGGTGCTAGTGATTGATTTTGAACATCATCCTCATCAGAATGATTTTAAATGGGAGCATCATCATCAGCTACATTCCACTGGGGATTTTCAATTTCATCTCCAGATTGTCTTGGCACTGGTTTAGGCGAAGTAACTCTAAGTGCATCGAGTCACCATTAGTTCTTGGAGCATCCATTTTCACTTTGTTAAGATCTTCAATGGTTTGATCTTCAACAAATATAGCATCACGACTCTTAATCAACTTCTTCTGGATTGGATCATAAAACTGATAACCAAATTGATCTTCTCAATAACCAATAAATATACACTGGTGATTTTTGACGTCAAGCTTAGATATCTCATCTTTAAGTATATGGAAAAAACCTTTACAACCAAATATCTTTAGATGATTAGGAAACATTCTTTCTTGACCATACTTTCTCCAGAACCTCAAACTATAAAGGGATGCATGGTGAGCGATTCAATACATGAACTGCTATTAATAGAGCCTTACCCTAAAATGTCTTAGTTAACTTTGCATGTGAAAATAAGCATTAAGCTCTTTCCATCAAAGTCATGTTCATCCTTTCAGCCAAATCATTCAACTGCGATGTCCTAGGAGGAGTAGTTTGATGTTGAATTCCTTGCTCTTTGTAATAGACATCAAATGGTCATGGTCTGGTGTACTCTCTATCATTGTCTGTTTGAATACATTTCAACTTCTTCCCAGTTTGTCTTTCAACTAAGGCATGGAATTGCTTGAAAACATCTAGCACTTTATCTTTAGTCTTCAATGTGTATACTCACGTCTTCCTATAGAATGGTCATCAATGAAAGTCAAAAAGTATTGAGCACTATCTAGTAAATTTGGCATTAGCCCACATAGATCTGAGTGTACCAAATCCAGCACACTCTTTATTTTGGAAGGAGGCGAACTTTTGAAAGTAACTATATTTTGCTTTCCTGCAAACAATTATCATACTTCTTTAAATGTACCTGGTTAACTCCCAAATAATGCATTCTTTTTCACCAACTGAGTCATCCCCTTCTCACTCATATGATCGAGTCTGTTGTGCCATAATTCAGTTGCATCATCTTTTTCCACTAGGTTCATAAAATTATTGGAGACCTTTGCCTACATCATATACAACTTTGAACACTTCTTACTTTTGGTAATTACCAAGGAGCCTTTAATAATTTTTTATTTGCCATCTTTGAAAATGCTACAAAAATCTTCATCATCAAGTATTTAGATAAAGATTAGGAACATATCTGACATCTTTCAGAGGCAGTCTTATGTCATTGTCTGTTTCAAAATGGATATCACCTTTTCCAGTGATTTTGACTAAACTGCGATTTTTTATTTTAACAACTCCAAAATCTCCTTTTGTATATAATGAGAAGAGTTCTTTATGTGATGTGGCGTGAATAGTAGCACCACTGTCACCTATCTAGTTGAAGTCATATGATGCACTATTCACATAATTATCATATGAGACGATGTGAAAGTCATCAATGGTAGTAGCCGTTGATGCGTGTTCATCATCACTGCTATCATCTTTCTTGACTTCTTTACCTTTGTTCTTTCTTCTTTGAACTTTCAGTAGAACCTTTGATGTGACCCTTCCTTTTGTAGTGATGATACTTAACGTTTACATATTTATTTGATCGTCCTCTGCTCTTATTTATGAAATTTGGACCTCTAGATTTGCTCCTCCTATTAGAACATATGACTAGAACTTCTTTATGTGTTAAAGAGGCCGAACTATGTGATCTTCGTCTCATCTCTTCATTCACAATTTCACTTTTTATAGATTGCATGTTAACAATGCCATCAACTGTAGAATTATATTGCTAATTTAAATATTCGAGATCTCCCAAGACTTTAGCAAGGAGGTAAGCATGAAAAGGGTAAGCACTTCATTATCGAACTTTATGCCAATTCCTAATAATTGACCCACGATCTCCTAAAATTTGTTCAAGTGATTTACCACAGAGGCACCTTCTTGATATTTTATCTATACTAATTTTGTTAGATAAAATAATTTATTCTTACCGATTTTTTAGGCATACAACTCCTCGAGCTCCTCTCACAAAGTCTGTGCATGAGTCTCGTTACAAATATGATTATACACATTATCTTCAACAAATTGCTGAATAAAACTACATACCTACTCATGCTCAAATGCCCACTCCTCGTCCGATTTATTGTCGGGTTTTATTGTGGTAAACATCGATAAATGTATTTTTGAGACAAACAACAGATCATTCATCTTGTTCTTTCATATGCGATAGTTAGAGCCATGTAGACTAATCATCTTGCTTATTTTTGCCTCCATCTTTGATAAGAAATGCTTTGACATAAAACCAAACCTGTTTTGATACCACTTGTTGGGAAAAATTATGAATTAAATTCTACAGGTAAAATAAGCAAGAAAATAACATGTAGAAATTAACATGGTTTACCCTCTAATTTGGGCTACATCCATGGGTCAAATTCTAAATAAAACTTCCACTAATGAAAATAGCAGATATAGGGAGTGAAAAATAATAAAAAAATAGTGACACTTACACACACGGTGTTTCTCAAATTTACTATCCCTAGGATAATATTCTCACTATTTTGTTACTCACCTTTTTTAGGACAACATTTCGTAAAAATACCCAAAAAATTACTCTCTCACTCAAAATGAGTCTCCAAAATTCACTTCAAACTCACCATACATCTCATATACGTTTGATGTGCATCTGTATCTTAAGAGAGAACGAAGGGAGTGTCTTTTATAAACCCTCCACTGTATGACAGCTTACATAGCAAGCTGTTAAAATGCAAGTTGTTTATCAACTTGCTCCTTCTTTTTTTAAAAGATAAATCTAGAATAGCAGTACTATATATGTCACTACTGCCTTACATGATTATGATATTTCTTAATTGAAAAGAGATATTCTACTTTTTTTTTGTTATGTTAAAAAGTTACGAGGATTATACTTGGACCATTGGTTTTAATATGGTCTTAGCAGAAATTTTAAATATCAAGGAATATAAGAAATATCAGTTTATTTATTGTATAAATAATTTAAAATATAGGCTAAAACATGAATTTTATTAAACAAATTAAATAATTTACCCATAATCACTCAAAAAGAGATTGAAAATTGAAGTTTAGTTATAAAAGTATGAATTATTCGATTATAAATTAATATACTCTAATTGTTCGACTATAAATTAATATACTATTATGTAAAAGTTAGAAAATATCAAATATACTTTTTAACAAATTACCATAACTCAAAAAGTATAAAAATAAAATAAAAGAGATTGATCTCTAATTTGAAGGAGCCTGATACATTAGAAACTTAAATTACATGAGGATATTACAAAATATCAAATACCATGTAGTAAGTTATACTTTATATTGATTTTATTAATTGAAAATATAAATTGTATATATAACTAAACATACAAAATTTTGGATTTCTTTTTTATTTATCTATTATATTAATTAAATTAAAAAAGGAATACAAGAAAATAAAATTGGATTTTGTACTATTATTTCCTCACTACTAATTTTTTTCTTTTTAATATTTATTTTATGATAAAATTTCTGTGATTATTTTGAAAAAGGACTATTTCATCAAAAATATTCATCTACATTTCATTTTTATCACCTTATAAATAGGATTGAAGCAAAATTGTTAACCATATATATTTAAACGCGTTAGAAATAAAAGTAGTTAATAGTTAATAGAAGTGTTTGTTGTCCTAACCACCCTACTCATATTATTATAGTATATTTATGTTGTTTGATAAAGTTTCTTCTTTCTTTAAGTCTTTTTAGGTATTGACCAAAATCATTTCTCTTTTCCTAGATCTATTTGAGCTCACTTTCTCTCATCATATAATAATATTTTATTGGAGATGAAGATGTATACACGGTCAAATTCCATTTTATTCTCTACATATATACATGATGTGATCATTAAAGAATGTCCATGATAGCTTCAGTATTAATAGACATACATCAGACTGTTCTGGGATTCTCTTCTCTTTGTCTAAGTGAGTCTAATTTTGCATGTCATTTTCTTTAACCCCACCACTAATTTCTCTCTCTTCTCCCTCTGTGTGCAATCAAACAAAGGCCAAAGGTTGAAATGAAAGAAAGAGAAAAGAAAGACTTCCTAAAAAACAAACCAAAGCACCTTTTCAAAACCAACCATTGAGTGCAAAGCTTTCCCACATAAAGTCTGGAGATAATTATATACACCATCTCAGGAGAGATTTCAGGGCCTTCTCTCTCAGAAGATGGGTTTATGGAGCTACCATCTACAAGACAAGGCTCTGCGCTTTCAGCCTCCAACTTTCATTGAATGGCTTAAACCATCTCCCTCTCCTTGTTCTTCTTTATCCTCACTATCTTCATCAACATCCACTTCTTCATCTTCTTCGGTGTCTGTGACTCAACAGGCTGCCCAGTCAATGAATCCCAAGAGCATGTTAGGACTTCCTATATACCCACAGCCACAACAGCAACAGCAAGAACTAGACAAAGAAAATATTCGGTGTTTGCCGCTTCTTAGCAGGCTTACAGAGAACAAAGCGCTTAAGGAGGAACATATGGGACAGCAGGACCATGTTGGAGTTAAGATAGATGAGAAAATGGAGAAGGTTACAGTGGCCTTGCACATTGGATTGCCTAACGCTGCAAATTCTGAAGTTGAGACTAAGGTTTTTGATCCGAGGGAAGAGCAAGCTATTAACAAAAGATTTCGTGCCTCCTCCAACACAGAGAGTAGGTTTTGGATCCCAACTCCTGCTCAGATACTTGTAGGCCCGATGCAGTTTGCTTGTTCAATTTGCAACAAGACCTTCAATAGGTACAATAACATGCAGGTTAGTCAATTTCCAGTAATTTTCTCTTGCCTTTTCCCAATGCAAACAAGCGTTATCCCACAATCATAGATTTGACAAGTGTCCAACTTCTTTTTCTGGTTTGCATCCACACTGGGCATGTGCTCAAAATTATACACTTCTGATTTAATAGAAGAAGATGTGGAATTATTGGTATCTCTCCCTTTGTTTTACCATATCCACTCTCTCTAGCAGAAAAGGGAGCGTTTCTGGGGTAAAGCAGTTGAAGGTTACCCTTTTGTAGGGCCAAACAATTAAGTAAAAGCAAAGATACAAGAGAGGGAAGAAAAGATCATACTTATCCAAACTAATTTACGAAGACGAAAGTCATTATAAGTAGACCAAAATAACAACAAGAGATTATAAAATTTGGAAGTTAGAATACAAATTCTTCGATCGAGATATAATAACAACAAAAGATTGTAAAATTTGGAAGTTATAATACAAATTCTTGGAGATATACACCTCTTTCATAATGGTATCTATATATAAATATAAAAACTAAAAGAGCAATTACCTAGGGAGGTATACAGAATATATATAGGTTCACTTTTTCAGATTTGTATATGTTTCTCGTTCAATAAAAAATAATCAACAAGCAAAACGTTTATATATCGTCGGTCTCAATTTCTATATTAACAAATGTGTCAATTTTTTTAAAATTTTCAGTAAATCATTTTAAGTAATCTGATTCGAAGTAATTTGACATGACATATAGTCTATCAGTTAAATTAGCTCTTGTGAATATATGTGCGAATGAGGAAACCTTGTCCATCACAATTGGCACCATAATTAGACCTGCCTTTCTTTGCTGACTTTGGTTTAGCCCTTTAGAAACAATTTTCCGTCGTGATAACTATCAAACATGTCCTTATGTCGAACATCAATCGTCTGTTATATTTGCATATAATCTTCCTTAAATCAATATATATCCATAATATATTGACTTCTGCTATTTGAGTTTGTAACTATTTCTTGTTGTAGCCACAGTAATCAATTTCCTTGGACATGTAAGAAAAGTAGTATATATATATATATATATATTGCCAAGAATCATTGCTTCCCTTTGAGTGCAAAAGCTAAGGTTAAAAAGAAAGTTGAAGTAACCGGAAATGTCAATAATGATTTATAAAATTCATAAAAAGGTGTGACAAGAAGTTGGAAAAGATTAAGATGCTATGTAAACTATATCCAAGTGGCTGCAGCATTGTCAAAAGTTGCAGAAAGGGCAATGGTCTTGCCCACCACACTCCCCCAACGCCCGGGGCTAGAAGGATTTTATTTAACTAACGACTTAGGATCCTCAGACTTTAATTATGATTCTCAACTTTAGTCACTGAATAATAATTAACACTTTGCATCGCAAATAGGGTTAGCGAAAATGAATATAATTTAAAGATTACGGACTTCTTTTTGTCTGTAGATGCATATGTGGGGACATGGATCAGAGTTCAGGAAGGGACCAGACTCACTCAAAGGGATTCAGCCAGCAGCTATGCTGAGGCTACCTTGCTACTGCTGTGCACAAGGCTGCAAGAACAACATCAACCATCCACGAGCAAAGCCATTGAAGGACTTCAGGACACTTCAAACTCATTACAAAAGAAAGCATGGAGTGAAGCCCTTTGCATGTAGAAAATGCAATAAGGCATTTGCTGTTAAAGGGGATTGGCGTACCCATGAAAAGAATTGCGGGAAGCTTTGGTATTGCACTTGTGGTTCCGATTTTAAGCACAAAAGGTCTCTCAAGGACCACATTAGGTCTTTTGGGAAAGGTCACTCTCCACACCCTTCTCTTGAAGGTTTTGAAGATGAGAAGGAATGCATCACTGGCTCTGAAGATGATTCTGTTCGCTAGATACAATCGACCTTTTGTCAACAACGTCCTACGTGTGTTTGGAGTTTCAAGTATAAATTTCGAAGCTATATATATAAGCTTCCCTAAGCTTGTGCTCGGTAACAAAAAGTTCTCAACAGCATTCGTGTGGTCGTACGTACATAGGGAGCGGTTTGCTACGGAGCACTAGCTGGGGATGAGCAGCAGTACTTATAATAACTTAAAAGGTCATGTTTGCATTGAGATAGTAAGACTGAAATAAGGGGATTACCTCAAGTGATGAAGTAGATGAATTTTCTCTCCTCAGTGGGGCAAATAGTTTATTCACAAACTGCTTTGTTCAATTTTCAAGCTCCATTCAGGATTTCACCCACTTGAAGAAAATTTTTCCGCTTCACCACTAACTGGTGATCTTATTACAGCGTTTCCAAGGTTGTCGTTGTGTCGTTGCTTGTTGGTTCATGGTGTATGTGCATGTTGTTTCTATGTCAGACATTCAGTTCTTGTAATGGAATGATTGAGAACAGAATCCAGATTGCACCGAATAACTCATCAAGGAAGCGATTGCTTATGGCCAGTGTTTCTGATCTGTTTAAATTAAATACTGCTGTTTTTTTTAATTAAGTTATAGCAATCTTCAAAAATTATCTTATTATTTGTGATCCTCCTTTTCTAGCTTGTGACAAAAGAAATAAGCAATATTAATAGATCGAATGTTGAGTCTTTAGATTGACAACCAATGAAAACACAACGTAGGAAATTCTATCTAAGTAATTCAAATTAGCAGGATATTTTTCTGAAGCAGTTAACAAATTCGGATGAGTCCTTTCCGGTGGCAATTATATAAAAGTAACTAATCGCAGGTTCAACTATGATGAAAAGGGGATAATAATTTCCAAAAAAAATATAAGCATGGACTTATTTAACAATTAGCAGATTGTATTAGTTATTAGCTAATTCTATCAGTGGTTATCTAATGAGAGATTAATATAGCTGATTTGACCGACAGATAATAATAGTGATTTATTTAAAAATATTTGATAAAATTATCTGTTTAGTATTAACTGTTTATGTG
>JAOSBN010000008.1:9363944-9391191 GCA_027563595.1 Erythroxylum suave | reverse complement strand
TTGACCGACAGATAATAATAGTGATTTATTTAAAAATATTTGATAAAATTATCTGTTTAGTATTAACTGTTTATGTGTACAATGATTTGCAAGGGTGTGACTTAAAAAAAGATTTATAAGAATACGAGTATTAGCTGCTTATATCTTAATATTTCCTTGAATATTCTCATAAAAATTTAGAAAGAGCAAAAGAAGTCAACACTATTATTTTCTCCAATATCTTCTATTGAGCTTTAAGATCATCGAAAGTCCTCTAAATTCAACTTCTCAATAATGAACGAGTTCAATTTAAAACTTCTTGATATCCTCTTTTATTGGCAAGGGCTAATCAAAAAAATTGATAGATCAATAAAATGTCACTAAAAATAAGCTTGATAATGGGTTCAGTAAGATCACATTAGGAGTTTTTCCTTAAATGTAACACCAACAAGCTTAATGTGAAATTGAGTTTGTAAAAATGATATCGATTTAATTTCTAATTTAAGGAAATATAATTTTTTTGTTATTTTACTTTTTTAATTAAATTTTAAAATTGAAATTATATATTTAATATATAAAATTAAAATAAAATTATTTTTAAAAATTGTTTATAGTAATCTCTTAAAATTTTAACTTAGATAAACATAATTAATTTAAATTTGACTTATTAATTTTATATTAAATTGAATTGAATTATACACAATATACAAGTGATAATAATATTATATACTAAATATTGATATAAAAAGGCACCTGACACTCCTCATAATAACGTTTTCAAAATTAGCAGATTGAGTTGAATCAGCTAACTCGATCAGCTGATTACAAATATAATTATCAATGGTTTAATATAATCAAACAACTAAAACCTTTCGATACGCTAAAAAATGTCTGATAAATTATTTACCAAACAAGGTCATAATCAATTAAAAATATTATTAAAAAATTAAAATTTATAATTTTAAAAAATATCATAACATGTTATAATATCCTATGAATATGTATAAATTTTAATTATGTACTGAGATAATCATTTAATCTAAAAGTAAATGTAATAAAGATAATAGTCAATTATAATAATGTAATGATAAATTTTCAAATATATAATAACAATCAAAAGAACTTTTTTGACTTCTAATCAAATGAAATCTATATATTAACCATCAATATTAAAGAAAAAATTTAATGGATTGTGTAATACTTCGAACATGTAATGATAATAACATACTAACACTTATAATTAACAAAACTACATCAAATTGGGTATATTAACTTAAAACTTTTACAAAATATGCTAGTAACTTATGGACAAACATAATCCTATAATTTGTGCAATACTTAGATATAGAACATGTTGGGAAATTGGGCAGTTTCATAATTATAAAACTTTTTTCGTATTTTGATTTCTCAAAAGCTAATATCACTTTAATTCTATAAATTGATCAACAATTAAATCATAATAAAGCATGAATCTTAATTCGTGCCTTATTTTGAAACTTGATCCTCCATAAACTGGTCTATCTCAACCATTGTAGCTGAACAAGCATTCAACCCCCTATCGATATCCACAGAATAACTTCTTTAATTATCTTATTAAAAAATTTATATCTATAGATTAAGATTTACGTCTAACAAAATATCATGACTATCCAAATATTTAGGAATGTCAAAGTAGTTTTGACTAACCTTTTTGTGTATGATTTTTTATATAATTTAATTCTTTAATCATACAATGTTCTAATTAGACATAGAGTATGAAATTAATATCTACTCTATTTTGAGCCTAATCATATTAGTTCTCTACCATTAACTATTGATTCATTTAATGATATTTATAATTATTTACAAAACGTCATTCCAATTTGACTAAAAGATTTTTCGAATCAATACTAATCGAGAACAACATAACATTCTCTTTAATTATTTTAGAATAATGAATCCTATTTTGATCACTTAACTATCTTCATATATTCATGTTACATTCACTAACTACTAACTGAATTACCTATGATTAGAATAGTTCCTAAGTCATATCAAAATATAACAATCCCTATATAAGATAACTTTAGAGACCTCAAAATAAAGGATCACTTATACAATCACAATGAGAATTATATATATATATATATATATATACAAGTAATGTTCTAAATGAATTTCTCTTATGGGGTCAGTTCAGTGAACTTGTTCTCTAACAAGTACCTACACGTTTATTTATGTAACTCTATACTTTAGTCTATGAGATCAACTACTTCCTTCATTAAAAAAATGTACTAATCTTTTTACGTTCTTTTAATGTCTAATCTTAATAGAACAATGAATATGAATAATTTATGGATAATACATAAATGCAATATGGATCTCAAAATTATAATCTCATCATAATTTCTTTTGCAACATATAATTATCTCGTGAACTTTATCATATATATCTAAATATGTACAAGATAAAGAATATCTTTTAATTTTTTTATCACTAAACTACAACCAACAAATTAACTCTAGGGCATAAACAAACACATATGCCCAAGAATAACATACCAACATTTATAATTAACAAAACCTTTTCAAATATTGGGTATATTAACTTAAACTTATAAAAAATATGATTATTTTAACTTATAAAAAAATATGATAATAAGCTATAGATAAGCATATGTGTAATACTTAGATATAGAAAATGTAATAAAAAATAACATATCGACATTTGTAATTAACAAAAACATATCAAATTGGTTATATTAACTTAAAACCTAAAAAAATGATAATAAATTATGGACAAACATTATCCTACAATTTGTGTAACATTTAGATATAGTACATGTAATCGAGAATAACACACCAACATTTATAATTAATTAACAAAACCATATCAAATTGGGTGTATTGATTTAAACTTAGAAAAAATATGATAATAAATTATAGACAAGCATAATCCTATAATAATATGTGGAATACTTGGATACAGAACATGTAATCAAGAATAACATATCAACATTAATTAACAAACCACACCAAGTTGGGTATATTAACTTAAACTTATAAAAAATATGATTCTAAATTATGGACAAACATAATCAATTTTTAAATAATTAAAAAGTTTTATGTACTTATGCGTAAAACATTTTTCTACATGACAAATTATACAAACACTTAAGAGTCAAACAAACTCATTTTAAATCTCAATTAGGTAATGAACTGTTTACAAGCATAATTTTACAACGTACAAATAGTTTTAGCATTAAATTATGTACATATCATTAAAAAAAAGGGCACTAAAATCAGGTCTTATCAACATAATTAAGTTCTCAAATTTGATTTTATTACATGTAGCTTCAATGATATTATTAAGTTCTCAATTTGATTTTATTACATGTCGTTTAAATGATATACCTAAAAGATAAGCAAGTTGTTCAACAATTTTGAAATTTTAGTATGAAATTAAATAATACACACATTTTTGTGTAAACGATATGCTAAAAAGCTTCAAATAACTCGTCAAAAAAAAAAAAAAGAATGTGTCATATGATATAATGTTATTCACCTAATGAACTAATAAAGTCAAGCACATTAATATTCAAAGAAGGCTCCATCAATTTGAGCTAAAAATCAGCGAACTTAATATTTCTTACAGGTCAATTTAAAATTTTAAATTACCAACTAGACAATTATAAAACTAGCAACATGAAAATGGATAGTAAAATAGATTGTTATACACCTCTTGCTGAAAAATTAAGGCGAAATCTCAATTTGAAAAAGGACATTGTTTTATTTAAAGCAAATTTAGGCTACATATTATAGGGAAGTTGGTTTAGATCGGGTCAGAAATGACCTGTTCCACCTGGTCCATTACTAATCCTTTATGTAATGCATTGTATAAAGTTCTCATATAAGGTTAACTTGTTTTCTAAGTATTCATACATTTATTTAAGTATTTTACAAATACTAGAATTATAATATCATCATAATTCTATTTCTAAAGCATATTTATTCCATAAATTTCATTTTTGAAATTAGTCCGTTAAATAAATATATATAGTGAAAACGTATTTTTTAATTATATAAAAAATATAATTAATTAGTTATCAAGCTAAAGCAACACCTATTACTTTGGATTGCCGGTACGTCTTAATGTTTTCACTTCTACCCTCTTACTAGTTCCCGTATATCTTTGTGCAATTGTAGATGATGCCATCTTCAAAATTGCAATCGAAAAATAATCATTAGCATTTAGGTGAACATTAGTTTTAAACGTTATTCACCATTAGCTCGTTTACACCATCAATTATATTGTAAGTAACAATGTATTGCATACCATTATCTCGTTTTCCTCGTTTACAGCTACAAATAATTGTTTCATCCTACGTCTTCAACAAAAATGCCACTGTGAACATCGAAACTTTATAGTATCATCTATTCTTCACCTAGATTCATTCTCTCTTCAACTTATTAAGATCCAATGTGGGAAGAAAGAAACACCTCGCAGATATATATACATTCTCACCTTGCTCAAGCTACATTAATGAACAACTCCCAAGTTCAAGCATTATTAGATACGAGGATAAAGGGTCCAAAGCCACCGTTTAATTTGTTGCCCGATGGAGATGATTGTGGCATCTCTTCACCCCAAAAGCGCATAACCGAAGAAGCCACTGCCGCTATATTTTGAGGGACATTAACCACGAGCAGAAGACCACGGCACCTTCTAGCCGCCAGCGTAAGCCATTAAACCAATGTTCGTCTAACAACTTGCAACCGAGGATGATGGTTAAAATAAATGGATAATGTTTAGTACTGAGCCTTGATATCTCTCAAGGTCTCCCGTTTACGGGCCAGGTGTTGGCTCAGGGAGCCAAGAAGCTTCCACGTTGCAAATGAGTATTAATGCCCAAGGATTTAAATGGTGCATGAAGGGTATAGACTAAGTCAGATTTGCATAACATTAGACGGTTATATCATCACCTGTCAACATTGTAGTTTACGAAGGAAATATATTTGGACAAATGGCGTGTAAACATGCAACTTGCACACAGATTTGCTTAACATTAGACGGTTATATCACCACCTGTCAACATTGTAGGTTACGAAGGAAATCTATTTGGACATATGGCGTGTAAACATGCGACTTGGTACACCTGTTCTTTTTTGGGGAGGCCAGAGGAGCTAAGGAGCGTGCCACTGTAACATTGTACGTGTCTATTTTAGAAGGTTGATCTTTTGTGAAGGCCTACTCGTGATTTTTTAAAATAAGGTTCTCAGGTTATCCTACGAAGATCGTTGTGTGTCTTTGCTGTCTCTGGTTCCTTTTTACAATTTGGGTGGTGTCTCCGGGTTTTCGGGTTTGAAAGTAACACTTGGAGTTTTTTTTTTGTAGAGAAAGATGGTTAGTTTTTCTTAAACTTCATCACTAGCTTAGATTTTTTGGTTTGTTTATTCGCAATGTCAAATTGCATCATATTCTATGTTTCTACCATCTTCCTTGTTCTTTTGCATTTACCCACCAACATTGTTTCTGTAAGACCGCAGAAAATGATTACAAGAAATGGTGGCATATAAAACAACCACAAGTCTATGGTCAATGTCTGTTCCCAACTTTAAAATCCCTTGAGTTTCATTATATTCTGTATTTATGAAGTTCTTTAAAGAAGAATCTCCACTAAGTTATATTCTATATCTACTTGGATACATCTGGTTATGTCGAGATGATCTGAGAGTTTAAGAAAACAGAAGTCTTCTTGCATGAATGGTGATTAAAGAGTGAAACATTTTGATGTTGTGGATATTATTGTTCGCCTAAAAGTTCATGGACCAACAAGGAAGTTCTATTGAAAAGTTGTGTTAGATAACACTAGTGTAATTACAGAGGTTATGTACCTTTAAATCTAGTTCTCGGCTACAAGGTCTAATGTTTGTGTAATCAGTAATATCGGAGGCTATTAAAAACTCACTCAAGCTATCTGCCTGCTCACCAAACCAATGTAACTGGTTGTAGGTGCATATTTGATGTGGAGTTGTATAAATTTTTTTATTTGTAGGACCAAGTCTTTGTACTAATTATTTCAGGATGTTAAATGTACGGAAATGTAAAAGGTCCATGATACAAGGTCCCAACATTTACCATCTGATGAAGGCAAGATAATGACGAGGAAACAGAAGGCAGAAAGCAGAGGTCACGAAGAAGAGCAATCGCCCAAGAAGCCAAAGAATGAAGATAAGAAATGGCAAACGAATGGCAACTCTGAGGAAGGTAACCTTGCTAAGGAGTTTGAAGAGTTTAGTAATGCCGTCAAAGAGAATCTCAATGTTGAGGAAATGCGTAAAATATTGGAGATGAATGATCAAGACTCCTCTGGCTCTGATGGGCTTGCTATCACCAAATGGTTAGTTTATTAAGTTGTCATCTACATAAATTTCTCTCGTACTGAAGTTCTCGCCAAAAGTGTCATTTTTTTGTATGGTCTGTGTGGTAGACATTGTAAGCGTGGAAATGAAAATGTTCAGGATATTCTTGAATGTGTTTCACAGCCTCTCCATCAATGTTAATAGCAGTTCCATTTACTTGGTGACAGCCAAGATTTGCTGTTCTCTGGGCTACTAGAGAAATGTCCAATGTGCAATAGCCACTTGGAGTTTGATGGTAAACGTTATTATTGCAAAGGGTTCTATAGTGAGTGGTCTAGTTGCACTTTCAAGACTAGAAATGCACCAAGGAAACAACAGTCTGTCAAGCTGCCAGATTCTGCGCTGCACTCGCCCATAGGAGATGTAAACTCTGCTGTCACTGTTCGCTTTTTAATTTCCTGCTAGCACAGGATAATATGCGGGAAACTCTTTAGTTCTCATACACATGTTCTTGTTCACAATGTCCCAGTTGCTGAAGAAGCGTCAGGATCCTAATAGTAGGCCTCGTCAGAATTTAGGAGTCCTAGATAGACCTTTTGCAGGGACGATCATCTCTTTGTCAGGTCGTCTTTCTAGAACACATGTAAGTAACATTTGTTAGTGGATCATTCTGAAGCACGAGTTTTTGCAAGATTCCAATTAGATGCTCTCTGGGTCAATACCTTATGCAGCATTACTGGAAGACAAAGATTGAGAGACAGGGGGGGGAAGTTTCGAACTCTGTTATTGGTAATCTAATATCTTTTATAATGATTGTTCTTTGGATCGCTAAAATCTTTTCAACTTTTTTTGTTACCGACATTAGTGTGGAAAACTATGTATAGGCGTGAATTGCCTAGTTGTTTCACCTGCTGAGCGAGATCGTGGAGGTTCGTCCAAGCTTGCAGAAGCACTGTGAGTGCTGGAATTTTCTGTTAGCTTTTAAGTATTTCTGAACAACATTTGGTCGGAATGTTATTGTTTCAACATTAACTGATCAATATCCTAAGTTGCTAAACGTGTACCTTGAAGTGAGAGAGGCATACCTGTTGTGAGGGAAGCATGGCTGCTTGATAGCATTGAGAAACAAGAACCTCAGCCCCTGGAAGCTTATGATTGCGTCTCCGATCTTGCTGTGGATGGTAAAGGAATACCACTGGATAAACAGGATCCCACTGATGAGGCTTTTGAATTGATTTCAGCAGAAGTATGGAAATTTTTTTCAATCCCGAAAATGCAGCAGCTACTGTTAATGTCATGAATCACTAAGAACTTCTGACTGCAGGTCAAACTTCATGGCAAGAGAGGAGTTCACAGGGATACTAAATTGCAGAAACGAGGTGGTCAAATATTCGAGAGAGACGGAATATTTTACAATTGTGCCTTTGCACTTTGTGATATGGGGAGAGGACAAAACGAGTAATTCCAGAAATTTCACAAGCTCCATGCTCTTCTGTTAAGTTAGGACAACATTGACGACTTGTATTTCTTGTAGGTTTTGCGTTATGCAACTGATAACAGTACCAGAAAGCAACTTGCATCTGTACTACAAAAAAGGCGGAATGGGGGATGATATAAACGTAGAAGAGAGGCTTGAAGAATGGGAAAATACAGATAATGCAATAAAGGAGTTTATCAGACTCTTTGAGGAGATCACTGGCAATGAGTTTGAGCCATGGGAGAGGGAGAAGAAGTTTGAAAAGAAGCGCCTGAGTTTCTATCCTATTGACATGGTAAATTAACTCCTCAACTTCGAAATAAATAACTTATTAATTGCTATCAGACAGCCCTGGAGTGAGGAATCTTATTGAGTCTGTATAGGATTTAGGAGTTGATGTGAGACACGGGGGTCTAGCTCTTAGACAGCTAGGAGTTGCTGCTGCACATTGTAAGTTGGAACCGATAGTTGCAAACTTCATGAAGATCTTATGTAGTCAACAAATTTACAGGTAAGACTACCTAAAACTTACAAGTGTTCTATCCTTGAAAATTTAGAGGCTTCAGGTTTTGTGGTTTGTTTAATTGTAGATATGCCTTGACTGAGATGGCTGTGGACTCTGCTGATCTGCCAATTGGCATGCTGTCCGATCTACACTTGGAAAGAAGTAGAGTGTTTTCCCCTCTGAGCTGTTTGTTTTGACCGTTTGTTTTGGCTTTATTACTCCTAGATGTGTAACACGTTAACCTTGTCAGGCGAGGAGGTTCTACAACAGTTTGTTGAAGTAGTGAAAGAATCAAAAGAGACTGGTCAGAAGGCAGAGGCGGTTTGGTCAGACTTTAGCCAGAGATGGTTTACACTCATGCCCTCTACCAGGCCTTTCATATTTAAGAATTATCAAGATCTTGCAGATCATGTAAGCTAACACATGGATTCCATCACGCTTATCATTATGTCAGCTTTTCCGCATTCTAAAAGTGGAACCCGAATTTATTTGCAGGGTGCAGCTGCATTTGAGACGATCAGAGACATAAATGTTGCTTCCCATTTGATTGGAGACATGTCTGGTTCAACGCTAGATGACCCGTTGTCTGATCGATACGACAAACTGGGCTGCTCAGTTTCTGCATTGGACGAAGATTCTGATGATTACAAAATGATTGTAAAGTACTTGGAGACAACTTATGAACCCTTTACAGTTGGGGACATTGTGAGACCACCGACTTTATGCACAACTGTAATTGCCACGCTAAAGAACTTTCTTTGCAATCAGGGTTATGATTGAGATGATTTGATGTAGGAATATGGAATATCCATTGAGAATATTTTTGCTGTGGAGGTTGATGCCTGTCCATCTCTGGATGAGATGGAAAATAAAGCAAACAGAATTCTGTTATGGTGTGGTGAGTTACAGGAGCACCTACATCCATTTCTCTGTGTTCCTCGCAGACGTAATAGCAACTTTACATTTCCGTCTCAGGTACTCGAAGCTCGAACTTGTTAAGGCATTTACATAAAGGGTTCTTGCCTGCCGTCAGTTCTCTTCCAGTCGCTGGTTATATGGTAACTCTCTTAAGCTACCGTCATTCAATTTACTTCCCTTGCACAAACCATCATACTAAAAAAGGGCCGCTGCAGTTTGGCAAGGCAATCGTTTGTTCAGATGCTGCCGCTGAGGCTGCCAGGTATGGTTTCACTGCTGTTGACAGGCCAGACGGATTTCTAGTCCTAGCCGTTGCCTCTCTCGGAGATCAAGTTATGGAGGTGAAGAGTCCACCAGAGGTTTGTTACATGCCTTAACTACATCAGTGTCATGTATCTACATCAGTGTCATGTTTGTTCGAGGACAATTGGATTATCACCAAATTGGATGTGACAGGACACTAAATCTTTGGAGGAAAAGAAAATTGGAGTGAAGGGACTGGGGCAAAAGAAAACAGAAGAGTCTGAGCATTTCTCATGGAAAGATGGTATCAAGGTTCCTTGTGGGCGGTTAGTGGCATCTGAGCACAAAGATAGCCCCCTGGAGTACAATGAGTACGCTGTCTACGATCCGAAGCAGGTAAGAACTAGTGGCGTGGTTAGTAGTTGAGTTTGATGTGGTTGTTGATAATGAATAGTGTTTGTTGCAATCTATAGACAAGCATGCGGTTTCTGGTGGGAGTGAAGTACGAGGAGAAAGATGCAGTTATAGTTGCAGTGGACGCATGAGGAAGGTGGTAACAAGGAATAGTTGTGCACAGGGTACAGCTTTCTCTTCCTTCCTTTTTGGATCTTTTGGTCGTGTTTTTGGAGTGAAGATGGTGCGCTTGCGTAACAACTTAACCAACCTGATTGTGCAAGGGGGTGTGTGTGGATGGATTTTGTTGTATGTAAATATCTAAGCATCTGCTAACCAACCTGATAGATAGGATTGTGTAAGGGGTGATGTGGATGGATTTTGTTGTATGTACATATCTAAGCATCTGCTGTGTCTAAATTATGGCGACTTCAAGGCTAATGTGATGATGTAGGATCCTAGTTGACATTTAACCTTTCAAGCATGCGAGTGAACAGATTGACATTTGACTTTATAAGGATGCGAGCGAAGCCTAAATTGGTTAATACTTTGTTTATTAAATCGCATCTACGTAAACTCTGTTATTCACATCTGTAAGTGAAGTTGTAAACCAATGTAAGAAACTTGAATAATGTATTGAGCAGGAGATTCAAATGAGAGTTGTGAAAAATGAACCTGTAATGCTTCTTCCATTACATTCAAAATATATCATTCTTTTTACAATGTACCATACTGGACAGACATGATTTGCTGTCTAAGTATTCTGACATTTTCACTAAAACAAGTAAAGTTCATCTAATACAAAATAAGCTAGAATTCAAACTTTACAACAACATTAAATCAAGTTACATTCTAATACTTCTCTTTACATTCTAATACTTCTCTTTGATGCAAGTGCCGCTGGAAACTTCAAGTTTTTCCCGGTTCAAATCGAGTTTTCTGTAGGTAAAAATATCTATTAATTAGTCTCCAGAGGAACAATGCAGCAGTTTAACTTACTTTTCCTTTTCCGAATTGCATGATATTTTATCTTAATATATTTGGTTTTTTCATGAAACATGGGATTTTCACCATTTCCACTGCAAACTTCTTGTCGCAAAATATTTCTTTTGCTTTCTCTTGTTTAAACTTCAACAGAACTTTCTTTAATCATAAACATTGATTTACAACAGCTAAAGCAGCAACATACTCAACTTCAGCTATAGATAGAACCTTGCTTTTTTGTGCTCCAATATATCATAGCAGAACTAAGAGAAAAACAATAACCTGAAGTGCTTTTCATATCTTCTAATGATCCAGTCCAATCACTATCTGCAAATCCAATTAAAATGACACAATTAAAAGGTTTATAATGCGGTCTATAGTCTAGAGTACCTTGCATATACCTCATAATCATACCTCATAATCCTTTTCACTGCCTTAAAATGGGTCATAGTCGGTGAATTCATGAACTTGGACAGCAAACTTGTGGAAAACATAATATCTGGTCTGATAATTGACATCATTCCCAACTTTGCACTAGAGGCAATTAACAACAGACCTGAGTTATCATTGTTCACTAACTTTGCAACTTGAACTCCAGGAGTGCTCACTGATTTAAATTTTCTAAGACAAAACTTCCTTAGCAATTGACAACAGACCTGAGCCATCATTGTTTACTAACCTTGCACCTTGAACTCTAGGAGTGCTCACTGCTTTAAATTTTCCAAAACAAAACTTCCTTAGCAAACCACAATCATATTTATCCTGAGAAATAAAATGCCCTATGGACATAGCTTGACTTGCATTCCCAATCCCCAAATCATTCATTTCGAATACTTGCTCCATTTCAGCCTTAAATTTCAAAATAGCATCTGAGTTACGTCTAGTCACTAGAAAATCATCAACATATACAGAAACCACTAGTGTTTCAGCTTCAGAATTTTTAACATATAGAGTAGCTTCATTGCAGCTTTTTTGGAAACCAAATTCCAGCAAGTATTCATCAATTCTCGCATACTAGGCTCTTGGAGTTTGCTTGAGCCCATACAAGGCTTTGTTTAGTAAATACACTATGTAAATATCCACCCCCTTTGGTTGCTTTACAAAAATTTCTTCTTCAAGTATACCATTGAGAAAGGTAGATTTGACATCCAACTGAAAAACTTCTCACTTGAAATGTGCTGCAATGGAAAGTAGCATTCGAATTGTGTCAAATCTTGCCACATGAGCAAAAGTCTCATTAAAATCAATACCAAGTTTCTGTGCATAAGCCTTGACAACCAATCTTGCCTTAAACTTATTGATTGTCTCATCTGGATTGAGTTTCAATATGAAGATCCATTTCAGGCCTATAACTTCCTTATCAGCTGGTCTTGATACCAACACCCATGTGTCATTTTTGTTGATCATTCTCAGCTCCTCCTCCATTGCAGCTCTCCAATTCTCACAATTCAAAGCTTCATTGACGTATGCAAGTTCATGTACTGCAATATGACATCGAGAATAGATATCATCTATTGTTCTAGAACCTTTTATAGCACCATCTTCATCTGAATCATTACTCAAAATATTCTGTGGTTCCTCCTCAACTTCATCATTTTCAGATTGAGAAGAAGATGCAACAGATTTGTTATTCCAGTCTCATACACCAACTTCATTAAATTTCACACTTCTACTCATATAAACTCGGTTAGTGAAAGGATTCAAAATTTTGTATCCTTTTGAAATACTGCTATACTCAACAAAAATTCCAGGTTCAGCACGTTGATCAAACTTATCTCTTTAACTTCAGGCATAAAGGAAGAACATCTACTCCCAAATACTTTGAGATGACCCACATATGGTTTTGCTCCAAACTAAGCTTCAAAAGGAGTCTTGCCTTCCATAGCCTTGGTTGGAAGCCTATTTTGTAAATAGACAGCTGTGTTCACTGCTTCAGCCCAGAGGATTTTTGGCAAATTCTTCTCCAACAGCAAACACCTAGCCATGTTCATAATGGTTATGTTTTTTCTTTCACATACCCCATTTTGCTGAGGTGAATAGGTGATAGTTAGTTGATGATGAATTCCAGCTGCTTGAAGAAACTTCTTGAAGGCATTTGATGTATATTCAGTGCCATTATTAGACCTTAGGGTCTTGATTAATAAAGCACATTGATTTTCAACCGCTACTTTATGAAGACTTCGAATACTTCACTTTTCTGCTTCAAAAAATAAACCCAGCAATATCTTGAGAAAGCATTTATAAACAAAAGATACTTGCTGGAGTTGAGTGTGGCAACACTCATTGGACCACACACATTTGAATGAACCAGCTGCAGCTTCTCTATTGCTCTTGTAGCTTGATTTATAGGAAAAGGAGATTTGCTCAACTTTCCCAGTTGATAGGTTCCATACACACCAATGAACTCACTTATTGAATTCAAATCATCTACAAACTCAAGATCATGTAGTTGCTTCAGTGAGGTGAAATTGGTGTGTCCAAGTCTTTTACGCCATAGACAAGTATTGTCTTTGACACATATATGTACATTAGCAGTAGCATTTGACCACCTAATAGGAAATTTTCTTCTCTTCATTTCAATAGACAGAATTTCAATTCCAAGATGGTCTCTAATTGTGTAGTTTTTATTTTCAAATGATAAATTATAGTCTTTCTCAAGCAATTGACCAACACTCGACAAATTCATGTTAATCTCAGGTATATATAGAACATTTGCAATATTTTTCAATCCTAAAAGAGTTTGAACACTAATTGTACCTTTCCCTTCAGCATTCACCATTCTGCCATCTCCAAACTTCACTTTGCAAGCAAAGTTTTGATCCATGTCAATGAAAATGGTTAGGTCAGTTGTCATATGGTTTGTGTAGCCACTATCCACAAGCCAAACTCTAGAATTTTGAGTAGTTTCATGCATTTCTTCAACTGCCACAAACAATTCTTCCCTTTGTTCTTCTGCCTTTCAGTAGCTTGTTGAGGCTGAGCTCTAACTTGCTTCCTTTGATTGTATGGCCAAAATGTTTGCAAGACTTGCACTGAACATTTGGCCTAAACCAACAAAAATCTCCTAAGTGATTTGTCTTTTGACAGTAAGGACAAGGACGAAATTTTTTTTTCTGAACTCCCCCTTGTTGTTCTGTTCAACCTTCTCCTTACCTTTCCTACTACAAGAAAATTTCTCAAACCCATTTGGTTTGAATTTTTGAGCAGCTGTATATGCTCCTTCACTTGAGCTCTCCTCCTCACAAAATGTTTTTCTTTGTTCCATAGCTTGCAATGCATTTGCAAGTTTTGTGATAGTTATCTTCTCCATGTCCCAATTGCCTTCCAAAGAGGAAATTTTGGATTCAAACCTCTCTAAAAGTGTTACCATGACCTTCTCCATAATTCTCTTCTTTTTAAGTTGTCCCCCCAGCAACCTTATCTCAATGATAATTTTCATAATTTTGTTAACATAATCTTTGATTTTATCTGACTCCTTTATGCGGTGCATTTCAAATTCTTTCTTCAGATTAAGTATTTGCATCTTCCTTATTTTATCACTACCCTAGAACTCCTACTTTAATCTTTCCCAAGCATCTTTGGCAGATTCACAATCTATAATTCTAGTGAAAATCACGTTATCCACAACAGAGTGAATGTATGAAAGAGAACAAAACTTCTTGGTAGTTTCTTTAGCATGATGTTTGATCTGGTTTATTGTAGGATTGTTGGGAAGAGGATTCACTTCCTTACGATCAACATAATCCCAAAGAACAATTGATCTCAGGTATGTTTTCATCTTCACAGCCAAAATTTGGTAATTGGTCGACAAAATTTGCAAGTACACAAAGTTGTTCCTAGTACTTACACATCAAGTATTCCAAGGTCGTATCCCACAAGGACTAAAATACTTACTACTAAATTAATCCTAATTACTTGAACAAAAATGACAATAAAATTAAAAGTTGATTAGATTTGAGTAAACAATTAATTGTATAGACTATGAATAAACAAACAAGAAAAATTTCGATGTTGAGATTTAGGGCTTCGGGATTTACCAATTTGAGGAATTGATTGATAAATTATGGAATTGATTGAATGACAAGTTATAATAGTAGCTGCATAAAATCACTTATATTCTCTCCCAAGACATACAAGAATACCCAACTAGTTAATTACTATTTCTCAATGTGAAACCTAACTAGTTAAATTCATTAAGAACAAGTAACCCTAAGTTATCACACTAGTTTAGGATATCTTCATCTCTAAATTTAATGCATTTATCTTCCTAATGCACAAATCACACTTCACCTCTCAGTCCATCATATGATTCTTAAGATTGCATCTATGGTGATCAAGCATAGAAACAACAATGAAGCTCAAGAAAGAAAAATATAACTTGAAAACCTTCATTCAACACCAATCAATCCATAAAACATTAATCAATCCACAAAATAGGCTACATTCCTAACCATAAATGAGGTTTAGTTCCAGCACATGATAACAGAATCTGAACAAATAGAAATAAGCAACATTCAAGACAGTGTAAAAAGAGAAAGTTGAAAGAACACAAAAACAAGCTTGCTTCTCTCTCCCTTCTTCCTTTTCTTTTCCTCTATTTTCGTGCCTCCTTTGTTTCTCCTTGTTTTCAGTGCTAGAACCCCTATCTAAGTCTTTTAAAACAAATATATATAGTGTCTTGGGTTAAAAGAAACCTAGTCTTTGCTAAACAGGGGAATAAAAATTGTGTATGCGCCGTCAATATCAGTTAGGCGGACTTAATGTCCATTAGGTGGACCTTCTCAGGTCTCTAGAGCAGTTTGGACAGTGACAAGTCCGTTAGGCGGACATACACTGAGCATCTTCAGAAATGTGCACTTTTGATCCTTTAGAAAGCCAAATCTCTCCTCGAGGTCTTCATGAAGGTTGTAGAGCTTGGAGTTCTCTTTGAAAGCGCACTTGAATGAGTCTAATCCGACATCTACAATGAAAGTTATGTGGTTTGCCCCAAAATCTCTCCAATTGTACCTATTAAGCAATAAAGTTGAAATGTGAGGATTAACCAAATAAAGTGCATAATTCACATAAAGATAAGTCAAATTAGCTCCAATTCATCCCAAAATCATATATAAATAATTTGGCTTATCAAATTCCCCCACACTTGAACTATTGCTTGTCCCTAAGCAAAAACAAAAGAAAACTAAATACTAAATCTGCAAACAAGATATTGATTCCACTTTCGTAGGTGTACGATGGCATTTAGCATATGCCACAAGCCTTTAAACCACTATGTGTCCATAATGGAGGAGTTAAAGTCTCTTGGGGTTTACTTAAAACAAACAATACCCACAAACATTTCCTTTCCATCATTCCACACCTAATCATCATTATAGTTCAATCCAATAAGTTGAAAGCATTATAGGTAAGAATTGAAACATAGACATAAGGCCACATAACACTTTATAAATTAGATCATAAATAGAGCAACAATAAGACATCATAATGCTTCAATTAATCGAAATCACATGCCATGAATGAAGTCTCTCATTCACTTCCACACAAGTGTTTAAAGGTGACTCTCAATCGTCTTCTAATGCATGTCTCTTACCATAAGCTTGCATTTTATCTACTTCTCCACTACTCCCATCTATGACTTGTCCATTAATTAAAAAGGTCTTTATTCCTTTGGTTGTAATAGGGCTAAGGGGAAAAGTAGGCTAAGAAAGGAAGGATAGGAATTCAAATATTCAATATTTAGTAGAGCAGAAACCATAAATATTATAATCATCATTGGCAAATTTTACTCAGAAATTGCCCAACAACCCTAATATTTAGGAAACTCCACCATGTTTATTATCAACATTTTCCATAATTCTTTCACCTTGGGATTTGAAGTAAACATGCCTAGTTTCAAAAAACATCTTTTAGATGCCAAAATTTTCTTTTCTTTTCTTTTCTTTTTCACTTTTTTTTGCTTTTGTTTTATTTATTTTTTGTTTTTTTAGCATGTTCCTTCAATTTCAATAGAAAACACCCTCACATTTCTTCCTTTGTATACCTATCAATAAGACTATTGAATGCACATCATTTATATCTCTACTAACCATTCAACAAGGGTAAATTGATTTTTCTTATTTCAAGGTTCTTCGGAATAAGTTTACAAAGGAAAGGCTCAAATACAATCAGTAGGCACAAAGGGTTCACTAGGGGATTGATATATGAACAGGGTTAGCTATTTGGCTCAAGCTTAATCCTAATGCCTTTTATCACTTTCATGAACATACCATAGAATGATTATGTAACCTCGAAAAGATGCAATGCAAGTTCTAAAAGTAAACATATATAGAAGAGAAAATTATGTCACTCATAAGAAAATTAGGATTGGGTACAATCCTTTAGGCTCAAAATAGCTCACTTGGTGATGTTTCTCATTCAATAGCATGCTAATTTGATTAATTTAATATTATAGCATCCAATCGTAACAAGGTTGTAATCAATTTAATCATATTATGCATCTTAGTCAAGATCAATCTTGCCCATAATACAACTACCTTACTAAATTGGATTATAAAGACAATTAGGTTGTGAAAGATGTATAAGTATGCAAACATGCTTGATGAAATTATGCGAAACTTAAACAAAACAAAGGTGTAACTTTTTTTAAACCGGGAATTGTAAGATACTTTAATGTAAAATAAGCTATAAAAAATCATGATCAATTTATCCTTCATCATCAATTTATCCTCCCCCACACTTATAATCAACATTGTCCTTAATGTTGGAAAAGATAAAAGAGAAAGAAGAATGCAAAGACGGAATAAAGAGTAAAGGTAAAGAAACTCCCTGAAAAGCCGATTGCATTGTCCATAAACCACATTCTGTGTTGCGTATTCCTATCTCCAATCAAGCTAGACATAACAAAATTATGGAGATAGACAAAAGAGTACTGAAGTTATCCTTACAAATGCTCTAGCTAAAAGAAACAAAATACACATAGGATTAAATAAAAAGACCATGCAAGACTAAATGGATGAAAAGGGAAAATGCACATGCATTCCTAAAATCTTATGGTGTCTCATCAAGTTCTATCCCGAAGGGGTGGTTGGTGCTCCATAAAAGCTCTTAACATTGCTTCCATCTTTGTTTAGGAATCTGCGAGGTGTCCCACTTGAGTACGAAGTCCCTGGACTTCAATGCGAACTTCTTGCAGCTGGGTCAGAAGGCGCTGGTCCCTTGGCCTTGAGTAGTTTGGGATTGAGATGCAAAGGTTGCAGTCGAATTGACTTTTGCTCGATATGGATTGATCCATCTGTTTGGAGCATCTTTGTGATAGTTAAATTCCCTTATTTTACCTACATTGATGACATCCACTTCAGTTGTATGAGCTACGTCTTCATTCCTATAGAAGACCTTAAGGAGCCTGAATAGTTGGCTCAATAGGACCGGAAATACAAATCTCTTGATTTCAGCTTTATGGTGCACTACTTGCCACATCGAGCTTATGATCATTTTGGCAATCGCAATGCCCTAGAATTAGTCATCTCAGAAGAACATTTTGTCCAAAATGTATAGATCCTCATTCCGAAGGTACCTCGAGTCACTAGCTTTCAGGATGACATTATGGGCTAGGATGAAGGCCACCAATCTTGGTTCAATATCCAGGGGGCCACAGTGCATGAAAATATGCTAATTGGTGAAGCGCATAGCCGCATTAACCCCAAAATGAGTCATAGCATCATCCTTGGACCATTGGATGTCAATGGAACACCTTGCCCGCTTGTCAAAGGGAAGCACTTGACCTCCCATGGGCAGCTCCAAATGTCTCCTCGGTGATGACCTCTTCTTTACTATTGACCCAAGAGACAAGTTCGGATAGGTTCTTTTCTGTTGTCGTGCTCAGATTGGCATAAAATTGCTTGACGGCAGATGGGTGATGGGCTTCCTTCAGATCCATCAATTTACCCTAGTGAAACCTATCCAAGTTGGCTCTCATATAGTGTGCTTCATCAATCCTTGCATCCACTGAGACTTCGATCACAAATTTGTTATTCTTCTTCTTATGATACCAAGTCTCATAATGCTCATTGATGAATAGAGCTTGCTGAAGCTTCGGTTCCTTTGTCTCTTCGGCCAATCGTTTACCCCTAACTGCTCTAGAGGATTGGGAAGTGTTCTTTCTAGCCATTTGCTTGATTCTCGACATTACAAATAGTTGCACTACCAGCCCACTCTCAACAATACAGAACCACCACAAGTTCAACCATAGTGTAGCCCCAATTTCAATTGCAATATAAACCCAAATCCACTTTCAATACACCCCCGAATTCAATTTCAAAAGCACAACCCAACACTTCAATACACCACAATTCCAAACACAAACCTAACTTCCCTTATTACCCAGCCACTGATTCCTTCACACACTCAAATTCAATCTCAACAAAGCTACCAACTCAGTATCAATATCAACTCAAAGGTAATTTCATTACCTCCATAATCCCATTGCCATTATAAACTCATTGTCCATATAAGGTCAACCAATAATCATAGGGCACTCACTAATACCTGTAAAATGGCGCTTACCCGTGTCAAATGGAAGTCAGGAGTGTGTAATCTCAAGCCAAAACTGTAAGGAAATCCCTCAAATCCATGAATAGAAGTGTGAGGACAGATATTGGTGGAGAAGAGAGCAGCATATAATGAATGGAGGCGATTAGGGTTTATTGTGGTGATTATAGTAGTCAAAGGAGGTAGAGAAAGGGAGGAAGAGAAGAAAAAGAGAGAAAATCTGGGTGAGAAAGTGAAATAGGCACGGGAAGGTCGCAGAAGGGGGTGGTGTGAAGGAGGAGGCAGAAAAGGGGGGAAAACGCAAGGTTTGTGCAGGAAAAGAAGGAAAGAGGAGTTTTTTTTTCTAAAAACAGAGTGTAAGCAATACCCGCTAAGCAGACCTTATCAGGTCTCTTAATGGCAGAGTCTGGGAAATGTCCATTAAGCAGACCTTTTCGGGTTTTAGAATGCCAAAATATGAGTCATGTCTAAGCGGACGTTTTTGGGTCTTCTAGGAGTGAACTACTTTGTAATGTCCGTTAAATGGACCTTCTCGGATTTTTTTGTGTCCATCACACTTAATTCACTTTTTTGTTGCCCATCTCAACTACTCAATGCTACCATAAGACTATATGCATGATGTATGAATGACAATCACAAAAATATTAAAAGAAGCAAAAGGACTTACCACCTCCACATGTAACATAGATCTTACCTCTCGGATTTTGTCTTGATCTCACTATTTTTGATGCTAGTAAGAGGTGTTCTTAACGTGGCTTATATGTATGAACCCTACACCACACACAATAGACTAGAGTAAAAAAATATATGAAGAAAGATGAGTTATTGAAATTCACAAAACAACATAAAGAGTTAGAACTATTGGATTGCCTCCTAACAAGCGTTAAATTTAGAGTCCTCAACTAGACTAGGCCACCATAATGTCAATTTTTGAATGTGATGTTAGAAATGTATCCAACCATCTCTTCCTCAAAATAACGCTTCAATCGTTGCCCATTGACCATGAAGGGTGGTTGCTCATCCCTTCTAATCTCCACTGCTCCATGTGGGTATACCTCGGTCACTACAAAGGGTCCAGACCATCTTAATCGCAATTTTCCTGGAAATAGTTTCAAACGAGAGTTAAACAACAAAACCTTTTGACTGGGTTTAAATTCTCTCCAAAGGATATGCTTGTCGTGGAAAGTCTTGATTCTCTCTTTGTAGATTAGAGCATTCTCAAAAGCATCCAGGCGAAACTCGCCTAGCTCATTTAACTCCATTAGTCTCCTTTGACCAGCCTCTCTGAAATCATAGTTTAACTTCCAGATAGCCTATAATGCATTATGTTCAATTTCAATCGGAAGATGGCAAGATTTCCCAAAGACCAGTCTATATAGGGACATACCCAAGGGAGTCTTGTATGCTATCTGGTATACCCAAAGGGCGTCATTAGGCTTCAATGCCCAATCCTTTCTTGATGTATTGACGGTCTTTTCTAAAATTTGCTTGATTTCACGATTCGATACCTTAACTTGCCCACTGGTTTAGGGATGATAAGTAGTTCCAAACTTGAAATGGCACCCATATATTGCCAACAGAGATTTGAATTGATGATTTTGAAAGTGTACCCTATTGTCATTGATTATGGCTCTTGGAACTCCAAATCTTGAAAATATATGCTTCTTCACAAATTTCACCACACTTGCTCCAGTGTTGTTTGCCAAAGCTATGGCTTCCATCCATTTAGATACATAGTTAACCGCCACACAAGGATGTATTCATTGCCAAAAGATACTGGAAATGGTCCCATAAAGTCCAAGCCCCATACATTAAAGAGTTTGACCTCTAAAATCCCCGATTAAGGCATCTCGTGCTTCCTACCTATGTTTCCCATCCTTTGACATCTATGACATGTCATGAAAAAAGTTTTAGCATCCTTAAAGATAGAAGGCCAATACAAAGCAGATTGTAAAACCTTTGCCGCCGTTTTATTACTGCCATGGTGTCCGCCATAAGGAGAGACATGACAATGATACAATACTGAATGCATCTCCTCATCAGGTATACATCTCCTAATTATCCCATCAGCACACCTTCTAAAGAGTAATGGGTCTTTCAAAAAGTAGTTCCTTACCTCCGATAAGAATTTCCTTCTCTTATTGTATGAATAATCACTCGGTATAATGCTTGACAATAGAAAATTAACATGATCAGCAAACCAAGGTATATTCCCTTAACAGACCATAGATTCTCAATAGGAAAGTCATCATTAATTAGTTAAACTTCCATGTTGTCCTCTTGCTCAAGTCTAGAAAGATGATCAGCTATCGAATTTTCTGATACCCTCTTATCTCTAATTTCTAAATCAAATTCCTGTAAGAGTAAAATCCATCTGATCAACCTTGGTTTGACATCCTTTTTGGCAAGCAAATATTTCAACGCAGAATGGTCAGTGTAAACAATGACTTTGGACCCAACAAGATAAGATCTAAATTTATCAAATGTAAAAACTACTGCTAGCAATTCTTTCTCTGTAATAGCATAATTTATTTAGCATCATTAAGAACTTGGCTAGTATAATAAATGACCTATAATTTCTTATCCTGTTTTTGTCCTAAAACAACCTCAAATGCATAATCACTAGCATCACACATCAGCTTAAAAGGGAGATTCCAATTCGATGCAGCCATTATAGGAGTTGAGGTAAGTTCCTTCTTCAACCTTTTGAAAGCACCAAGACATTCATCAGTAAATTCAAAGGGACTTCCTTTTGCAACAAAGCATATAAGGGTTTAGAAATGTTGGGAAAAATCCTTAATAGATCTTCTATAAACCCTGCATGTCCAAGAAAACTCCTTATTGCCCTAACTGAGTTGGGAGTTGGTAATTTATTAATGACTTCAATTTTTGCTGGATCCACCTCTATTCCATTATTTGAGATTTTGTGGCCTAGTATGATTCCTTCTTGTATCATAAAATGACACTTTTCCCAATGTAGCACAAGATTAGTTTCTTCACATCTTTGCAGAACTTGTTCTAAATTAAACAAACGTGCATCAAAAGAAGAACCAAAAACAAAAAAGTGGTCTATAAATACCTCAATTATATCCTCCACCATGTCAGAGAATATGGACGTCATACAATGTTTGAAAGTGGCAAGAGCATTGCACAAGCCGAAGGGCATCCTACGATAAGCAAATGTACCATAGGGACAAGTGAAGGTGGTCTTCTCGTGATCCTCCGAGGTTATAAGAATTTGATTATACCCTGAATAACCATTTAAAAAGCAGTAATAATCATGCCTCGCTAATTTTTCCAATATTTGATTAGTAAAAGGTATAGGGAAGTGGTCTTTCTTAGTTGCGACATTTAGTTTCCTGTATTCTATGCAAACCCTTCACCCTGTCACAATCTTAGTGGAAATTAGCTCATTACTATTATTAGAAATGACAGTTATGCCACCTTTCTTTGGTACAACTTGCACAGGGCTTATCCAAGAGTTATCAAAAATAGGATACATAATTCCTGCATTAAGTAATTTAAGTACCTCAGATCGCATAACTTCCTTCATGTTGGGATTGAGCCTCCTTTGACTTTCCACACTAGGCTTGTGGTTTTCCTCCGTTAAAATCCTCTAAACACAAATAGAAGGACTAATTCCCTTTATGTTAGCAATACTCCATGCAATAGCAGCTTTATGTTGACATAACACCCTTAACAACTTCTCTTCTTGAGAGGAGTTCAAAGAAGAAGAAATGATAATTGGATAAGTATTTGATTCTCCCAAGAATGCATACCTCAAATAAATTGGAAGGTGTTTCAATTCAGGTTTTGGTGGACTCAAGATGGAAGGTAACAGGTTGGGGTTAGGAGGGCCCAATTCTTCAAATGGAGGTCTATACCTAAAACCATTACCTTGCAATCTATAAGCATATTCCCTTAACTCATCATTCAATTCATTCTCATCTATTCCTAAAGCTAGCATGTCTCTAAAGCATCTCATATATCAAATTAGGAATAGATTCGATTGCAAGAGAATCAATCACATCTATTCTATAGGTGATTTCATCGAAAGAGGGTCCCTTTAAAACCTTGAAAATGTTAAATACCTCTTTCTCACCACTAACCCTTAAAGTTAACTTACCATCTGGGATATCAATCAATGCTCCACCAGTGGCTAAAAATGGCCTTCCTAAGATTATAGGAACCTTCATATCGAAATCCACCTCAAGCACAACAAAGTCAGCTAGAATTATAAGCTTACCAACTTTCACCAATAAATCCTCAACTATACTATTAGGATATCAAATTGATCTATCGGCAAGTTGCAATGAGATTGTAGTTGGTTTGAGTTCACCAATTCCAAGCCTGTTATAAAGAGACAAAGGAATAAGATTAATACTTGCCCCTAAGTCACATAAGCATTGAAAATCATTAGAAGCACCAAAATGACAGGGAATAGTGAAACTCCCTAGATCCTTTAATTTGGGAGGTAGTTTATTTTATAAAATAGAACTACGCTCCTCAGTTAAGGCTACCGTTGTAAAATCATCTAGCTTCTTTTTGTTGGAGATTATTTCCTTCAAGAACTTGGTGTAAGCAGGCATCTCAGCAAGTGCTTCGGTAAAAGGGATATTGATATGGTTCTTTTTGAAAAGGTCAAGGAATTTTTGAAATTTGGAATCATCATGCTTCTTCCTTACCCTTTGGGGATATGGTATGGGTGGCACAAAAAGAAAATTCTGAAATTGGTGAGGACTCTTTTCGTTGTTCAGTTTCCTTAGGCCGTTCTTCTTCATTCACATTCACAATTCCTCATCCCTTGTTTCAATCTCCTTATCACTCCTCAAATGAATTTCACTTGAATATTGCTAGGTAGCTTCCCTTTACCTCTTTCACTTACCTCTTTTGCCACTTGACTGATTTGCACCTTTAAATTTCTGATGGCAGCTTGGTTAAACTGAATGTTCTGCTCCATTCCATTCAGTGCTTGAGAACTAGCTTGAGTATTTTGATCCATCTTGCTCATAAGTTGAACATGCTCAAGCCTATCTAACTTTTTCTCCATAGGGGAAGGGAATTGTTGCGGTGCAGAAGATGAGGGAGCAGAATACTGCTGTTTTTATGGTGCTTGGAACCCTAGTGGTCCCATTAGTTTCGCAGTTCCTTGGTTTTTCCGTGAAAAGTTCAGATGAAATTTCCATCCTTCATTGTAGGTGTTTGAGAAAGGATCAAACATTTGGCCTTATCTCCCAACATAGTTCACCTCTTCCCCCGGCATTATTGCTTCAATGTTCATACAACTAGCTGCTGTATGCCCAAATCTACTACAAAGAGTGCAAGGGTCCCTGCTGGACTTGTTGTCATTCATCAACATGTTTAACTTCTTATTTATCTCAGCAACTTGATATGCCATGTTAGACCTCAATCCCATTACATAAGAGTAGCAGCCTTACTCCTTGTCACCTTCCAATGTGAATTTTCTGCAACTTTGTTAAAGATATTCCACAACTCTTACGAACTCAGATCACTAATATTCCCACTAGCATTCAAGTCCACCAAAGTTTAATTATGATCGTGAGACCATAGAAGAAAATTTGAGTCAAAGAATAATTGTCAAATCCAAGGTGATGACAATGGTTGAGGAGATCATTAAACCATTCCCATGCTTCATGAAATTTTTCTCCTTCCTTCTGTGAGAACCAATGTATCATCTTCCTTAGCTCAAGAGTTTTATGGGTTGGATACCATTTCATCATAAAAGTCTCCATCACTTTATCCCAAGTGTCAATGGAATCTACTTCCAAACTCAACAACCAATTTCTTGCTAATCCCTTCATGTAATAAGGAAACTACCTTAGCCTCAACTCATCTTCAGACAATCCATACAATGGAAGAGTTTGGATTGTCGCATAAAAGTATCTCATAAAAGGTAAAGCATCTTCACTCGGTGTTCCACTAAATTGGGGTAACATTGATAGATGAATCTGTTTCAACTCATAATTTATGGCTGCCGCAGTCAATCAAATGAAAGAAGGATTGCCAGTAATAAACGACATCTAATAATCTCTAATTCTTCTTACCACAGGATTAACAACCACCGGTTCATCTTGGTTTCCTCCATTGAATTATTCATTCCCCATTTCTTGCTCCTTATCCATAATTGGATCTTGATTATTGTTTGCCATCGTTCTTCTTCTTTGGGCGTTGTTTCTTTTACAAGTTTGTTCAATCTCAGGATTGAATTCAATTAACTGATCGTTGTTCAAATTTCTTAAAAGCCTTAAGTGCATACAACTCCTAAGATAGAAAAAAGAGAAAAGAGTTTAAGAGTGTCTAATGGACGAAAACTTAAGGTAATAAAATAAAAAAATAACCATAATTAATAGTAGCAATATAAATTAGTCCCCGACAACGGCGCCAAAAACTTAGTCGACAAAATTTGCAAGTACTTACACATCAAGTATTCCAAGGTCATATCTCACAAAGACTAAAATACTCACTACTAAATTAATCATAATTACTTGAATAAAAATGACAAGAAAATTAAAAGTTGATTGGACTTGAGTGAACAACCAATTGTAAAGACTATGAATAAACAAACAAGGAAAATTTTGATGTTGAGATTTAGGGCTTCAGGATTCACCAATTTAAGGAATTGATCGACAAATTATGGAAATGATTGAATGACAAGTTATAATAATAGCTGCACAATTTCACTTATATTCTCTCTCAAGACATACAAGAATACCCAACTAGTTTATTACCATTTCTCAATCTGAAACCTAACTAGTCAAATTCATTAAGAACAAGCAACGCTAAGTTATCACACTAGTTTAGGATATCTCCATCTCTAAATCTAATGTGTTTATCTTCCTAATGCATAAATCACATTTCACCTCTCAGTCCATCATATGATTCCTACGATTGCATCTATGGTGATCAAGCATGGAAACAACAATGAAGCTCAAGAAAGATAAATATAACTCAAGAACTTTCATTCAACACCAATCAATCCATAAAACATCCATCAATCCCCAAAATAGGCTACATCCCTAACCCTAAATGGGGTTCAGCTCCAGAACATAATAACAGAATTAGAACAAATGGAAACAAGCAACATTCAAGATAGTGTAGAGAGAGAAAGTTGAAAGAACAAAAAAACAAGCTTGCTTCTCCCTCCCTTTTTCCTCTTCTTTCCTCTATTTTTGTGCCTCCACTATTTCTATCTTGCTTTTTCTGCCAGATCCCCTATTTAGGTCTTTAAAATGAATATATATAGTGTCTTGGGTTCAAAGAAACCTAGTCTTTACTAAACAGGGGAATAAAAATCATGTCTACGCCGTCAATGTCTGTTAGGCAGACATGATGTCTGCTAAGCGGACACTTATGGGGTCTCTAGAGCATTTTCGATAGTAAGTGTCCATTAAGCGGACATGATGCCCGTTAAGTAGACACTTACAAGTCTCTAGAACATTTTGGACAGTAAGTGTTCGTTAAGCATGATGTCCGTTAAGCAAACATTTACAGGTCTCTGAAACATTATGGATAGTAAGTGTCCATTAAGTGGACATAATGTCCATTAAGCGAACACTTACCGGTCTGTTAACCATCTTTCTCTGCTGATGTCTATTTGAAGGGACTTTATGTCCGTTGGGCAGACATATGCTGAACATCTTTAGAAACATGCCCTTTTTGACCCTTCAGAAAGTCATATCTCTCTTTAGGGTCTTCATGAAGGTTGTAGAGCTCGCAGTCCTCTTCAAAATCATACTTGAATGAATCTAATCCAACATCTCCAATGGAAGTTATGTGATTTGCCCCAAAATCTCTCCAATTGTACCTATTAAGCAATAAAGTTGAAATGTGAGAATTAACCAA
>JAOSBN010000008.1:9339658-9358169 GCA_027563595.1 Erythroxylum suave | reverse complement strand
AATAATAATAATAATAATAATAATAATAATAATAATAATAATAATAATAATAATAATAATAATAATAATAATAAATTTAATAATAATAAAGAACTTAATAACAATAAGAATATATAATTAATTAAGATAATAAAACTAAAAACAATAAAAATATCATTAAGTATTAATAAATAAATAAATTTAGTAATAATAAGAAAAAATTAATAGCAAACATAAAATAAAAAAATTTTAAAAATAATTATGATAACAAGGTATTTATTAATAATAAAAATAAGTTCTTATTATTTATATGCACACATCAAATTAATCAAAAAAAAAACATGTGTGACATAATTAGTAGTAAATCTTGCAAAAACTTCGGCTGATTTCAAGAATTTATATTTCATTTGTAACTAAGTTAGTTCATAAATTTTTGGTACTTTAGAACATGAGCATTTATAATGTAAATTTTTAAAATTTTTCTTTACAAAAATTTTAAAAATTTTATACATTTAAATTAACAAAAAGACATAAATTAATTTTTTGAACAAAATTTTTTTTTATTTTCATTATTTTTAAATTTATTTTATTTGAAAATAAATTTAACACTCTCACGGGCGTGACTTAAGATGTCACACCCATAAGAGGCATTTGTATTTTATAATGCTCTCACCGGTTAGAAGCATTGATATTAAAAATTTCGAAAATTTTTCCTTATTTACCATTTATATTAAAATTTTGAACTTTTAATTTTTTACTTTCCTTATTTGCAGCAATAAAATTATAATTTTATATTTAATATTTAAATTATCAACTTTTATTTAAAAATTTCAACTTTCTTTTACTTTCCTTATTTATAGTAATAAAAATAATTAATAATGGATAGTTAATAATTAATAATATTTTATAAGTAATAACAACATATTAACAAATAAATAATAAAACCCAAAATGTTTAGTGTTGTAGCTATTCAGGAAGTTGAAAGGATTTAGAAAAAGCATGCTTTTCAACAAGAGAACATGAGCCGCGCCTGTGACTAGTAGCCTGACATAGGAAATGAAGTTATGAGTTATAACAGCCGTTAGATCAAATGGACAAACGGGATGGACATCGTGTTCGTCCATTCTGTTCATCCTTAGTATTATATACTTAATAAATATATAAATATAACTCCTCTAGTTGGAACAAGATTTGTGAATAGGCTGAAGCAAAATATCTTTATATGGGGAATGACAGAATCTGCTTAAGTCTTAACTTCAATTGTGCAATTCTTGTTATCTGGAGGGAAAGAAATCAAAGAACTCATCAGTAGAAGAGATTTGACAAGTACACTTTTACTCATAATTTGCAGTGCTGGATTAAGGAAACCTTAGTAGCTTATCAAGTGACCGATCAACTAAGCTCTCATATCAAAAGTGTATGAAATCGCTAGTTTTAGTTTTCCCCTATCTACTATCGCTACCGTCGCCCACTTACCCAAAACAAACCCTTTCCCACTATTGTTTAATTATTTCAAAAGAAACAAATGGAAATTTTATATGAAGGCTTTCAATATGTTACCTATGCAAAAGTATATAGAAGTGTAGAATACATGCGTGTTACTCTTTCACGGTAGAAAAATGTCCTCTCTATGGCAATAACAGGCTGCACTTACCTGTACTTACAACTTTACTAAGAGTTAAGGATGAAAGTCATAGTTGACATCTATCATCAAAGCTTGAACCGAAATTTTATTACTAATATTTCTCCTATTTAATCATTTTATCTTTTTATTTATACTGCCTATATCTTTGTTAGGTTGATAGGGGGGTTGACATCATACGAATTTATTAGTATTGATCGACTTTTTTTATAATATTTATTAGGTTGTTTTTAGTAAATATTTTATAAACATCTATACTTCTTTCATTGTTTTCTAAAACTCGATGTGTTTTGTCTTTAGATTAAATGTTGGAGTTTTTGTCAAATGGAAGATATTCTGATTATCATAAAATAGAGCAATCTACTTTTGTTTGTGCCTAGTTTACAATTAAATTGCTTCTTTGCTAGTTTGCATAGCTACAATATGGTATGCCTCTGTTGTAAAAGTAACCATAATAAATTATAGTTTTGCGACCTAACTTATAACTCCCTTAGTTAGAATAAATATATAAATATAACTCCTCTATTTGGAACAAGATTCTTGAATGGGATGAAGAAAAATATCTTTATATGGGGAATGACAGAATATGCTTAAGTCTTAGCTTCAATTATGCAATTCATGTTATCCAAAGGGAAAGAAATCAAAGAATTCATCAGTAGAAGAGAATTGACAAGTACACTCTATCAGAGGATCACAACAGGAAACATTAGATGATAAGATTTCCAAATGTTTGAACTAATTGTACCGTATCCATTACCTAAGATTTAGGAGGAGATCATGTGTACCATATCCATTACCTCAGGTTTAGGAGGAGATCATGCACAACTGATCACACGGCTGTATATTTATATCCCACTGTACATCAATGGAAAATTATCAAGCCTTCTAATATTTTACATGGTATCAGAGCCTCGATCCTCTAATCCCTAAGCCGCCTTCTCTGTTCAAACCATCTCCTCCTTCCATCCACTTCCTTCCATGGCTACCAACACTCTCAACAACTCTGACACCACTGCCAATAACAACGCCTCCCTACTCCATAACCCAGCTCAGCCCAATAACCCCCTTGTTCTAATCAACACCGCTGCACATAATACAGTCAAACTCTTCTCCAACAACTACCTAGCCTTGAAATTACAATTTCAAACTCTTCTGCGTGGCTGTGACCTTATTGGCTACGTAGATGGATCTGTGGTGGCTCCACCCGAGTACATCACCATTGCTAATGCTCAACAGAAAAACCCAACCTACACCACATGGTATTGCCAAGACCAACTCATCCTGTCAGTCATAGTCAGCTCTCTTCATCACATCGTCTCCCCAAATGTCAACCGCGCCACCACTGCCAAAGAAGCATAGGACAGTTGGGCAAAAATCTACTCCAAAGTGTCAAGAGGCCACAAACAGCTGCGAGATCAATTGAAGCGCCACACAAAGGGAACAAAGTCCATCAACGGGTACATGATGTTCATTCGTACCAAATCCGACGAGTTAGCACTGCTTGGCAGTCCACTAGGCCAAGAAGACCTCACTGACTGTGTGCTTGAGGGGCTGGACGAAACATATCAGTCGATCATAGACGTTGTGCAAGCAAGGGACACCACCATAACGTTTGATGAGCTCCATGAAAAATTGCTGAATAAGGAACACTCCCTAAATCAAATTTCCATGGCTTCTGCACAGCTTCCAATCACAGTAAACCCGGAGTCTATCAACCTATGCCCCCAGACCCAATCGTCCATAGACACAGCAACAATACACACAATCATCCTGGAACCAAGGAGGCTCAAACTCCTGCTCAGAACGTCCACCTCCTAGACCATATTTGGGGACCTGTCACGCATATGGAACGGTTGGCCATTCTGCAAAACAATGCCCACAATTTCGCCTGGTCTCATAGCAACAATCACCTGCATATCAATCCTATTCTCCGACAAACCCCGGTTATCAGTCAGGACCACGTTACAGCAACCCCTGGCAACCGCGTGCACACTTTGCAGCTGTCAGATCTGACACTTCCTTGGGGTGGCTGCTAGACTTCGGCACCTCCCATCATCTCACCTCAGACCTAGATGCCCTCTCCCTTCATGCTCCCTACACAGAAAATGACACAGTCCAAATCGGTGATGGATTGGGCCTTGCAATAACGCACTCGGGTTCCATCACTATCCCTACTCAAAACTCTTCCCTCTCCCTTAATCTAGTTTTATGTGTTCCATCAATTAATCGTAACTTAATTTCAGTCTCCCAACTCTATAACACTAACAACGTTTTTGTTGAATTTGTGTCCTCTGGATTTCAGGTGAAAGATCTCACCACGAAGGCCACAATCTTAATGGGCCACAATCATAATGGGGTGTACGAATGGCCTGCTTCCTCTCAAAAACCTCCAGCTCCAATTACCTTTCCTGCAATAAAAACTTCATTAGACGAGTGGCATCACAGATTGGGCCACCTGTCTCAAAATGTGTCTCGCCATATATTGGCAAAGTTTCAGTTACCTGTCTCTACACATGCGTCAAAATTTCACTGTATTGCATGTTCCTGCAATAAATCTCATAAATTGCCTTTCGGCACATCCATTGTCACGTCCAAAGCACCACTGGAATTAATTTATACAGATGTTTGGACGTCCCCTATATATTTTGTTGATCACTACAAATACTATGTTGTCTTCATCGACCATCATACACATTATATCTAATTATGCACATTAACAGCCAAGTCACAAGTAATTGATGTCTTCGTCTAGTTTAAGGCACTTGATGAACACAAATTCAACACCCGCATCAAAGCAGTGTACTCCAACAATGGCGGAGAATTCATGGCCTTACAGTCTCTCCTTGGTAAACATGGCATCTCTCACCTAACATCACCACCCCACACGCCAGAACACAATAGCTTTGCCGAAAGACGACATCGTCATATTGTAGAAACGACGCTCTCACTCTTGACTCATTCCTTCATGCCACTACTATACTGGTCTTATGCTATCAATACTGTTGTATCTCAATCGGCAATCCACGCCTACTCTCAACATGGTGTCTCCATATGAAAAGATATTCGGGGCTCCTCCCAACTATGGGAAACTACGCACTTTCAAATGTCTATGCTATCCATGGCTCAAACCATACTCTAGACACAAGCTAGACCCAAAGTCAAGGCCGTGTGTATTTCTCGGATATTCAATAACACAAAGTGCTTACTATTGCTTTGATCGTACCTCACAAAAAGTCTTCACCTCCTGTCATGTCCAATTTCAAGAACACATCTTCCCCTTCGCAAATCCCATCTCAACTCCAATATCTAGCTGTGATTCAACCACTTCAGTACATCCCATATCCACCACTCCTCATACGCTTCTACCCTCTCCAACTCCACTCTCATCATTCACTCATAATTCCCAACCACCAGCTTCCAATCATTTTTATGTTTTCACTAACGGCCCGGCATAGACTTCAGTGACACCTACAGCCCAATTGTAAAGCCCGCCACTGTCCACTTAGTACTCTCCATTTCCGTAGCTCAACAATGGACACTACGTCAGTTGGACGTCAACAACGCGTTCCTACAGGGTCATTTGACAGAAGATGTATACATGGTCCATCCACAAGGCTTCGTTGACAAGGTGTTCCCCAACCACATGTGCAAACTTCACAAAGCCATTTATGGTTTAAAACAAGCCCCAAGAGCGTGGTACTCGGAGCTAAAGTTCTATCTACTTCAAACCGAGTTCCGGAACTCAACATCCGATTCATCACTTTTTATCCTTAACACTGTAAGTGCATTGATCTATTTGATTGTGTACGTAGATGACATCATAGTTGCTGGTCCGAAACAAACTCAGGTTAGGGAGTTAATTACAAAGCTCGCCCGCCGCTTCTCCTTAAAAGACCTTGGCAGTCTTCATTACTTTTTGGGCATAGAAGTAGTGGATCACCCCCAAGGTATCATTCTGTCTCAGAAAATATATTTTTGATCTTCTAACTCGCACATATATGATAGACAGCAGAGCAGTTCAAACTCTGATGCCATCCAATCAGAAACTGAGTCTCCATCAAGGAATGTTGTTGCCATCTCCCACAAAATATAAAGCAGTCATCGGCGCTCTCCAATATTTGACCATCACCAGACCCGATGTGGCATTCTCCATCAATAAATTATCACAATTCATGCACAAACCAAGTACAGTACACTGGCAAGTTGTAAAGCAATTGCTGCGCTATCTCTGAGGAACAGTAGATCACGACATCATTCTCTACCGAGGTACACCAATGACGTTGCATGCCTTCTCCAACGCTGATTGGGCAGGTGATTAGGACAACTACACCTCCACAACAGGCTACATCGTATATCTTAACCCAATCTCTTGGTCTTCTAAAAAGAAGAGAATAGTTTCCAGGTCATCCACCGAAGTAGAATACAAAGCAGTCGCTGCCATATCAGCAGAAATACGGTGGGTGTGCTTTTTATTCACAGAACTCGGCATTCAACTCCACAAAGCTCCAACCATCTTTTGCGACAACATCGGGGCAATCTATTTATGTGCCAACCTTATCTTCCACTGTAGAATGAAGCATCTAGCACTTGACTTCCACTTCGTCAGAGAACAAGTCCAATTGGGAGCTCTCCGGGTATCTCATGTGTCATCAACCGATCAATTGGTTGACAATTTGACAAAACCACTACCTCAACTACAATTCTTGCGATGTTGGGACAAGATGGGCGTCTCTACCAGACCCTCTATCTTACGGGGGCCCATCACAACAGGAAACCTTAGATGATAAGATTTCCAAATGTTTGAATTAATTGTACCGTATCGATTACCTAAGATTGAGGAGGAGATCATGTGTCAGGTTTAGGAGGAGATCATGCACAATTGATCACACAACTGTATATTTATATCCCACAGAACATCAATGGAAAATTATCAAGCCTTCTAATATTTTACACACTCTTATTCATAAGTTGTATTGCTGGATTAACGAAACTTTAGTACCTTACCAGGTGACCAATCAACTAAGCTCTCATATCAGAAGAAGGTGGAACCTCTAGTTTTAGTTTTTCCCTATTTGCTATCGCTATCACCGCCCACTCGCCTAAACCAAACCCTTTCCCTCTATTGTTTAATTATTTCAAAAGAAACAAATTGAAATTTCATGTGAAGGATGTTACCTACGCAAAAGCATATGGAAGTGTGCCTGTTGCTCTTTCATAGTAGAAGAATGTTCTCTCTATGGCAATAACAAGCCACACTTACCTGTTCTTACAACTTTACTAAGAGCTAAGTATGAAAGTCATAGTTGACATGTATCTTCAAATCCTGAACCGAAATTTTATTACTAATATTTCTCCTATTTAACCATTTTATCTTTTAATTTATACTACCTGTATTTTTTTTAGATTAATAGGGGGATTGACATCATATGAATTTATTAGTATTGATAGACTTTGTTATAATATTTATTATGTTGTTTTTAGTACATATTTTATAAACATCTATACTTCCTTCTTTCATTTTTTCCCCAACTCGATGTGTTTTGTCTTTAGATAAAATATTGGAGTTTTTGTTAAATGCAAGATATTATGATTATCATAAAATAGATCAATCTTCTCTTATTTGTCTCTAATTTACAATTAAATTGCCTTTTTTAAAGTTTGTATAGCTACAATATGGTATATGTCTGTTGTAGAAGTAATAACGATAAATTATAGTTTTGAGATCCAACTTACAACTCCTCTAGTTAGAATAGATATATAAATATAACTCCACTAGCTGGAACAAGATTCTTAAATGGGATGAAGCAAAATATCTTATTATAGGGGATGACAGAATCTGCTTAAAGTCTTAGCTTTAATTATGCAATTCATGTTATCTAGAGGAAAAGAAATTGAAGAATTCATTAGCAGAAGAGAATCAACAACTACACTCTTATTCATAATTTGCATTGTTGGATTAATGAAACTTTAGTAGCTCACCAAGTGATCGATAAACTAATATAATCTTTGAGAATCAACAACTACACTCTTATTCATAATTTGAGAATATAGTCTAATCATCCAACATATAATGCATTATCTGATGTACCTTTTATAATATTTTAATGCTCTTTGTCAAGATTTGTTACTTATGGACTAACCACTTTCACTATATATATAATGTTGGTCTTATACAAATCAATAGTAAACATTAATCTACCTACTATTGATGCATATGGCACTCTAAATATATTCATCTTTTTTGTTTCATTTTTAGGACTCATACTTAAAGATAACTTCAAATTAATAAGAAGGATAAAAATTAGCTTACGACTTTTTGTATTGAAACCTTGCAAGATTTTCTTCAAATAATTCTTTTAAGAAAGTTGTCTGGATAAATTTACATCCCTAAAATTTTGTTTGCTAGTCTCAAGTCCTTCATTTCAAAGTACCTATTCAATTATTCCTTCGATTCTTTAATATGATCTTGGCTTTTACTTCCGACATATGATCAATATACAATAGAAGGATAATGAAATCATTATCATGAAATCTCTTGTAATAAGCATAAGGATCTATATTAAAATTTTTTCTTTAATTTTTTTCACAAAAAATGTAGTTTTGACATCTAATTGCTCTAAATGTAAAGCATATATAGCACATATTGTCTACACTACTTAAACAATTTTCAGTTAAATAATAGAAGAAAACATTTTGTTAAAGTCAATACCTTCTTTTTTAGCATATTTTTTTTGCCACTAATCTTATATTATAACGCTTTACTAGGTCATTATCATCTTGTTTGATCTTATGGATTCATTTTTTATCAACGGTTTTCCTTAGTAGCAAAACAAGATCTCATGTCTTATTTTTATGGAGGGCTGCCTCCTATAATGTATTATGAGTATTAAGTTTCTCCTTTCTTAAGCTGACCACTGAGCCTCTAAGGCTGAGGACTCAGTCTATTCTTATTTTTCATACTATAGTGTAACTTTCAAAGAATTTGGATCTTTTTGTTCTTATCTTTCTTCAATTGAACGATAATAGTCTTTGGTTTGTCTTTTAAAGAACGATTTTCTTCCTTTTCTTATAGTGTCCTCTCTAAATATGAAATCTTTACTAGTTATTACCTTGTGGGTAGTGGGATCCCACAGGCAATATCTTTTAATTTCATTAGTTTTGGATTTTGGATTCATCTTTGACATTTCTTAGAAATTATACATCAAATATACAGAAAATCAAAATATATAGAGGGATGAATATTTAGTTTGCTTACTTGTTCATATTTACATTGGTATATTCAACCCAATTCTATTGATGGGGATCAATTTATCACATGGTAAGTAATTTTTACTACTTTTGCCTAAATAATTTGGCTAGACCTATAGTCCTCAACATTGCTCTTGTTCTTTTTTGCTCATTCACTCTGCTACTACATTCTGCTAAAGAGTGTACAATATGGTAAACTGCCTCTTAATGCTTTCCTGTTTACAAAATGCATCAAACTTATCATTAACGTATTCGTCTCCATTATTAGACTGTAGACCCTTAAATTTTTTTAAGTTTCAAGTTCTACCTTTACTTTCAAATTTCTTAAAAACTAGAAACACTATGCCTTCCTTTTAATTGGATACACCTTTAGTGCCCTTTTTGCTTTTCCTACTCATCCAAAGGAGTTTCTGGTGGTGCAGAGCATCATTGCAGTGGTTGGTACAGACATCAGTTAGTAGCTCACGAGCAGCATGAGTGAGATGTTACCGCCACTAGACTCATTTCCTCCTCTGACGCATGCGTAGTGCTCAAGCAAAACAGGGGCCAACTCAGCCTTGTCAAAGGACCTTGGAGATATGAACCTGATGATGGTCGTGGACGGTGGAGCTTAGAGAAACAAACTTAGATATCAGCATAACAAAGGTAAGCTTCACTATTATCCAAATGTTTTACAAGATGGGATTGTGTCTCCCCCAATGGAGTTGTTACAAGCTGGAGCTCGTGTTTGGTCCCGTGCACTAGTTGGTTTTTTTGGTCCAAAAGGATGGTGTTCCTAGCTGTTAACGCATAGGCTACAGCCAAATGGAGCAAGAAAGGATTGGAAAAAGCTATGCTCATGGAGGATGGGTCGATTCTTTTTAAGTTTTCTAAACATGCTAATCTTTGTGAGATACTTGAACAAGGACCCTGGCACATAGGTGAGCAGCCCTTGATTTTGGGCCAATGGAGACCGGGGATGGGTTTGGATAGGGGTTCAATAGAGGTGATACAATTATAGGTTCAATTTCATGAACTTCCGATGGAGTAATGGACGGTGGAGGGGTTGAGTTTTTTGGCTAGCATTTTAGGCAAACCCATTTGTATGGATTCTCAGACTGCAAAAATGGATCGCATAGGTTATACAAAGACCTATGTTGAAGTGTAGAAATATGCCACATTGCCTGAACAATTGCCTATAAACCAACTTAGAGATGTAGGGGAGCTAGTTAGAGATGTGATTACTTTAACTTATCCTTGGAAACCGAGCTCTGGAGGTAAGAAGCGGGTATTTACTAGACGTATATTACAGTCAGGGTGGTATGAGGATCTAGAAAATGGAATGCCTAGGAGTGAGAATCAGGTGTGGACTCTTGAGCAGGGGCAGCACAAGGAGGAGACTGGGCATGAGGACAGTATTGATGCAGCAATAAGTGTAGGGCCAAAGGGGCAAACTTTTGGGAGTGCTAAAATATAAAGGAGAGTGGGACTTCTCTAGGAAATACATTGCAAATTGAAAAGGGGATAATTGCTCAGGAGGTTGGGGTAGTGTAGAGTCGAGAGGTGAAGACAATTGACAATTAGACTAAGGATGTTGGGGAGTCCTCCTCCCCTCTTATACCTAGAGATAGTGATAAGGGCATAACAGAAGAGTTGATACAATCTTATAGGAAGGTAGATGGTTTGAATTATGTACAACAGCCGATGGAGCAGGTAGTAACTATTGATGTTGAGCCTAGTTCAAGTAATGGGATAGTTGTTGTTTCGGTGACTGAAGGGGGGGGGGGATCCAAAAAGAAAGGTAAGAAAAAAAAGGATAATGTTCTCCAAGTGCTTCATTATTAGTATGGAATAAGAGGGGCCTTAATGACCCCCTTAAAAAGAAGATGGTGCAGCAGCTAATTGTGAAGGAACATCCAGTTTTGGTTAGACAACTTGAAACTAAAATAAAGACCAATGTTGATAGGAAGGGATTAGCTTTTTTGGAGGCTAAATGGAGTTTTGTTCCAACCACATTCACCATTATAATGGCAGCATCTTATGTTGGTATAATACTGATAAGTGGATGCTCGTGTGCTCAAGATGGGGGACCAATTAATGCATTTACAGTGTGGGCTATTTGGGAAGTTTCAGTTTTTGGTTACCTTAATATATGCAACGAACTTTGCTCTCTAACGAGCTAACTTGTGGGCAAAATTACTGGAGTTATAGGTAGGGATGCAGGGGCTATGGCTGGTAATTGGAGAATTTAATTGCTGTTACAATTTTGTAGAAGTGGAAGGAGAGCAATTTTATAGAGGCTCAAGAGTTGAACTAAATCAGCTTTTTCATAACACTGATTTGGTGGATGTCATAGGTATTGGAAGATGGTTCACCTGGGAAAACAAGTAGAAAGGAAATATATTTATAAGGAAGAAACTTGATCAAGCATTGGTCAATCAAAGATGGCTACGCTCTTTTCCTCTTGATTCAGTTATGTATGGAGAACCAAAATTGTCTAATCAGGCCTCTATTCTCATACAACAGCTGTGTGAAGGTGACAGGCTTGAGGCCCCATTCAGATTTTTAATGGATTACTTCAGGTAGAGGGATTTATGGAGCTGATTTCATAGGTTTGGAGGAAGGAAGTCCAAGGGTACAAGGCCTTTCAACTAATGGAAAAATTGAAAGCTGCCAGAGTCATAAAAGAGTTTAGCAAGCTTAAAATTCGCAATATTCAGGAATTGTGTATTGAGTTAACTAAGATACATCGGGAACACTATAGGGATCCCCTTAACCAAAGATTAGGAGTAGTTGAGGTTGATCGGACGAGGAAGTATTAGGAAGCTTTGAAATTACATTATTCAATTCTTAAACAGAAGGCAAGACACACTTGGCTACAGGGGTAATGTGATATGTGGTCGTCAGGAAGTAACTGAGCACATTAGGAATTTTTTTCTGATCTCATGTGCAGAGCCGAAAGTGTAGGCAATGGTTTTGGGGTTAAGGATGCCTTGGACTTCTCACCAAGTCAAGAACAATTGGAGATGTTAGCTGCTCCTTTTTCAGCCCTACAAGTGAATGAGGCCTTGTTTCTCTTAGATAGCTCAAAAGAGGGTATTCGACTGGGTTTTTCCAGAAAACATAGCCTATCACAGGCCAACTCTTAACTGAAGCGGTGCTAGAGTTTTTTTTGTCTAGAAAGTTATTAAAGGAGATTAATAGTTGTGCTATTAAGATTGATCTCTATAAAGCCTATGATACGATCGGTTGGGATTATCTGAAGAATTGCTTAGAAGGGATTGGGTTACCTCCACGATTTTTTCACTGGATACTTCAATGTATCCAAACTACATCCATGAGGATCTTAATAAATGGAATTCCTACAAAACCATTTAATATTACTAGGGGGATCCGACAGGGGGATCCACTCTCCCGTTACCTCTTCACTCTGGCGATTGAAGGCCTTTCACGATTATTGACTAAAATGATCAACTATAATGGATTATTTCAATATCATCATAGATGTCGAGAAATGCAATTGTCACACTTGTTGTATGTAGATGATGTGATATTACTATGTAAAGCTGACCCTCATGTGTTATTGATGATGATGAATCTAATGAATGTGTTTACTAGTTGGTCTGGGTTGAAGATGAATACATAAAAGAATGGAATTTTTATGCCTTCTGATGTTCGGAATTTAGAGTAGATTACCAGGTTGGTGGGGTTGTCAATCCAAGGAACTCCATTCAGGTATTTGGGTGTCCCTATCACTTCAAGTAAGCCTACATATTCTAAATTTTTGCCATTGCTGGAGAAGCTAAAGGCTCAAATCAATGCTTGTCAAAATCACTTCCTCTCACTAGCTGCTAGAGTTACTCTAATTGTATCAATGTCAAATAGCATGCATATTCATTAGGCTGCTCATGTGGTAATTCCAAAGAGAGTTATCAAGGACATGGAACGGATATTAAAATCCTTCTTATGAACTGGTAAACATGATAATTGTAAAGGGGCAAAAGTCAAATGGGGAGATATTTTAATGCCTAAAAAGCAAGGGGGTTTGGGCATTATTTCAATCAATCAAATGCAAAGGGTCTTACTTATGAAGAGAATGTGGAGATTATTCATCGATAAAGAAGTGACGTGGGTCAAGTGGGTGGAGATCTATTGCCTTCATGGGCAAAGCTTTTGGAAAATTCAACCAAGGTATGAACAATCTTGGATTTTTAAAAGTTTGTTGCAACTACGAGATATGATTTATCCTTTCATTCAAAGTAGGGTAGGGAATGGAGAGGATACGTTTTTCTAGTTTGATAATTGGAATGAGTTTAGCCCATTATGGTTTCAGAATGATTTACTAGGCTTTAAAAACCGAATTCGATTGCATAAATAAGTAGGGAGAGGACACGGATGTTGAACTGCAGATTTGGTCACTTCCTTGATCATTATGTGAACAGTGTTCAACTTCAAAATCAGCAGGACAAATAGACATGGGTGGAAAATCATGGAGGGGAGTTCTCTACCAAATCTGCACATGGTATAATGAGAGGGACACATAAAGCTATACTGCGGGCTGATCTGGTATGGACACAGGTACTTAGCCCCAAATTGGTTATGTTCTTGTGGCTTGCTATTAAAAATCGATTGAGTACATAGGATCGATGATTTGGTAGTTATGATCCCATGTGTTTTGTGTAAACAAGTCAATAAGAGTCGTAATCACTTGTTTTTTTAATGTAATTATACTAAAGCAGTGTGGAGCAGAATCTTGAATATGCTAGGGATCCCAAATTTGAATGGAATGAGGTATTAAATGATGTTATATGGTTTTCCAAACCTAGGTTAAGAGATGGTCTCTTTAACTAGACGTCGTTTCATATAGTGATATATTACATATGTAGGGAGAGAAATTGACGTATATGTAAGGACGTGGAGCAACATAAGAATGAGTTAGTAGCTACAATTGTTAATATGATCAAAGAGGTCATCATAGCCAAAGGAAAGCAAGATGCTATTAGCCAGGAACTCAGAGTGACTTGGATACTTTAGATAGTGTTATGTGGTGATTGGATGTATGTGAATAGTACTATAGCAGTAGTGTTGTGATTTTGTTATTATCCTTGTAATAGGATTATATATAAGTTTCAGCTTTGGTAATATATTTCATTTAAATTTAAAAAAAACATCTCCTAAATTAATCATCAATTAAAGGTAAAAGTATCTTGTACCTCTTAAGGATGAAACGAGCCTGCCAAATATCAGAATGAATCAACTCGAGAATATCTTTGCTTCTACTAATGGAACAACCAAATTTTAATTTGTACTACTTACTAGTAACACAATGCTATAAAAAGATAATGATGCCTTTTTTAGCCCTTAAAGAAGTTTTTATTTTGCAAGAATCTTCAACACTCATTCCAACATGTGGCCAAGTTTGATGTGCCACATCATTGTTAATGTGCCGCTTATCCTTCTTATGATGTTTCTTCTTTAAGCATGCACAGATTAGCAGTTACCTTTTCTACTTTCATCACCATAAGTGCGCCTTTGACTATTTTCATGATTTTATGTTTAGCATGGATTTTACACATGATATCATACGATTATCCTAAATACACTATATTTTTTCTTCAAGCCCTGCATATGTCTTACCTCCTGGATGGTATGAATAATGTAGTCCCATTTTTTAGTTTAACAATATTGATACCAGTAATCCATAAGGCATGATCATCACCTATGAATACAGGTCCTCTTAAGAATTGGTTTATATCGGTCAAACCATTCTCTCTTAGGGGTCATATACTAGGTGGCTCCCAATTCTAAAAGTCATACATTATTAAAATGATTTTTTCCTTCTATTGTTGCCTCACTGTACAAGATGTGGCCATTATTCAAGGTTCTCACAATATTATCTTGAGGGGTTATTGCATTTTTCTTGTTCCAAAACTTATCTCTGTTGTCCCCTTTTTTATTATAGTTGTAACATATGATATTTTTTTCCATTTCTTGATTTGGACCTACCATCATTTTGACTCCCACTAGAACCACCTTCTCTTAATCTCCTTCTTACGATGAATAGTGCTTCTACTTATTGGGAATTTGATAATCTATCCTCCTTATTGCCTTCATTTTCATCTTCTAGAAATTATTCTCGTTGAACTTATCTACTTCAAGCCTTGTTGTTATTGTTGAAACTACTTTTTTTTTCACTAACTAGATAGAATGGTTGTATCAATAATGGTGCTAAAATTTAAGACGTTATGATGATATGAAACGTACAAAATACAAGTAAAATTAAATTGAGAAAATAAGGAAAAAATCAACATAAAGAAAATTTAACTCAAGAAAGTATATATCTAATATACTTGGCTCCCTTTTTTTTTCTTTACGAAAAGAATACACAAACAAAATAGAAGCTTGAACTTAAAAAAAGAATATTATCAAGCATAAGAGACCATCCTATACAAGTAGGATAATTAAGGCAATAGAATTGTGTAGAAACAGAATTCACCACGATGTTTAAAAGCTGTTTTACAAGTTTTGTATGATGTTATTACAGATACGCGAAGAATCGTCGAATCCTTAATAGAGCAGGAAAGGTGATTTTTTTTTGGTTTATACGGAAACAGAAATTAAGATTACAAGACAATTCAGGGGAGACAAAGCCCCGACTGATCCTCTAAGAGGATATGTTGGCACCCGGTAAGTGTAGTAGCAAAATAGGTGACCCCTATGTCAGAGTGTTCTGCCTAGTTGGCAAGCCAGTCAGTGCATCTATTGCTCTCTCGATAGACGTGTCGATGAACAACAGACCAGTTTCAGTTGAACAGTTCGTTGATACCCAGAACTATAGGGTTGAGCGTCTGGGAGCAGGTGGCCGATGAAGAAAGGAGCTTGTGTACCGCGAGCGAATCCACTTCCAACTCTATCTTGCGAAATCCTGAGTTCTATGCTATTGAGAGGTCGGTAAAGATGCCCCATAGTTCAGCAGACATCGACGCGCACCATCCGAGGCTTTAAGTGAATCCTCCAAGCCAGTTCCCATCACTATCTCGAATTAGGCCCCCTGCTGTGGCCGAGCGTTGGGTGCATTTGTAAGCACCATCTATATTCAGTTTAATCCAACTCGGCTATGGTTTACTCCAACCGAGGAGCTGTGCTTGGAATGGATGGAATCCGGTGTCGACCCGGCTCTGCCACTTGGTAGACCTGTGTATCTAATCTGCAAAAGACAAAATAGGGAAAATGGGTGAGGGTGGCCAAATAAAACTATGATCGAAAAGAGACTTATTCCTCCAGGTCCAAAGGAACGAACACGTCGTGCCAAAAAGAGTGACCCAATTCTGGCCCATAACTTGTCAGTGTTGTTTAAGGTTGATTAGGATCCAGTCTTTATGTGGCAGGGAGAAAAAGCTAGAAGACACAATGTCCGGTGGGAAGGTGGCCCACACTTGTCGAGCTTTGGAGCAATCCCGAAATACATGGAGGGAAGATTCTTCTAGGGTATAGTGGTGGCAGGTGCCGTTGAAATGTAGGTTTCTGCAGATGCATTGTCGATTGCTAAGTAAACGATCCTTCGCTAGCAACCAGAGGAATAAGTGAATCCGCTATGGGCCCGGCCATTGCCAGATTGCTCACCAAACGTCATGCGAAGATTCATCGACATGGCCCATAAGCATGGAGTAAGTGGAAGCAATGGAGAATAGTCCATCGTCAGATGCTCCCTAGATCAATCGGTCTTGACCCAGATACGACTTTGGTGGGAATATACCTGCGATGGTTCGGCAGATCGGTGGTGGGAGATAGGATCGGAATGCTTCCCAATCCCAAGTACCAGTGGAATCCACGAAATGTCAGACAGTGAGGCTAAGCTGATTTTTTGGAATAGGATAAGACGTATGGGAAATGAGTAGGCCAACCCCTGTGACCCAAGGGTCTAGCCAGAAGTGCGTCGTAATGTCGTCTCCGATCTTCCAGTTCAGGCCTAATGACACTATGTGCCATGCTGCTTTTATGCTCCACCACACCATTGATCCCCCTGCGGTTGCAAAAGGGGTGGGGAGGCGGTTTCCGTTAAACTTATATTTCCCAGAAAGCACCTTGACCCATAAGGCATTAGGGTTAACTAGCAATGACCATCCGAGTTTGGCCAAGAATGCATCATTGGTTTCCCTAATTCGTCGGATGCCTAGACCCCCAGCTCCTTAGGTTTGCACACTTCCTCCCAGTTGACTAAATGAATCTTCGTTCGGTTGTGAGACAAGCCCCACAAAAATTGCCTCATGGCTTATTCCAGTTCATCACAGAGACCGCGCAGCTACCGGACTGTCTGCATCGTGTAGCTCGGGATCGCCACTAAAACTAATTGGGCTAAAGTGAGTCGGCCTGCTAGGAACAACATATGGGGGGACCATCCTGATAGTCGTTGATGGACTTTGTTAAGAATGTATTGATATGTTCTTTTGCTGACACGTTGGTGCAAGAGGGGGACCCCAAGGTACCGGCCGAGGTCAGTAGTCATGCGAAATCCTAATTCGCGACTTAAGGAGGAACAAGTCGAGGGAGGGGAGTTCCTGGAGAAGTAGCATCTAGATTTTACCGAGCTTACACGTTGTCCCGAAGATTCACAAAAAGAGTTCAGGATTTCCCAAACTACGTGTACTTGCTCAATAGACGCTTCGGAGAAGAGAATGAGGTCGTTAATCAATCCCAGAATAGTTTTGGAGCACTGGTGCCAGAATAGTTCTTCCTGGTAAAGGACTTTTTCTAGTTCAGTCCGCAGATATTCCTCAAGGTCGTGGAGGGAGGATAAGTTGGAGGCTTTTAAGGGTTGTTGGAGGCCCGCGAGGCGCGCCATAAGTCACTGCTTACGATGGAAGATGCTTTTGAATTCAGTATCATTCCACTGTTGGAGCTTAGTGGAAAGGTGTTTGGTCGCCCCACTCATGTCCGAGAAGCTGGGGTGCCAGTGTTCATCTACCACTTTTGCAAAGCAATTGTGAGTGAGCGAGGCAGATTGAAATTAGAAGGGATGTCACATAGGAGGGTGGAAAAATGTACGTTGAAAAGAGATAAGGGTGGGCCGGTGATCCAATTTCAGAAAAGGCAAGTGTGTAATGCAAGTTGTAGGAAAAGTTGAGAGTCAAGAAGAAGACCCGAAGGCACGATCTAATCATGCGCAAATCGGCGCCCGCCACCACGTGAATCGTGGTCCAGAAAAACTGAGGTCCTGTAGGTTACATTGAAGCATATAGTCTCGGAATTTATTGTTAACAATGGGTTGGAGATGGGAATCACCGTGTTTATCTCCACTTTCAAATTTAGAATTGAAATCCCCTCCCAACCGCCAGGGTTTGCTAATAATCCTAGCAATACGCGATAGGTAGTGCCAAAGATATTTTTGTAGTGCATAAGTCAGGCTCGTGTATATAGCTGTAAATTCAAATGACCATTGGTCCTAGTCCACACTAACATGCACGAATTGACGCTGAGCAATACGAATACGAATTGTAAATGGTAACTATTATGAATTATTTTTTATATTGGAAATTATGTCAAGTCTACTAAAATTCAACTATCAATAAATTAAACTTTTGAGTTGAATGACAAACTCATTTATTTACATATATTTTCATATCAATTGGAAGAGTTTTTGTCACACTAATTGGTTTTTATTGC
>JAOSBN010000008.1:9322195-9336286 GCA_027563595.1 Erythroxylum suave | reverse complement strand
TGCAATGAAAGAAGCAGCTCCCTTTTGATTCAATTCATCTTCTCCATTCAGCTATACATGTTCTGTATACATTCTGCTGTAAAACTTTACAATTATCCAGCGCACAAACTAGATTATAGTGTGAAACCAACTTGCGAAAGCTTTATTAATTTCTTATGAATATTTCCAGATATAATTTGATGCGTATGAGTCTCAGAATACTTGTTGTGTCACTCTCATCCGCAGACAGTGCTCCTGTGAAATCTACAACCCTCCGCTCATTCATTTTCTATTTCAGTTTATGCCAGAACAATACTTTAGATGCTGCCAAAATTAAGGGAAAGATTGTGGTGTGCAAGATTGGGGATTTATCTGAAAACCTAAGAGAAAAGGCGTATTTTGTGCAACAAGGTGGCGGAGATGGAATTATACTGATTGATCCAACGGGCAAGGATATCGGTTACCAGTTCGTAATTCCAGGCACTACTATCGGGCGGGAAGAAGCGTCAGAGCTTCAAGAATACATGAAGAAAAAGAAGTGAGTTTTCTAGCTCCGGTTGCAAAAGAGAAAAGAGAACCAAATCATAAAGCAACTAACAATTAAGAATCATTTTGATATTTGTACTGCAGGAAACCAATTGCAAGAATTAGTCCAACAAAAGCATTTCTGAACCATAAACCTGCACCAAAATTGGCAACGTTTTCTTCCCAGGGACCAAATGTTGTGTCTCCAGATATTATAAAAGTATGCATTGTCCAATGTAATCTAATAATATAGGAGAAATATTAAGTCCTATATAATGCTGTCTGACAAATTATATTCCAATCGCAGCCAGATATTACAGCACCTGGAGCTTATATTTTGGCAGCATGGTCACCAGTATCAACTTATTCCTTGACTTCAGTAGATTACTACATACAGTCCGGCACTTCCATGGCTTGCCCACATGTTAGTTCAGTCGCAGCAATCCTAAAAGCACACCACCCTTTTTGGAGTCCAGCAGCTATAAAGTCTGCAATAATGACGACCGGTTAGATTTTAGAATATATTAGGCAATCATATGGCAATTGATGTATTCCTAATATCAGTTGTTTGAACATGTTACAGCTACAGTGACTGATAATACCCACCAACTGATTCAAAAAAATCCGTTTGGCACACCGGCTACACCATTCGATTATGGATCTGGACACATAAATCCAATACCAGCACTTAATCCAGGACTAGTTTATGACATTAATGTGGAGGACCTCTTGATTTTTCTCTGCAGCATAGGTGCAACACCAGCAAAACTAAGAAGCCTCGCTGGATACCAATTTTCTTGCAAGCAACCTGTTGCCAACTCATATGATCTCAACTACCCTTCCATTGGCATATCCAACTTGCACGGATGCGTATCCGTGAGTAGAACAGTCACGTACTACGGTATTGGACCCACAGTTTATAACGCTAGTCTACATTGTCCACCAGGTGTTGCATGTACAGTGACACCTGCCAAGCTTAAGTTTGCAAATACAGGGGAGAAAATGGCTTTTAGGATTGAATTCAGACCTTTTAAGACCAGCAATGGCGAGTTTGTTTTTGGGTATTTAATATGGAAAAATGGGATTCACACGGTCAGAAGTCCTATTGCTCTAAATGTTACTTTGTCATAGGATTTAAAGAAGTCTTTCAGCAGTTCGAAATGTTGCTTCGTCATAGGATTTAAAGAAGTCTTTCAGCAGTTCGAGCAACCAATATTTGTTCTGAAGGATGAAGTCATACCTGGGATTGTTCTTCTTGTCCAGGGATACATAGGATAACAACCAATAATGCTTCGTTCGATGCATACATATCATATCAGTTTTAGTGTCCTAATAATGTGAGCATTGAATGTTGCTAAGCATCATGTTAAGTCTTTTGATTTATCCGAAAGTCTAGAATTATAGAACACATCTAATATTATTCTTTTGTCATCCCATGTTTTTAATCTTCCACCCTTTTTTAGATCATTCAGATTAGATCTTAATGAATTACCTCTGTCTTTGCAGAAATCAATCTAAGTGATTATTTTGCCTACATAACTTGGAAAACATGCAGGTACGAAGAGTGAGAGACTCAAGAATTAGTGTTAATACAAATTTCACTATTTTGATTGTTGTCATTAGGTTTATGATACGTCAACTTCAAACAAGAAATGGTTCAAAAAAACAAAGTTGAAGCTCTAATTTGTATTTCGAATCTTTAAGTTAAATTCATAGGTTAATTTAGACATTTTTAAAGTGTTAAAATTAACTCATATTATTCTTTTATTTTCTAATTTTATAATATAATAAGCAAAAAAATTCAAAACCAGAACTATAGTATGTTCTTATTGCTCATCAACTTGATTCAACATAATATATATATGTATATAAATATTTACGTATTGAACATGTAAGAAGATTTATTTTCACCAATATACCAAGATTTTCTTAGAATTAAAAATAGTACTGGAAGATTGTGGTTTACTTTCCCTGCAACTAACTTTTGAGAAGTTGGCTCGAAAAGCAGTGAAGAGACTATCGCTTCCTCTAACAAACATCCATTATTCTACAATACACATATTGGTTGAGATGAAGTTATTGGATCCAATGAAATAAAATTACAAAATATGAAAGTATTTAACATACACATATGATATACCGTCATATTTTATTGTACAGGAAATATCAAATTGCATTGAGCAAGAATCTCAACCAGGAAAAGAAGTTGGTATACGAGGAAAGAACTAATGGAGAACAATAAGAATTATGAGAACGGAAGTGATGGTAAAGATTAAAGACAAACAATATGGAAATATTGAATAATAACTAATGCGCCGTTCCTAATTCTGAGGAGAGCTTCAGGATAAATTTTTACTAGTGTAGTAGTGTCATTGTTTTACTTATAACTTGAGTTGGGGTTTAATTGATGATAGTAAAAAATCTGAGCTTTCATTGACCTTAATTTCAATTAATGTGATTCTCAACTCCAATTGAGTTACCTAACCCAAAAGTTCCTTTTGGTTTTATAAAGTTTTTCTAAATTTTTTTTAAGTAAATTAAATAGTGGGTAGATGCTTGAGGTATAAATTTTTAGTTTCTTCTTTCTAACATTCTAAACTTTTTCTCTTAAATCTCACAATCCACCAGACTCGGGTCATCACAACCTGCACTCCACTATCTTTAAAAAAGGTCTCAAGTACAACTTTAGTTAATTTCCTTTACATGCCAAATCTAAATATAATATATTCTAACGGCAGGCAAGTTTTCTATATAACTCAATTCTCAAAAAAAAAAAATGCAAATATGCTTTTCAATTGTCAGGGCACGCTTAAAACTTTGTTGAAAAACATTACTTAATTGAGTTATATTCTTTTGTTTAACATGCTGACCTGAGTAGGCAACATCAGATACATTTAAAATGAAAGTCAAGTAGTTGTACATTGGTGTAATCAAAGCCCATGTCTAAGCAATGTATGAGATGGAAATATAACTGAGCAAAAATCCGGTACAATTGATTTATCATTGAATATGGTGTTCTGCACTGCAGCAGCCGCCCAATAAGTTTTGGAGGTCACTAATAGAGGCCGATCATACGGCTGCTGAGTTTGTTGCATTGTCATCCATTACAATCATTTATCCAGATGTAAGATTTGTCATCATCATGTCTAGTGGTTTGGAGTTGGACCTTTTGTAACGATAACGGCATGCTGTCTGCATAGGAAATCTACATTTCGGTTGCATTAACAGTCTCTTCATTCTGATGGCCTCATCCCTCCACTGCGCTGGATAAGAGGCCTTTATATTCCTTCGCCCTACAAATACTAATCAAGTGCGTTTACAAGTGGCTTTAGCTAGCAAAACAGTTGCCCTGAAAGAAATCAATTGCCTCCTTTTGTTGGTCAATTGTTACAAAAACTTCCATCATAATATATAAAGAAAAATGAACTCACCATATTTTACTTGCCAGTGAAAAGTTGTCCAGTTCACAAAGAGAGATACCGGACTTGCAGAGCTAAGCTCATGGCACGTGGTCTCAAAACAAACTGTCGTCGGCTCATAATTACCAATAGTCCCCACAGGAGCATAGTCCTTCTCTAAAATGGTGGAACCGGTTTGAATCTCTGACAACAATTTCTCTCCCTTCAATCTCTGAGATTAGCTTAATAACAGTGTGGCAGTCTCCACAGACTCTTAAGTTTTTGACTATATGGAGGGGGCTTCCTTGGGGTGTGGAGATCAGTCCAAAAGCAATAGCCAGCCTCTCACTATGTTGAGAAAGAATGGCTTCTTTGTGTTCTTCATCAACATCAAAGAGCACATAATTAGTATCGGGCTGATAACCAGCATCCTTCAAACGCATTCTTAGTTTTTCAAGTTTTGCATAAATTTGCGCCGACATTGGATGAGAAACATCACCAGCCAGAAATGAATATGTCATATTTTTAACCTCAATCCAGCTATAAGCAGCTTCCTTTTTCACTTTTCTTTCATCCATCATTTGTCTTACCTTGTCTCTTTCTTCCCAGTTTCCAGTGGCAGCATATATATTTGATAGCAAAACATATGCTGCTGAATCTTGTGGCTGGAGAGAAATGAGTTTCTCTGCCACCATCTTCCCCAGCTCTACATTGTGGTGAACACGAGAGGCAGCCAAGAGTGTACGCCACGCAGTTGCACTTGGGGTAAAAGGCATTCCATTTATAATGTCTATTGCCTTTTCAAGCATTCCAGCGCGGCTATATAGATCAACCATGCAAGAATAGTGCTCCACTGTTGGCTCGATGTGATGATCTTTTACCATTATATCGAAGTACTTCTGCCCTTCATCAACTAGGCCAGTATGTGTGCAGGCAGTAATGACACCAATGAATGTTACACCATCCATTTTCAGATTCTGCCTCTGCAATTCCTCAAAGACGTCAAGAGCCTTGCTTCCACACCCATGTTGTGCATATCCAGTTATCATGGAATTCCAGGAGACCAAATCCCTCTCCTCCTGCCTCCTGAAAACTTCATTGGCACTCTCAATCTCTCCTCTCTTTGCATACATTGTGACAAGAGCACTACTGACACATAAAGCATTATTAGTTCTTGATTTGATGGACCAGGCATGAAGCTGTTTTCCTTGCTTGAGAGCTGCTGTTGGGGCAGCACATGCATTTAAAACACTAGAGAAAGTGTACTCATTTGGTTGAACCCTTTCCTTTGCCATCTGGACAAATATCTTAACAGCTCCAACTGCATCTCTTATTTGAGCATATCCACCTATCATCGCTGACCATGCCACAGTGTCCTTCTCGTCTATTCTCTTGAAAATTTCAGAAGCTTCATAAACTTTACCAAGCTTTAGGTAAGCATCAAGAAGTGCAGTTCCAACTGTAGGAGAGCTCTCATATTTACCTTTTATTACTTGTACGTGCACTTCAAGAGGAGAAACGGCATGCTGTGCAGTAAGGATAGTAGAATAGGTAAAATCATTTGGTCTAATACCTTCCGTTTTCATTTCGCGAAATAGATTTACAGCTTGCTCTATTTTACCATTCTTCAGAAACCCACCAATCATGGCCGTCCATGACACCACATTTTGAGAATCATGCATCGCAGAAAATATCTTAAGAGCATCATCCATTTCGCTGCACTTATGATAAGCTACCATTAGTGCAGTCCTAATAGTTGGATCAAATTCAAATCCACTCTTCAAAACATGGCAATGAAGCTGTTTGGCAAAGCTCAATTCTTTTATGTTAGCACATGAATTGATGATGGGTCCAAAAATCATCTTGGTGAGTTTTAACCCCTCGAATCTCATATACTTAAACATATCAAAAGCTTCCTGATAAAGTCCATTATTTACATATCCGGTAACTATACTGTTCCAACTAACCGTATTCCGATCTATCATTCTGTCAAATACAGCTCTAGCAAAACCAACCATCCTCGACTTTGAGTACATGTTAATCAAAGAATTGCTAACAAAAATATTCCCTCCAAAACCATTCTTTAATGCTATTGCATGAATTTGAACGCCCTCCTCAACCAACCCTCCATTTGCCAAGGCACCAAGAACACTCGCAAATGTGAAAGGATTCGGCTTAAGCCCCTCAAATTGCATTCTCAAAAACCAATGCAATGTCTCCTCATTCAGTCCATTTTGCGCATAACCAGTGAGCAATGAAGTCCATGACACCACGTTCCTCTCTTCCATGTCCTCAAAAGCTTTGGTCCCTTCTTCAACACTCTCATTCTTTAAGTACATATCGACAAGAGAAGTACCAACACTAACATCATTCAGAATACCAGACCTTACACACAAACCATGCACTTGAGCACCGGCATTTTGATCCGACAACCAGGCACAAGCCTTCAAAACGCAGGAAAGTGTTGAGCCATCGATCACATAACCCGAAAAGTGAATGGCCATAAAGAGCTTGACAACTTCATAGCTTCTGTTATTCCTAGAACAATCGAAAAGCAACTGATTATATCTTGAAAAGCTTTGTTGGGTACTTTGATCGAACAATTGGTGTGCTTCCGGAAAAGTTAAAGGCTTCCAAGCCCCCACGTTTTGGGAAATGAAATGAGGTTGTCCCTGAAGGTGGTATGAACGAAGGTGGAGACAGAATTGAGCATTAGGAGCTGGGAAGATTTGTTTGATTTGGGACTTTGCGAGGGTTTTGAAGGTCAGCCTCACAGCAATACGCATCTTTGCTTCAGGTGAAAAGCTCCATGTCATTTCATTGTCTGTATGTTAGCGCCCGAAATCCGAATATTTGCTGGAACTATTTTGTTCTGATAATCAAGAGCCTTTCTTCCAGCAAGTTTTTGGATCATGATGAAGTTAACGCAACTTCATCCTATGTGCAAGGTACATGAGCCGGAGCCCGTCCAACACCGGCTCGTTCCTCCTGATACGTTCACACTCACAACTCACACCCACTTCTTATTCTATACATGTGTACGACGTCGTCTCCGCTCCAAACCGCCGGCTTGTTGTTTAATGTTTGCTCGATGATCTGGCCACTCGACTCGATGACTGAAGCTTGACAGTTGCACTGACTCCACAGCTTCTCTACAGTTTTTCTGAATAACTACAAAATTTTTAATTGAAAATTTTAGGATTTATATTTCTGATTTCTGGTTAATGCATTCACATCTCCGAACCCCTATAAATCTGCGAAATTTTTCATTTTAGGTAAAGAAATCTGGATATCCAGTATCAATTCAGTACTTATTCATCAGTATAGGACATCTTCGAGATTCATATTGTCCGGTACTTACTTTAAAGATAGATAATTAGTCGTTGCTCGCTCGTATCTAAACAACTTATGAATTTATGATTATCGAATGTAATATGTCCTAGATAAGCATGAATGTGATTTATTTACCTTGATATTCTTACCATATTCATGTACAACTGAAAATTTAAAATAACAAATTAAATTTGTCAGATTTTCGGGTAATATATCTCATAATATGTAACAAAACATAAATGTGGAGCATTTTGTACTTTATTCATTGTTTGTGAAATAAAATAAACTCAGTTCATATAATCTAGATATCTATAAATGTAATTATTAATCATTAATTTAATTAATGAATAGTTTAAAATATTATAATTTACTAATAACAAAATACTATTTTAAGAGTACAGCCTAAGGTTATCCTTATCTCAATCTCGGACTCAACTAATTAATAGTCTAATTACTCCTTAATCGATCCTTCTAACCTCTACATTACAAAATTCTATTGAACTAATATAAGAAAACTTTTCAACTTAATTTTATTTAATAATCCAACATTCTTTCCTTTTTTATTTTATTCTAATTATTAAAAAAATCCTCACTAACCTAACCACCATAATTACTAAAATGCTTTTAACTATTAAAATTTCTATTTTACCCTTATTTATTTCTATTAATATAAAAATACCCTTCTTGAAAGTAAATTCCAATTTTACCCTTAATTTTTTGTATTTCCTATTTTACCCCTTAATACAATTTAATTTTTCCCAAAATTGGCTTCTTCTTCACCCTCTCGTCTTCTCCTACCTTTTCTTCTTCTTCTTTTGTTCCTCACTCTCCAGCTATCTTTTCTCCACTTTTATCTGTTTCTATGACTTTAATTTATTAGAAAAAATTTTTCCTATATGACATTTATCATTTCTAAGGGATTTTGAGGTTGTTAACCTCCTCAATTTTCTCATAATTTGTAGCAAAACAAACAAAATGAGATAATACATGAGAAAATTTTTAGATTTAGGAGAATGGAAGTGAATTTAAACACTAAGAGAATGGTAGTGAATTGAAACACTAATAAACGGTAAAAATGGAGAGAAAAATGAAGAAGAAGACTTGTTTTTTGTTGGTGTTAAAATTGATAGCTAATGTCTTCTATTTATACCCCTATGTTTAATAGTTTCATGGGGTTGGGTCAATTGTTAGAGTTGAACTCTTTGTTTCTCCTATTGTGGGCTTTATAGTTATACTTCCCAATATATTTTATTTACTTTTATATTATTTACGTTAAGGGTGTGAGCCATTGTTTTTGGTTTCGTATCGTACTAGCTGAAAAATAGTACAAAACAACCATCTTGGGTACAGGTCATCAGTAGCAATCTGTGCCAGTGATTTCGCAAGATACCAGTTGGTATATAACCCTCTTGAGTACGGGTCATCGGTAGCAATCTATGCCAGTGATTTCGCATGATACTAATTGGTATTTAAAATATTGAATAAATACTAGTCAGTATTGTAATTTTTGAAAAATGTAGGGACATTTTACGAAAAATCAAAAAAATTTGCAAAACTAACCCCCTCCCCAGTAGTGCTTCCACCTCCCTTCCTCTCTCATTTCTCTCTCACACACTCTCACTCTTTCTCTTGTCCTCCTCTCTAATGGCGGTGACTCTCCTCTCCATCTTTGGCAACTATCTTTCCACTCTTCTTGCTGCCTTACCATTCCTTTTCAATTTTCACGCCTCCACCACACCACTCTCCATGCCACCTTCGGTCTCCACTACTCTCTAACACCGCTTCCAATCGTCCACCATTGCCAAATTTGCCAAATTTGGAATTTTAGTATTCCAGATCCAGATCCAAATCCAAATCCAAAATCCCACCCATCCAAACATTTAATTGGATTTCTGTTTTTTTGGGTGTGATTTTTGCTATGAAATTTGAATAGCAATTTTATTATATTTTATTGTTTATGTATGTTTTGTGATGGTTAGAATTATTGGAAACTGAAATTGTTGAAAATTGATGGAATTGTTGGAAATTTAGAATTATTGAAAATTGGAATTGGTGAAATTGTTGAAAACTTGGAGTTGTAGGAAATGTTGGAAACTTAGAATTGTTGGAACTCTTGAAATTCTTTGAATTGTTTGTGTGAGTTGGTATGAAATTGTTTGTGTGAAATTTTTGAAAAATTAATGAATTGGAAATTTTGAATTTGAATTTGAATTTTGAAATTTTGAATTGCTTGTGTGAGTTGGTTTAATTTCAATATAATTTAGACATTGCCAATTTATGAAGAAAATTAATGGATTGGAAAATTTGATATTGAAATATGGAATTGTTTATGTGAGTTAGTTTGATTTCAATATAATTTAGACATTGTCAATTTATAAAAAAAATTAATGCATTGGAAAATTGAAGTAAGAAATGAAGAATATTGATTAAAACTAGAAAAATTATTAAATCAAAGTTGGTAATTAGAATTCTGATAAAAATATTGATTAAAATTAGTTAAGTAAACAAACTGATTATAATCATTATAAATTGAATTGTATAAGTAAAAAATATTGGATTAATTACAGTTAAATTATGATATTACATAAAGTAAGTTGTAAACTTATAGTTATGAGTTATGATTGAAGTTTAATATGTTATAATTGTAAGTGTATGTCTTTAGTTTATGGTTGAATGATATAATCATATAAAATCAGTTATATTATATAAGATGTATTGAATTGTTGGTTTTTGACTTGTTGGTGAATTGTGTTAGATGAAATTGAATTGTGTATGATATAATCATACATAATAAGTTATATTATATAAGATGTATAAGTGTATTGTGTAATTATGTTAATTTGAACTTTTGAGTTAAACAATACATGATTTGTGATAGTAATTAATAATGAAATTATGTGTTCTTTATTTTGATATATGCCTTCATTTTATAGATAAGAGGAAGGAAGTTTAAGTATTCCTGCTCATTTAACCTCTTCAAGAAGATACAATGATCCAGTTTAGACCATCTGAGATTGGTCATCAGTATAAAGAACTATGTTATTTGGTTATTTTGTAACAAACATTTGAAATGTGGAGAAATCTCCATAATAAAGAAGCATTTAACTTAGGTTAAAGGAGATGGGAAACTATATAAAAAAAGTGAGTTATGATGTGAAGTGGCAAATGAAAACTTTGTTTAAAGAGTATTGGCACGAGAAAGGAAGAAGGGATATATTGAACTAAGAAATTGATAGTGAAAGTTCATTTGTTGGTGTTTATGATGATAGTGGAAATGTTGAAGGTGTTAGTGTTCCTTCCCAGAAAGAAGTGAATGTTGCATATGGACCTAATGTTAGGAAAAGAAGAAAGCAAGTGTTGAATTTTTTCGCACCATGAATAACTCTTAGAGCCTAGCCTTCAATTCGTAGTGTCATGCAATCAAGAGAAGTGGCTCACAATGTAGATTTGACAATGACTAGATGGTGGTATGATTAAGGTATAACATTCAATGCTTCCCAATCTTATTATTATTAACCTATAGTGCACGCTATAACTTCTTACGGTCCGTACAAAGCTCTTCTAATACATCGGCAAACTTTTGCGTAGCTCAGTTTATGAAATTAAAAGTTATTTGGAAGAAAGAAGAATGGATTGAGCTACTTATGGGATCAATCATATGTAATGGTTGGAAAAGTAGGAGATATGAGCCTATTATTAATTTTTTGGTTTATTCTGCAAAAGAGCTCAATTTTTTTTAAAATCTATTAATACATCTGGCCTTGTTAGGAATATTGGTACTTTATTTGAAATATTTGATAAAGTTGTGAATGAATTAGGGACAAAAAATATTGTTCAATTCATTAATTACAATGATTCTATATATAAAGCAGCGAGAAGAAGATCACAAAGCAAGTATGATTTTTTTTCTTCTCCTTGTGTTGTATATTGCATTGACTTAATGTTGGAAAATATAAGGAATGCTTGGTATTTTCTTATTATTGATGAGACTGTGCAAAAAGTAAAAAAAAAAAGACCAAGTTTATCTAGAATCGTACATGGGTCTTGGATTTAATGAGAAATGATTTTACTAATAGTAGGAATTTATGTTATTCTACTGTCACAAGATTTGCAATGAATTTCTTATCATTTAGTGTTTTGTTATGATGAAAAAAAAGTTGAGAGAGATATTTACAAGTGATAAGTGGGTTACATCTAAGTATGTTAGGTCTAATGCTAGATTGGAGGCTTCTAAAATTATACTTGAAGATATTAACTTTTGATCTCAATGCCAATTTTTTCGTTTAAATTTGTGAGTCTTTGGTAAGGATACTTCGTCTGGTTGATATTGATGAAAAGATAAAAATGAGTTATTTTTATGATGTTATGGAGAAGGTGAAGAAAGCAATCAAGGCTAATGTGAAAATAAGTTTTTTTTTGTACACACTTTATCTTACAGTTATCAATGAGAGATGAGAAAGGAAGCTTTAGTCTCTGTTGTTTGTAGCGGGGGCATTTTTAAATCCTAGTGTCTATTACAAACCAAGTTTAAAAAAGAAAACTGAAATTAATAGGAGAATGTTATTAACTGTTACAACAGTTGTTGCCCATAAAATGATGTAAGATCTTTTAAGCTCAAAAATAGAGATTTATAATGAGTTTTCTAGGAATTTTAAGATGCCAATTGTTATTCAACAAAGAGGAAAACTTAATCCGGTATATATATATTTTACTTTAGTTACTTGTTGAAAATTAATTATCATTTTATTTTTTTTTACAATGCTACTCTTACTGTCTTACAATTTACAGTTTATTTTTGGAAGTGGTGTTTTAGAATTACAAAGGATTGCAATTGAATTCTAGGTCAATTTCTGAGTGGAACAGGTTATGAAAAGAATTGAAGTACATTTGAATTCATCAATTCTAAGAAAAGGAATAGATTGGAACATAAAAGATTGAATGATGTGGTCTTCATTCGATACAATTTAAAATTTCGGAAAATGTACGATATTATCATGATTAAGTTAGATATAATTTCTTATATTTTTAATAATTTTAATTTTATTTTTACTAGGGGTTCTTAATAGAACAAATAGTTCAGTAGATCCAATTTGTATCGATAATATCAATCTTTTGGTAGATTAAGTTTTTGAGGAACCATGTTTGATAGATGAGAGTGATTTGGAAGATAATCTTGGATGGGAAAGCATTGACATATCATTTAGTGCAATGAATTTTAATGATGGTGATGATAAGACTTCTCTCATTGATGAGGACTTTGTACCAAATGAGAATTGAAATCAATGCAATTATAATGGGTATCCCTGTAGACGATTGAATGAAGTTTTAAATTTTTGTTTGTCATCTTCTTTTAATTTTACTTATATTTGATATATGTGTTAAATTCTATATGCATTGTAATTGTAAATATTTTTATTTCAGGTTTTATTTTTAATCGGTTGTTTCCTTATCAAAAACTCTTATTGTAAATTTTAATAGGCAGAGAGATAAAGATATTTAATTTTCTTTTTATTTGATGTTTTTATGTATTATTATTTATTATATGATGAAATTGTAATATTTTAAATATTTTGTATTATTCTTAATTTTATATTTGTATCACGGTTAAATGATCATTTTTTCATATTAATTGTTGTGAAATATTTGAAAATTAATGTTAATAAAAATCTATAATAATATTTTATTATTATGATTTTTGGAGGCATGATTGATGTAAAATTATAAAATATACAATATAATATATTAATGAACTATTTTGTAAATTTTAAAAATTTTATGGACTGTTTTATAAATTTAACAAATATTCAAAATCATCCCTTTATTGACGGCTATCATACTAAAAATTTGATATATGTACTTATACGATAATCATAATATTAGTGTGAACGTAATAACAAGAAGAAAAATATGGAGGGGAGACATCAGCATTTATAGTTACAAAAAAAGTTAGGTTAACTATATGGATAATATAGGTTCCATGGAGGAGAACCATTATAAAATAACTCATCCATATTTCAATCAAGCTTCAGTAGTTGAAGTTTTAGTACAGTGGAGAGTGTCAGGGTGTAATGATCTGGAGATGAGACGACGTCATGTGCTGTATGTCGGAAAAGCTAGGAGACAGCATCGTGCGTCGTCCCACTTAGAGTGTCCCGAGTCCTGACGTTAGGTGGGCTTACGTAACGTCCACTTAGGACATCAAAGATGACACATACCTCCCACTTAAGAGGCTAAATTCTTAATTTGTGATAAAATTAATTTTTGATCTGTAAAATAGGAGAGAGTTAAGGGGTGTGGCTGGACGTAGGACACCTCGCCAAACTCGCTGTTGGTGGGGTGGGACACGTGGACCACCCTGCCATGCAGGATGGCGGGGTGTGGCCAGGTGGCCGTCCGCGTGGCCATCCCGCCATTGCTAATAGCGGGGTCACGGGTGCAGTCTACTCTGCACCCGTAGGCTGCACCCCTGGCCTGCAGCCCCTTGGCCATCCCGCCATTCACAATGGCGAGATGGGCAGAGAGCCAGCAATAATGCTGGCTCTCCCCCTTATTTAAGCAAGAAGCACCGAACACTTCGGTGCTTCTTGCTTCTCAAACAAACTTACTATGAAATTTTGATTTCTTCAGTTTTATTTCATTATCTATTTTGCAGGTTTGTATTTTTGCAGTTGGCATTGATTCGTCTTTTGCTTGGTGTTGGTTTGATTTTGGTAGATTATCAATGAATCAATTAGCATTTTTTGCTCTTCTTCAATAACAAGTATACCAACATTCTTTGCTCTTCTTCAAGGTTTATTATTTCATAATCTATGTTTTTTAATATGTAATGTTAATTTTTAGTAAATATGTTTTTTAT
>JAOSBN010000008.1:9287048-9322095 GCA_027563595.1 Erythroxylum suave | reverse complement strand
AGACGATGAAGAAGCACCGAAGATAATAAAAATGAAGAAGCACAAGCAGAGATGAAGAAGCACCGAAGAAACTCTTCTGTGGTGCTTATATAATACAACAAAGGACCACCCCGCTATTATGAATGGCAGGGTGGTATCAGAGCCAGCTGCAAAAGCAGCTGGCTCTGTGTTGGCTCCGGCGGGGTGGCCTGAGTACCCCGCCATTACAAATGGCGGGTTGGACAAGCAGTGGCCACCTAGGACCACCTCGCCATCGACAATGGTGGGGTAGCCACCCCACCATTCACAATGGTGGGGTGGTGTACACGTCGTCCCACCCCGCCAAACTCATTGACGGGGTGTCCTACGTCCAGCCACCCCTGTTTATTCTCCCCTATTTTACGGATCAAAAATTAATTTTATCACAGATTAAGAATTTAGCCCACTTAAAACGACATTCATCGTTCCGATTAGTCCCGTCAACTAAACTTTTCACATTTCTTTTCTTATTTGTTATCTAAATAAAACTGACCGACCGAGTTAGATTTATCAGCAACCTTTAATCCTGACTTGGTGGTTCATATGACTATTTAACTGATAGGCTACACCATTTCCTAATAGTAATTTCTCATTTTAAAAATCAGAATAGTTTGTTATTGTCACTTATTAGTCATTCCGTTGACTTTTTTTAAAAGTACTTCTTGAAGTTCATTGTGATGCTAATATATAGCTGTTGAATAGATCCCATCACTTTATCCATTTTTTAAAAAACTTACAGAGATGAAAACATGAAGATTACTATAGCAATTTAGAATTAAAATTTTGAAAAACACCAATCTGGTAGAATTATATATGATCACAACTCTTTGGAGATGGAGCCAATAACTCCGACAAGCCTAAAAATGGGTCGTGTAAAGTGCTGGATTTCTTAAGAAAATTTGAAAATAATCCCTAAATGTTACTGATTTAGAAACAATGTTACTGATTTAGAAACAATCTCATCAATTCAATTAAAATGTCTTACATTCAATGACCAAGACGATCCTCTTAATTCAAAGAAAAATTGGAGCATTGTGTTTGGTTTTTTACCAAGTAAAATATTTGACATGTCATCTGCACGAAGAACGTGCAGGAGCTGAGCTTGGACCTTTCCCCGAGACAAGAATCTGCATGCATCAAGTTCCCTTCTGGATTACAATTGTGGAGATGTACATAGAGACGCCACGAGACTTTGGACTCGTGGGTCATGTCCAAAGAAGAAGAACAACAACCTATATATGTATACAAAGATATATTCCCCAGGAAACTTACGAATTTAGTATTTGGTTAGATTTAACATTCTTCCTCTAGTCAACAAAATCGTGAAACCAACCAACAAGTGATTATAAAATTCCATAAAAGCTAGCTTGTGATTGTTGGGATAAATGTTGGCAAAGTTATAAACAATATGTTGGAACTCAAGAATGCTCTTTTAATCTCAACAACCAAAGAAGCATATCCGATGACATTTTCAAAAATCATTTCAACACAAGCTTTTGTTCGATTAAGATAAAGGGTCAGTGAACTAATTCAATCTTTCTTTGCGCAATATAATCTTTAAAACAACACGCTTGGAAGAGAAGGCAAAGCAAGTTACATAATGTTTTGACTGTTTATTCTCGTGGCTCTTGCTAGCCACCACCTCACCAGAAACCAAAAGGGATTGTTCTCCTACTGTTATTACTAATAACGGAAGATTCAAAATCACACTAAAAAGATACCACAACAGCATAAATTAAAGAAATAAAATAGAACAAATCTTGCCGTGTTTAAAGCCGATAACCTCCAGCCATCCACACGCTTAATTCCACCAATCACAACAAAATCCTTTAGTTTGGTCATGTTCAAAACTAATTTCTGCATGCTCAAGTAAACTTCCCATAAGACTCCCCAAATTGCTACCATACTCATGCACCATGTTTTTTCTATATGTCATGTATATACACAGTAGCAATTAGCATATGCTATAAGTAACTTCATTGTGATATTAAAATTAGATATCAGAGAGTTATATAAAACATAATAATCTCAAATCTAGTATTATCTCATTCAAGTACATGGAATCTGTCGAAGCTTTTTTTCTTCAGGGTCTTTGGAGAATCGCAATTTATAAGTATGACTAGTTAGAATGCCAACGAGAACGTGAGAGTTGGCGTTTCTTTCCATTCAAATGCCTAGGGAGGTTTACATGTGCAGGCGAGGTTATCCATTCCTTTACGTCCCAGGCTTGGGAGCATGTAAGAAAAAGATACCGGAAAAGGATATTAAAATTAGTTTAATTAATTTAATTGTAAAAAAATTTTAATTTTTAATTTTTTTCAATTTACTTTAATAACTTTTTTGTTAAAAACTAATCAGTTTATGAATTAATTGATCAATTTTCGTAAACTAATCGATTTTTATAAATCAATTAATTTCCATTTAATAATCTTTTTTAATTAAATCTTAATTTTTTTGTTTTAATGATTTAATCTCCCACCCGATTTATAAAACATTTATCTACCTACATTTCTTATTCTAAAACAGCTTATAAGTTCATCTCCTTAGTATGTGGGAGTTGGCATTCAGTCCTTTTTTTTTCTTTGCGGAAAATCGTGAAAAATTCACAATAAAAACTATATGAACGTTTTCTATTACATATCTGGAACTAGAGGTGAAAAGAGGGACTCCTTTAATTGTCAGGAACAAATTGTTAAGAAAATTACACAAATTTTTTTATAAACTAGATTAATAGTAATGCAAAATAACACACAAAATTTGATAACCGAGTTCAACCAAATTTGTCTACTTCTCGGGATCTATTGGAGATTTTTTACTGAAGAGAAAAATTATACAATACTCACAACTCAAGAAAATTCCCTCAATTTTCTCTCTAAGCTTATATATATATAGATCTAAATGCTAACTTATTTATAGGAAAAAAATCTGGACAAAAATCATAATTTGTTAACTATAACTAATTTTGCACCGTTGAAAGAATTTTGCACCGTTCAACAATTGTAGCCAAACAATTTTTTTGGCTTTTATGTAAAGTTTGACTAATAATCTCCCACTTAAAGACTGATTTTAATATGCTTCACACCTCTGCAACAACTTTTTCGGTCTTGTTACTCTAGTAGACCAATTGAAGTTGAACAAAACTTCAATTTGTCAATAGTCACTGCCTTTGTCAACATATCCACTGACTTCTTGCTTTCTTGGATTTTCTCCAATATTATCATGTCATCTTCCAATAAAGATTTGATCAAATGACAACGAAGTCCAATATACTTGGTTTTAGAATGAAATGTTGTGGTTTTAGAATGAAATGTTGGATTCTTCGCCAAGTGTATCTCACTTTGACTATCACTGTGCAAAACATTCTTTTCCTGTTTGAATCCCAATTCAATTAACAAATCTTGAAGCCATATCATCTCTTTACTAGCTTCAGTCATTGCAACACATTCAACCTCTGTAGTGGATAAAGTGACAATTTTCTATATCTGTGAAATCCAACAAACAACAGTAATTCCAACAGTGAATATATATCTGGCGGTGCTTCTTCGGTGGTCGACTTTACCTCCAAAGTCTGCATGTACATAGCCTTGTACTTTCAGCTCTCCCTTATCAAAGGACAAACAATTTTCTGTGGTGCCTCGTAGATACCTTAAAATCTACTTGACTACTTCCCAATGAATTTTTCCTAGATTTGATATAAATCTGCTAACAACTCCCACTGCATGGCCAATGTCAGGTTTCGTACAAACCATCGCATACATCAAACTCCTAATGGCTAAGGCATAAGGGGCCTTAGCCATTAAATCTCTCTCTTCCTCTGTCCGAGGGGACTGATCCTTGGATAAACGAAAATGAATTATCAAGGGTGTGTTGACTGGCTTGGTATCGTCTGTGTTGAATCTTTGCAAAAGCAGTTGGTGTATTCTGACTAAGATAATTGCAAAGTCCTTTTATGCTTATCTCTTGTGATTTGCATTCCAAGAATCTTCTTTGCTAGACCCAAGTCCTTCATGTCAAACTCCTTTGACAATTGTTTTTTCAACCTTCTAATATCATCCATATTTGAACTTGCTACTAACGTATCATCGACATAAAGTAATAAAATGATATAACTGGACTTGTATTTTTTAAAGTAGCAACAGTGGTCAACATTGCACTTTTGGAAGCCTTCCTTGTGCATGAAGCTGTCAAACTTTATGTACCACTATCTTGGAGCTTGTTTCAGGCCATACAAACTCTTTTTAAGTTTGCACACCATGTTTTCCTTCCCTCTTTTTGAGAAACCTTCTGGATGGTGCATGTATATCTCTTCATCCAACTCTCTATGAAGAAATGCAGTTTTCACATATAACTGCTCAAGATAAAGATCTTCAATGACAACAATACTCAACACTGATCTAATAGTATTGAGCTTTACAATGAAAGCAAAAATGTCAGTGTAGTCAACTCCTTTCTTTTGTTGGAATCCTTTGACAACTAGTTGGGCTTTGTATCTCTTGCAACCATCACGCTTCTCTTTCACTTGGTACACCTATTTGTTGTGTAGTGCCTTCTTTCCAATAGGTAGCTCAGTTAGTTCCCATGTCTGGTTAAAGATCAAAGACTTCATCTCATCTTTCATGGCAAGCTCCTACTTGTTAGCTCCTTCAGTCTGACATGCTTTATCGTAGCATTTAGGCTCCCCTTCATCAGTTAGTAACAAATAGTTCATGTATCTCTGGTTAGGAAAATGAGGCCTAGAAGACCTTCTCAATACAGGAGCTGGAATAAAAGGTTATGGTGTCTCGGACAACTGCACACTGCTTTGTCTAACGAGGTCCTCTAGCTGAGGACTTGCTATAATTGGTTTCGTCACGGGACTATCGAGGACATCATTTGCATTTGCAAATATTGGCTCACTTTTCTTTGAGTTGCTACTGTCATTTTTATGCATGACTTTGTACATCACTTATTTATTAAAAAATCATATCTCTATTACAAATCACCTTCTTATTTTGATCATCCTAAAGGTAGCAACCAAACTCATCCTCACCATAGCCGATGAGGGTTCATTTCTTGGATTTGGGATCAAGTTTATTCCTACCTTGATCACTAATATACATATAAGTTACATAACTGAAAACTCTTAGATGTGATAGTTTTACCTCTTTATTTCTCCATACCTCTTCCAGTATTCCATGCTCCAATGGAATTGATGGGCCTCGATTGATTAAGTAAGATATTGTGTTGACTGCTCTTGCCTGGAATTGCTTTTGTAAACCTGACTGTATACGAATGCTTCTCGTTCTTTCTGTTAATGTTCGGTTCATATGCTCAGCTACACCATTATGTTGAGGTGTACCTGGCACGGTTCTTTCCATTTTAATTTCGTGCTCATAACAAAACTTTTTAAATCTGGTGTCTTCATATTTACCACCATTGTAGGTTCTGAGTTTTTTTTATCTTTAGTCCGATCTCATTTTCAACTATAGATTTCCATCTCCTAAAAGCCTCAAACACCTCAAACTTATGCTTTAGAAAGTAAATCCATACCTTCTGAGAGTGATCATCAATGAAAATCACAAAGTAGTGTTTCCCACCAATGGATGAGATAGTCGTTGGTCCCCAAACATTGGAGTGAATGAGCCCCAAAATTTCCTTCTTTGGGATTCTGCCACTTGTTTGAAAGCTGACCTCTTCTGCTTTCCAGGTATGCAATCTTCGCACATGTTAATCTCAACTGACTATAGACTTAGAAGTTTTCCCTTCGAGTGCATAGTGTTCATTCCTTTCTCGCTTATATGGCCAAGTCTCTGGTGCCATAAATTGGGATTTTCATTTCCTGCTGCAACTACAATTGGACAACGTGTCGTTGCTGTCATGTAAAGAGTACCACTCTTTTTGCCTCTAGCAACTGTCATTGTACCTTTTGAAATTTTCCAATCATCACCATGGAAGATCATAATATAGCCTTTGTTAGCCAACTGCCCTACTAAGATTAAGTTCTTTCTCAGGTCGGGAATATGTCTGACATCTTTTAGCTCCCAAACAAACCCGTTCAACTTAATCTTCGCTACAACTTTACCAATAACAACATAAGATTGATCATCACCACGGTACACTTTTCCAAGGCTTCCGGGACATACCTCTCGAAGAGTTCTTTCTGTGAAGTAGCATGGAATGATGCTCCAAAGTCTAACACCCAAGATTCCTCGTTGCTTTCCAAAGAGCATATCAACGCATCATCTCCTCTTGAGGTGGAAGTAATATTTGCCTCTGCCTTCGCCTCTTGGTTCTTTAATAAACTCTTGCATTGATTTTTGTGGTGCCCAATCTTCCCGCATTTTCAACTCTCGACAGTCTTCGAGCTATGGGAATTATTGGGATTCCTGGATTTGGGCCTCCTAGCGTTTGATCTACCTTAATAGTCGATTTATTGTGTCCATTCCCTAGGGTCGAATTTCTTCCTCTTGACTCTGTATGCAAAACTAAAGATGTTGATGATTCACCCAACTCTCTCCGTCGGATTTCTGCACTAAGAGCTAGATCACGAGCATCATCAAATTTTAACTTATTGCTTCCTGATGAGCTACTCACAGTTGTGACAGTAGCATTCCAATTGTTTGGTAAAGAAAACAAAAGTATCAATAACGGTACTTCTTCATCAAATTTAATTCCAACTGAACTCAACTGGGATGTGACTGTGTTGAGTTCATTGAGATGAGCAACTAATACGCCTTCCATCATCCGCAAATTGATCAAATGCTTCATCAAGTGAACTTTGTTAGTGGTCGATGGCTTCTCATACATACCGGAGAGAGCCGCAATAAGACTCGCTGTGGTCTTTTCTTTTGTTATGTTGAAAGCAACATTGCATGATAGCATCAATCGGATCACACCAAGGGCTTGTCAGCTTAGAAGAGCCCAGTCTTCTTCCTTCATATTCTCTGGCTTCTTTTCTAAGAGAGGTTGATACATTTTTTTGGTAAAGATAATCTTCTATCTACATCTTCCAAAACCCAAAATCAGCGCCATCGAACTTTTTAAATTTCACCTTTCCTTTGTCCATAGCCATTGCTCCCTCTTGAATCTAGCTCTGATACCAGTTGTTAAGAAAATATCGCAAATTTTCTTATAAACCAGATTAGTGGTAATGCAAAATAACACATACAAAATTTGATAATGGAATTCATCCAAATTTGCCTTCGTCTCTGAACCTGCTGCAGATCTTTGACTGAAGGGAGAAATTATACAATACTCACAACTTAAAAAAATTACCCCCAATTTTCTCTCTCTAAAGCTTTTCTCTCTAAGCTTTGATACACACACACACACACACACACACACACACACACACACACACACATATATATATTGCTTTGAATGTCAACCTATTTAATGGGAATATTTTGAACAAAAATCATAATTTGTTAACCTAACTATTACTAATTTTACACCATCCAAAGAATTTTACACCAATTCAACAATTGTGGCCAACTAATTTTTTTTTGGCATTTATGCAAAGTTTGACTAACATAATTCAAATAGATGAAGTGCACATGCAAGTAAGAATCAATGCATAATCAAGTTCATATATATATGCGAATGAAAAATTAAATGAGAAGGGGTTCCAATAATTACAAAGTACCCAATAATGACTACAGCTAATTAATGCATACATGCGATCCTGGAATCTTATCTTATCAAATATAACATTCAAGTTTAATGACGACCATACCGATTTAACAAACATCATGTCAACTTAAAATTCTACTCTTGTTCTTATTTTGAGGTAGTGTAGTTATAAGGCATTTCTATCACCACTTCATATATAACTCAAGTAATTTATTTATTATTTTTCGTTATAATATAATGTTGAGATCTCATTCATTAGGGTAGCACCTAGTGGCCTCAAACGTGTGGTAATTCCTTTTTTTTTTTTCATTTTCATCCTTCTTCATGATATCCCTAACTTCAAGTTCAACACGACTTAAAGAAAATCAACAAAATAAAAAGGAAATCCTAATTGCAGATTTCTTAAATGTTATTTGTTTATTGACTTGAAGCCCTTCTTTTTAAGTGTCTTGATGTTCATTTATACAACTTCCTACAACATGATTTTGTTTAACATGTACAGTTGAGTTAGCTGCTATAGGTTTGCAGTATTTCATGACTTTATCCACAACTTTCTGACTAATAATTACATCAGTACCAACGGTAAAATTAGGAAAAATAAATGCGACAAAATCAACTACAGAAGATGTTAATAATAAGTACCCAATTATATAATCATTATTTTAATGGTTGTCATGGTCAATTATTAAAAATACTTTTCACATCGACAAATAATTAATTAATATAGTAAAAACAATGCAAGCCAACAAAATAATGGTTCTTTTATTAGTAAATAGTAGTCATAGTAACAAATATGACATGCGAATCATCAACATTTAGTTAGTTCACATTATCCAATTTTGATATTACTTTCGCTAAATTGATGATATCATAATAATAATATAAATTAATTTATATTTTTCAAGACACGTTAAAGATAATGCATATCTTTTGCCAGAGAAAAATTTATATCTAGGTATGTAGATATGTGCCGAAGATCAAAGGCTCTGCAACATTTCCCATCCCCAAATATATAATGCTCAATTTTGAGTCCAGTAACAAAATATAAGAGTATCTAGCTGGATATTTTAACGATTAAATTAACTATTGAATGTATCTAAAAGAATTATTTAAAGGTTTTTATTTTTATTTTAAATGAGATTAACGAACCACAAAAATTACATAAGATGAGAAATGTGGTTATAATAACGTTAGTCACGATACAAAAAGGAGTAAAAGTCCAATCCCAATTCATTTAATAAATGCACGTTAAAGAATCAAACTTCCTTTCATTCCATGGTATTTTAATTTGATTGCAATACTAAATATGATCGATAAATGCTTAACGTTCAATAAATAAAACCAGCTATTTAATGAAGTACTCGATAATGTATATGTAATCCAAATTTTTTGGACATGAACAAGAGGAAAGGTTTGATTACTTAGCCGTAGGATGGGGAAACTAGTTTCCACTCTAGTTAATAAAAGTTTCCCTACCTTCTCACTCAAATTTCAATCTGTAATTTGCGTTCAAATTTGATCTTAATCATGATTCCATGATTGAATACCGATCCTGAACATGATGGATGATGAACTTAAAATTTTCAGATACTTTGTAAGCGTAGTAAATGATTAGCATGTGATAACGTACGAACGCGTATACTTAAGAAGTCGGTGAGTAAAGGCCGTATCTGGTCCTACTCTTCGCTGTGGTAATGGTATGGACAAAATTATCATAAATGCCACGCATGTTCCATTTTCTATTGCCATTGATATTTTTCCAGCGGAGATTTCACAGTACTTTGATATTGATAGACTGGTAGAGTAGGAACAAATTATCATAAATGCCACGCATGTTCGATTTTCTGTTGCCATTGATATTTTTGCAGCGTAGATTTCACAGTACTTTGATGTTGATAGATTAGTAGAGTAGGAACAAATTATCATAAATGCCATTTATATTTTTGCAGCGTAGATTTCACAGTACTTTGATAATGATAGACTGGTCTAAATAAGAAGTTGCGTCATTAACCACATTAATTATTATTACACGATCACTAGCTAGAGAAAAGAAATATCTAGCATCTGCAAAAGGGCTGGCTTTTTATGTTGAAAAGTCATGCACAATCCTTTCCACGTCGAGTCCTATATGAGACAGGTCAGTGGTTGCTCTCGCAATAAAACGTTTTCATGTAGTAGACTCGCCGTCGTCTTTCAACTTAATTGTGGTCCATTTAAAAAGTTTAAATCAAATGTCAAACGTTCCTGCTCGCAAGGTCGTGTAGCCTGCGAGTGCTTTATTCTTTTAACGAAAATATGGCATAATAATGGCTGAGGTTGTATAGTCCCACACATAAGCCATGCATTTATCTTAAAAGTAATTTGGTACACAAATTTTCTCATAATTATTTTATAGATTTTAAATTTTGTTGAAATTGAAATTATAAATTATACACGTATCATTATCTCATACCTAATTAAAAAGTAAAAATTCGGCTTTGGTTTTCTTCATCGTAAGTTTGAATGCATGTTTTTTATATATTCAATTTTTTGCAATATTTTAAAAACTAGATCGAAGTTAAATCGATAAGAAAAAAGGTTTAAAAGGTTCATCTAATATTGGACTGGTATGAAACTGATTAGATATTGAAAAAAATTAAAGAATTTGAAATAAGTTTAAAAGAAATTGTCCTTATTCATAAAAAATATAAAGTTTAATTAAAAGCAATTAAATAAAAATTAATTGATTTATTTATTTTATTTTATTTTATTTTATAAGAATTATTAATTTAATAAAATTGATCAATTAATTAGTAAAATGATTGATTTTGAACAACAAGATTTATTAAAATAAATCAAACAAAAAAGTTAAAATTGAGCAAAAAATTGACCAGTTCAAAATTTTTACGATTGAATTGACAGAATTGATTGAATTTTTTAATTATTGATTTTAAAAACCATAAACTATCATTATGTAGGGGAGCCATGGGTGTATGCATCTCGTGCATGCCTATGCAGCGAAAGTATTGGAATTAAAATTCTAACCCCACGGCATCCTCAGAAAATCTGGAATCATATGTATAATAGACATAATTGAAAAAACATGTAATTAAAATTGTGTACCCTAAGAACATCTCCTTCTTTCTAACTTCTTCTCTTTGTTTGAGTTGTTACAAACACCAAACACCTTCTTGGGCCTCTTGAGAGCACGAAAAGATTAAGAATAATAGTGTGTAAGAGTGGTTAGAGCACCGAACAAGATAAATTTAAGTAGATGCTTAATCGAGAGTTAGATCATAATCAAATTACATGCAATTAAACTCATTCAACAATTGCATAAAATTGCATGACGAACATCAAGATCACTCCTCTCACCATTCAAAACTCTTCTGGACCCTTAGCCTCTCAATGGAGTGTGTTTTTGGCTAAATTTTGTTGTGTACGTAAGTGAAGAACTCATTAATGTATTACACGTCATTAAGTAGGTCATGATCGTGACTTACTTAAAATGATAGTCATGCACACTTTTTTTTATCTGATCTTTTATGTGTGTGATCTTTAGGCTCTCGGTTATTTTGGGTACTTGAATTAACTCTTAATCCAAGCAAATCATGAAAGGTTTCATGATGCCAATTTACTGAAACGTCAGTGAATTAATACACAAACTCTTCGATAGTTAATTATCTAACTTACGAACCTTTCCATAGATAATTATAGTGCAGTTCGTCCCTTCACCATCCCATACCGCATTTGATTAGGAGTATGGGCTATGTGTCAACTCTCACTAAATTAACTACGTCACATCTAGTTAAAGTGATATTAGTTGTTATCTTGAGCATCTCATGACTCTATGTGTCATTGAAGATTCTCTTCATAACATATAACTGTTCTGGCCAGAGACTCCAGAGTAATAAATCTAACAAGAGATCGTGGGCATCATCTCCTTCTATTAGGAGTGGTGAATCTTTTATTGGTTACCTAATTGCCTTCGAATACCAATAACTGTAGCCAATCACTACCCTATGAGCGACCTCGTCTTGAGACAACAAGGAATTGTGTGAAAGCATAAGATCAATATCCAAGATATCCTTAAGTACCTCAAGACTAAGTGTATTTACACAATTGCTATGATGAGATTAATCATTGGCATTGGATAAATTATCCATATGATAATCTCATAGCGGGTCATCTGATATACTTACTACTATTAGTAAGCATCCATATGTTAACTCTAAACATCTCATGCTTACAGTTTATAAGATCCACTACTTGATCAAATCAAAGAGTATAACATGTGCTAGTCTATCTAGATTAACAATGTCCTGTCTCATTAATCCTTAACCAAGGATAATTTAGATACTAACGTAATTACACATGACAGGAATCTCATTATCATGATATCATTATGATTTCCTTCATGTTATACTTTGTATCATATACTTCATTAATTAGATTTAAGATCGACACTAATTCATAAATAAGTGAACATCAAATTAATGAAAATTGCCTTTCGCTTTATTAATCAAAATAAAGCTTGTACAAAAGTACTAAAGACAATTGCCTTTAGAGCACTACTCTAATAATCTCCCACTTGCACGAAATTCAATTGCCTTTATATCTAATATCATAGGGGATTATACTATAATCAAATCTCATTTGAGGAAGTGGCTTAGTCAAAAGATCAGTGATGTTATGATCTACGGGCACTCTCTTTACCTTCACTTCACCTCTATCAATGATCTCCCTGATCAGTTAATACCTCCTGAGTATGTGCTTGGATCTCTGATGAGACATTGGTTTCTTGGTTTGAGCAATAGCCTCATTGTTGTCACAATACAACAATATTAGGTTTACAATGCTCGAAACCACTCCAACTTTCATAACGAACTTCTTGTTCCAAACAGCTTCTTTTGCTGCTTCCGCAATTGCAATGTACTCTGAATCAATCTTTGAATTTGTAGTCATCTCTTGTTTGGAACTCTTCCAACTGACTACTCCACCACTCTGTGAAAACATAACCTAACTGGGATTTGGAGTCATCCTGGTCAGATTGAAAACTGGCATCTGTATGCCCACTCACTCTCTATAAACCAAGAATACATCCTTAGTCCTTCTCAAGTACTTTAGGATATTGTTGACAACCATCCAGTGACAGTCATCGGGATCTGATTGATATCTGCTTATAACACTTAAGGCATACTATATATCGGGTCTTGTACATAACATAGCATACATGATTGATCCTATTGTCGAAGTATAGAGGATCAAACTCATGGGAGTCCTCTTATCTTGCATCTTGGGACACATAGATTTTGAGAGTTTTATCCCATGAGTCATGGGAAGAAACCCTTTCTTAAATTGTTCCATGCTAAACCTGTTTAGCACTTTATCTATGTATGTAGATTGTGAAAGAACTGGCAACCTCCTTAATCTATCTTTATAGATCTTTATTCCCAATCTATAAGTCACTTCTCTAAGGCCTTTTAAGGAAAATTTCCAAGACAACCAAAATTTGACAGATTGCAAAGTTGAGACATCATTTTCTATTGGTAATATGTCATCCACATATAAAACAAAGAATATCATAACACTCTGGCTAACCTTCTTACACACACAAGGCTCATTCGGATTTTGGAAGAAACCAAACTCTTTGATTGTAGCATCAAATTGGATGTTCTAACTCCTAGATTCTTACTTCAATCTGTAAATGGAATTTTGAAGCTTGCATACCTTTTAGCCATCTTTGAATATGAAGCCCTCAGGTTATATTATATACAAATCCTCAGCTAAGTTTTTCATTCAGGAAAGTCGTGTTCACATCCATTTGTCATATCTTATAATCATAATGAGCAGCAATGGCTATGAGTATTTTAATAGATTTAAGCATGACTACGGGGCTAAATGTGTTGTCATAGTCAACTCTTTGTCTTTGATGATAACCTTTAGCAACTAGCCTCACTTTATAGGTAATCACATTACCATCCATGTCGATTTTCATTTTGAAAATTCACTTACACCCTATGGGTTTTAGCCCTTCAGGTGGGTCAACCAAATTCCATACTTGATTTTCAAACATGGAATCCATTTCAGACTTCATGGCTTGAAGCCATTTTTCAGATTTTGAACTCTTCAGAGCCTCTTATAGGTTATAGGCTCATCATCTTCTATGAGCAATATGTCATTATGTTCACTTATGAGAATCCATATCTCTTTAGAACATTACTTAACTTACTTGACTTACGAATATTTTGTGTGTCAGAAGAAACAATTGTTGTCTCATCTCTATGAACAACAATCTCAAGCTTAGGTAGTTGATCTATGTCTGTTTGAGCATAATGAATTTCATCAAGTTCAACTTTTCTCCCATTATCTTCTTTTAGAAGAAACTCTTTCTATAAAAAGACATCATGATTGTAAAGCTGATATCTAATTGTTTCCTTAGGATATCTTACAAGCAGACATCAATTAGATTTCTCTTCAAGCTTGTCTTATTGAATATGCTTCATGTAAGTTGGACAGTTCCAAACTTTCATATAAGAAAGATAGGGATTTTTGTTAGCCCATATCTCATATGTTGTAAGATCAATTGCTTTTGAAGAGGCTTTGTTTATCACATAAATAACAGTCTCGAATGCATAACCTCAAAAGGATTTCAGTAGATCTGCTAAGCCCATCATTGACTTTGTCATGTCCAACAAGTCCTTTCAGCCACACCGTTATGTTGTGATGTGTAAGGTGGAGTCCACTAGGATACAATTTTGTTATCCCTGAGATAACTTAGAAACTCCTCGTTTAAGTATTCACAATCTTGATCTGATAGAAGTGTCTTGACATTTTTATTGAGTTGTTTCTCTACTTTATGTCTAAATTGTTTGAACATTTCAAATGCTTCAGACTTGTATCTCATTAGATACACATCCCCATATCGTGAATAATCATCAATAAAGGTAATGAAGTACATAAAACCACCTTTGGCATGAATAGACATCAGACCATATACATTATAATGTATTACGCCTAATAACCCTTTTGCTTGTTCACCATTTCCTTTAAAAGGTAATTTAGCCATCTTGCTTGTTAGGTGCAAGTATTAATCTTATTCCTTTGTCTCTCTATAACAAGCTTGGAATTGGTGAACTCAAACCAACTACAATTTCATTGCAACTTGCTGATAGATCAATTCGATATCTTATTGGTATAGTTGAGGACGTACTAGTAAAGGTTGGTAAGCTTACAATTCCAACTGATTTTGTTGTGCTTGAGATGGATATTGATATGCAAGTTCATACAATCTTAGGAAGACCATTCTTAGCCACTGGTGGAGCATTGATTGACGTCCCAAATGGTAAGTTGACCTTAAGAATTGGTGATGAGGAAGAAGTGCTTAATATTTTCACCCTCTTTCGATGAAGTCACTTATAGGATAGATGTGATTGATTCTCTGACACTTAAATCTGTTCCTAAATCAATGTATGATGATGCTTTAAAGACATGCCTAGCTTTAGGAATTGATGAGAATAAATTGGATGATGAGTTAGTGGACTATGCATATAGATTGCAAGGTGATGGTTTTAGGTAAAGACCTCAAATTGAAGAATTAGGCCTTCCTAAACCTAAGCTGTTACCTTCCATATTAAGGCCACTAAAACCTGAATTGAAAAAACTTACAATTCATTTGAGGTATGCGTTCTTGGGAGAATCAATACATATCCAGTTATTATTTCTTCTTCTTTGAATTCCTTTCAAGAAGAGAAGATATTAAGGGTGTTACATGAACATAAATTGGCTATTGCATGTAATATTGCTAACATAAAGGGAATTAGCCCTTATATTTATGTTCATAGGATTTTAATAGAGGAAAACCACAAACATAGTGTGGAAAATCAGAGGAGACTAATGGAGTTGAATGAACTAGATGAATATCACCTAGATGCTTTTGAGAATGCTAGAATATACAAAGAGAGAACCAAGGCTTTCCATAACAAGCATATCCGTTGGCGAGAATTTAAACCTAGTCAAAAAGTTTTGCTATTTAACTCTCGTTTAAAATTGTTTCCAGGGAAATTGCGGTTAAGATGGTATGGACTTTTCATGGTGACCAAAGTATACACACGTGGTGACCAAAGTAAAGGGATCAACAAAAGCCCTTTAAGGTCAATGGGCAAATACTCAAGCACTATTTTAAGGGAGAGATGGTTGGATATATTTCCACCATCACATTTCAAAATTAACGTCATGGTAGCCTAGTCTAGCGGAGAACATTAAATTTAGCACTTGTTAGGAGGCAACCCAAGGTTTCTAACTCTTTTTGTTGTTTTATTAATTTCATATTTTTCATGTCTTCTTATTCTAGTTTATTGTGTATGTTGCATAGGGCTAGTATTTATGAGAAATCTAAATAACACCTCCTATTAGCATGAGGACTAGCGTAATCTCGACTCATCAATCCTAGAGGTAAGGCCCATATTAAGTATGGGGGAGGTAAGTTGCAATGTCTCTTTGCTTGATTTAATATTGTATATTACTTTCATTCACACACATGCATTTAGCTTCGCACTTTATTTTACTCTCACCTTATGTTTTATTTTGTTTCTTTCACTTTAGCAAATTGTAAGGATAACTTCAGTGCTATTTTGTCTATCTCCATAATTTTGTCATGTATAGCTTGATGGGAGATAGGAATACAAGGTGTGGAATTTGGTTTCTCGACAATGCAATCAATTATTTCAGGGAGTTTCTTTACCCTTTACCCTTACTCCTTATTCTGTTCTTCACATTATTCTTTTTTTTATCTTATCCAACATCGAGGACAATGTTGATTCTAAGTGTGAGGGAGGATAAATTGATGATTTTGTGTGCATTATTTTGCATTGTAGTATCTTACAATTTCCATTAAAATTTTTTTATTAACCTTTGTTTTGTGTGGTTTTGCATTAATTAATTTTGTATATTTTCATCATGCATGTTTGCATACTTATACATCTTTCACATTCTAATTGTCATTATAATCCAATTTAATGAGCTAATTGTATTATGGGTAAGATTGATTTTAAATAAGATGTATAATATGATTAAATTGATTGCATACCTTGCCACAATTGAATGTTATAATGTTAAATTGATTGAATGAGCATGCTATTAATTGAGAAAACATCACCAAGTGAGTTATTTTGAGCCTAACGAATTGCACCCAATCCTATTTTTCTCGTGAGTGACATAATTTTCTCTTCTATGTATGTTTACTTCTAGAACTTGCATTTCATCTTTTCGAGGTTACATAGTCATACTATGGTATGTTCATGAAAGTGATAAAAGGCACTAGGATTGAGCTTGAGCCAAATAGCTAACTTTTTTTATATATCAATTCCCTAGTGAATCCTTTGTGCCTATTGATTGTATTTAAGCCTTTTTCTTTGTAAACCTATCCTAAAGAACCTTGAACCAAGAAAAACAAATTTACCCTTGTTCAATGGTTAGTAGAGTTATAAATGTTGTGCATTCAATACTTTTATTGACAGGTATACAAAGGAAGAAGAGTGGGGGTGTTTTCTACAGAAATCGAAGGAACATGCTGAAAAAAAAGTGAAAATTTTTTAAAAAAGAAAAGAAAAATTTGGCATCTAAATGGTGTTATTGAAAAGTTGGGCATGTTCACTTCAAATTCTAAGGTAAAAGAATGATGGAAAATTTTGATAATAGAATTGGTGGAGTTTCCTAAGTATTATGGTTATTGTGCAATTTCTTAGTAAAATTTGCCAATGATGATTGTAATATTTATAGTTTCTGCTTTACTACTTATTGAATGTTTGAATTCCTATCCTTTCTTTCTTAGCCTACTTTACCCCTTGGCCCCATTACAACCAAAGGAATAAAAACCTTTTTGATTCATAGATATGTCATAGATGGCAGTAATGGAGAAGTAGATAAAATGCCAGCTTATGGTAAGAGACATGCATTAGAAGATGATTAAGAGTTACCCTTAAACACTTGTGTGTGAAAAGTGAATGTTTTCTGAGAGACTTCATTCACGGCATGCAAATTTGATTAATTGAAGCATTATGATGTCTTATTGTTGCTTAGTTTGTGATCTAATTTATGAAGTATTATGTGGCCTTATGTCTATATTTCAATTCTTACCTATAATGCTTTCAACTTATTGGATTGAACTATAATAATGATTAGGTGTGGAATAATGGAAAGAAAAAGTTTGTGGGTATCGTTCATTTTAAGTAAACTCTTAGGAGACTTAACTCCTCCATTATGGACGCGTAGTGGTTTAAAGGCTTGTGGCATATGCTAAATGCCACCGTAAACCTACAAAAGTGGAATCAATACCTTGTTTATGGATTTAGTAGTTAGTCTTGTTTTGTTTTTGCTTGGGGACAAGCAATAGTTCAAGTATGGGAGAATTTGATAAGTCAAATTATTTATATATGATTTTGGGATGAATTGGAACTAATTTGACTTATCTCTATGTGAATTTTGAGCTTTATTTGGTTAATTCTCACACAATTTAACTTTGTTGCTTAATAAGTACAATTGGATAGATTTTGGGTCAAAAGTCATAACTTTTTCTGTAGATGTTTGATTAAGGTCATTCAAGTATGCTTTCAAAGAGAACTCATAGTTCTACAACTTCTATAAAGACCGTGAGGAGAGATTTTTTCATATAAAGGGTTAAAATTGCACATTTCTGGAGATGCCTAGTGTATGTCTGCCCAACGGACATCATGTCCCTCCAAACGGACATGAGCGGAGAAGGAAGGCTGAAAGACCCCATGAATGTTCGCTTAACGGACATAAGGTCCACTTAATGGACATTCATTGTTTAAATTTGCTCCAAAAGCCCGAGAACATCCGCCCAGTAGACATTAAGTTCGCCTAACGAACTTTGATGGCACTGTTACGATTTTTACTCCCCTGTTTGGAAAAAACTAGGTTTCTTTGACCCCAAGACACGATAAATACTCATTTTTAAGACCTAAAAAGGGGTTATGGCACTGAAAACGAGGTTGCACACATATGAGGCACCCACAAGAGGAAAAAGAGGAGGAAGAAGGAGGATTGAAGCAAGCTTGTTTTTTATTCTTTCAACTTTCTCTCTTTACCCTTTTTAGGATGTTGCTTGTCTTTATTTGTTTAGATTCTTTTATTTTTTTTGGAACTAAACCCCATTTACGGTTAGGGATGTAGCCTATTTTAGGGATTGATTGGTATTGAATGAAAGTTATTAGGTTATATTTATCTTTTTTGAGTTTCATTGTTGTTTCTATGCTTGATCACCATAGATGCAATCTTAGGAATCATATGATGGATTGAGAGGTGAAGTATGATTTGTGCATTAGGAAGATAAATACATTAGATTTAGAGATAGAGATATCCTAAACTATTGTGATAACTTATGGTTGCTTGTTCTTAATGAATTTGACTAGTTACGTTTCACATTGAGAGACGGTAATCAACTAGTTGGATATTTTTGTATGTCTTGAGAAAGAATATAAGTGAATTTGTGCAATTGTTATTATAACTTGTCATTCAATCAATTCCGTAATTTATCGATCAATCTTTTAAATTGGTGAATCCCAAAGCCCTAAGTCTCAATTATAAAATTTTCTTTGTTTGTTTATTCATAATCTTTACAATTGATTGTTCACTCAAATCAAATCAACTTTTAAGTTTCTTGTCATTTTGATTTAAGTAATTAGGATTAATTGAGTAGCAAGTATTTTAGTTCTTGTAGGATACGACCTTAGAACGCTTGATGTGTAAGTACTAGGAACAATTCTGTGTGCTTGTAGATTTTATCGACCATGGTTACGGTTGCTGAAAAGAAATAAAATGAATAAAAAAATTTATTAATTTAATAAACTATTAATTGTTGTATAAATAATTAAAAAATATTATTAGTCATATAAATTTAAAATTATGTATAATAAAATATATAACATACCCATCATTATCTTTTTCTTGATATATGTTTATTTATATTTTTTAAAATGATAATTTAAATTACAATTCCATGATAACAAGATGTCCTAGAGATATTTCATAAATTTAGGTACCTTTAATATTATATAATTAAAATTATAAATAGTAAAATATTAAATTAAAATAAAAAATAAAAATTGGGAATAAACTATTTAATAAAGTATTCTTGTTTATGTTACTATAATTGAGGATATAATGGAAAATAATAATTACCAGAAAGTTATTAATAGAAAGTAGAATTTCTAACGTAGAAGTACTTTTCTACCACAACCTTTTTTCTACTTATCGATTTATGTGGTAGTACCGCATTTTGCTCCAACCTCCATTTGTTCGCCAACAGATCTAAATATGTGACTGCGTTTGGAAACTGCGGTGGATAAATACTTATCCCTATCACACCATAGATCCAAATGCAGCTTTATACTTAAAATTTTAGTATTTCAATTGGATAAGTGGGATTTTTGGAATTTCCTCATCCTTAATCATAAGAAGGATGCGAGCTCTGTGTTAGATATTTTGGTTGATATTTTATCGTACGTCGCAATCTATGTTCTACGACCATGTGCAAAATTTAGTTTTTAGGTAAGGTATTAAATTGTTGACGATAACCCGAATTGTGGCTGTATATTGTAACTGATTTATTAATTCTTGCTTTTCTGCATTTCGTTATAAGTGAAAGTGTAGTTGTATTCTGCTCAATATACTCAAAACTGTAAGTTATTTGCAGTCCATAATCATTCAAAGTCTAGTTTTTGAGTCAGACAACGTTATTCGTAATTACTGAATTAGGAATCACTTCCTCAATATTACTCGTTAGAGGCAAGAAGAGCCGCTTGAATTTTTTTTTTTAATCTCCATCCCATTTCTTGGGAAATAAGAATCAGTTTTGGGCAAAAGTTCTACAATAGAATAGACCTTTTCTTTTTAGTTATGTTTGCCGTTATTTGGATGTATCAAGACACGCATACAAAAGAAATACAATTATTAGGAATTTAGTCCTTCAATTAATAGAAATGGGAAGATACGTAAATTAATTAGAAGAAAATCACATACCATGCTGAAGAACACTAAAGAAGTCATGGAGACCCATGTCCTTGCGGAGACATTTAATTGAGAAGAAGAAAAGAACTGAGCAAGTCCTACGTTACACATGTTATGCTTATAGCAAGAGATGCATTAAAACCAGAATTGGGTATGCTGGACATTGGATCTCTGAATCACAGACTCCTGTTACTGATTTGGTTCCCTATCAAATCATAACATTCTCGTCCAAAACTTACATTCATTCGAGATGGCCTCCAATGACTTGCCAATTCAGACGAACCTTTCGATAACCAAATATCTGCTTCCTGTATATTTAGTGGGTTCAAATCGTAGCATGGCATGTGTTATATGTATGTCCATGTGCTTTATATGCTAAAGTACTGCAACCTGTGACGGTCATGGGTGATCTACCTAGGAATAGGAAGATCTCCCCCTAGGATGGAGTAACGGTTAGTAGAATTGAAACATGAATAGTAATTAATAAGAATATATGCACTATAGTGTGGTTCTCAGTCGTAGAATGTACCATATAAGTAGGTAACAGTTAACTCCTAACCATGATGTAATTTTTAAGATTAAGTTATGGAGTTGAGGACATTTATAATTTTGTTCTCTCTAATAAAGAAAAATTTTTATCATCCAAATTATCTAGCATAGAAAGACAAGAAATATAGCCAAAAAGGAGGCGTTTACGTTTATTTATTTTTCAATTAAAATTTTAAACAATGGACATTCGTATTCATTCATTCATAAAATTAAAAAATAAGTTTCTTTAGAATGAAGAAAATAGTATTATATTGAAGAAGTATGCAACAAATGCGCAGAACCACAAAAAACCTGCAACGAGGCAGTCTGACACAACAAGAGATTACTCCCATAACCAAACCCCTCGTCAGAGGCTAAACATTAATAAGGCAGAGTTACAAACTTCCTAAGATTTAAGGAAATAAGACAGCGCACCAAAAGAAACGAAGACTAAAATTTATACAGTTCAAAATAAAACAAGCTTATGGCGATATAACACCAAAATGGTAGAAAAATTATCATAGAACTTTTAAAAATCACACTTCACTTAGAACACAATTAGCAATAAAAGCTTTATCTTTATAAAGAGATGATCAATGATGATAAAATGAAGACATGAAATCCAGAAAAGATGGTAAGAAACATTCATGTTTGCAGATAGCTTACTTTGAAAGGGAGACACTTACGAATTGTTAGAAGGAAATAGCATAAGAAATGAAAATAATATGAAGAAAAAACAGGAACTACAATAAAAATTATACGACAAGTTTTTCCTGCGGGGGCCCGGTAACTATACTTCATAGAAGAGTTACATTTCCCAAAAGAGAGAAGATGGAGAGGTAATGAACATGCCCATAAACTTGCGTTTAAGGATAAATATCTGTAGAAATATTGGAATTAATAAGTATAACAAAAATAATGTGGGAACTGAGAAGTGGGAACCCAAGTGAAGGTTGATTTTCGGAAAATGAGTGGAAATGTTATGAATGAGTAAGCGCCTTGAAGCGTGACTGTGGCAGTATAAATGTCTGTAGACGGTAGGTTAGGTTAGAGCAGGAGCAAAAGCAAGACCATTGATTATTTCCATTTTCATGGGATGGATTGTCGTAAATGCGATCTGACCATTGAGTTGTGTTGGTGACATCTCAATCTATGTGGGAATAGCAGAGCCCGAGAAGTGTATGAATGTTGATTTTCATACACTAGTTTTTATATCTATGTATTTTAGCAATCTTACCTACACACTAGTAAAAAATAATAACCCCAACTTACTTGCGTGCACTCCACCCCTCTAACCAGCTATATATAATGATGCTTGTTCCTGACCCAAGCCATTTGAACCTCTTGGCTTTCCACACCTTTCAAAGTATACAGACAATACATTTGTATCAGCTTCTAACAATGGAGTTTGGAAGTGGTGTTCAGTTTCTTCAGGACAAGACCATTTTGGTCACCGGTGCTACTGGGTTCCTAGCAAAGAGTACGTCACATGGATTCCCTGTCTTACTAGTAATCTTTAGGGATTCACAAGCTCACAACTTCTCTTTTTCGAGTGCAGTTTTTCTGGAGAAGATTCTGAGAATGCAGCCAAAAGTGAAGAAGATTTATCTTCTTTTAAGAGCTGCTGATGCTAAAGCTGCCTCCGTGCGCTTTCAAAATGAGGTATGTATCTATAATGTAGCCAGACATAATTAAAAGATAAGGGTAAACGAAATCAAAAGCTCAAAGCCGAACAATGCATCTTCATAGTTCCCTTCTTCTTTGCCTTTGTTCCTCCCCAATCAAACATTAAATGGCTGAATAATACAGTCATCTTTTAAGGTTAAGAAGTTATATCAGATTAGGACAGCCCCTGTTTAAGGAACAGTTCTGGGTACTAGAAGTAAGTATGGGTTTAATCAGACAAAGTAATAGAAAAATAACAGCATATAATTACTGCTGCTAAGAACTTGAAACTCCATGTCTGTGTATAAGGAATTAAAACCTTTTCCTAAGATTTAAAGGCAACTGATTTGGTTTAAGCTTTTGTATCAGCTGCTGATTAACCTATATTCACAGGCTATTGGGAAGGACTTATTTAGACGAGTAAAAGAGAAGTTAGGTGCAAATCTGAATTCCTTCATCTCTGAAAGAACTGTTCTTGTAGCTGGAGACATCTCTGTTGGTGATGATCTAGGAATTGGGGATTCAAACCTGAGGGAGAAGATGTGGAATGAATTAGATGTTGTTGTAAATTTGGCTGCCACCACCAACTTTGACGAAAGGTACGATATTAAAAATGGACCACAGCCTATTTACTTCTTCTTTTTTATTTTTTATTTTTCGGGATCTTCATTTTATGGGGAAAACATAAACTTGCAGGTATGATGTCGCACTTGGCATCAACACATTAGGAGCCAAGCATGTCTTGTGCTTTGCCAAGAAATGTGTGAAACTAAAGAGCTTCGTACACGTGTCCACAGGTACGTTACTGAATCACCTACCGTTTCTTTTTTTAACTTGTTATATAACGAAATAAAAGAAACTTGACAAAGGTAAGGGTAAGGTGGTTCAGATTTTCTGATCCAGTTAAGTAATTATTATCTTATTTTATTAAAATTTATCGATAAATATATATAAGATCAACATAAATATGTATAGAAAATTAAGTGGCATGACTTAAAATACCCGGGTGCTCCAACCGAAGGCAAAATGGATAAGATATTGAAATCGCAATTCATTTAAAAAACATATGCTTGTGCATCTTGTTTCCTTCTTTTTATTCGACAATTTGGATTTCCTAACCAAGCATAGTGATCGAGAGCAAATGATGGTCGTGTAATCTTCAGCTTATGTCGCCGGAGAGAAGGCAGGGTTGATATTAGAGACCGCATGTCAAATGGGGGAGAGCCTTAACGGAGTCAAGGGACTAGACGTGGTTGACGAAAAGCGGCTGATTGAGGCGACATTGGCTGAACTTGAAGCAAAAGGAGCTACCGTTGAAGAGACCAAGGAGGCCATGAAGGATTTGGGCCTTGATAGGTAAGCTCTTAATTACGCAGAAGAAATAGAGGGAAAAAATCGTTTATGATGCGTAAAAAACTGTTGCTTTCAACTTCCAAAAAAAAAAAACTATATATTCACACTGCTAGAGCAACTACAAGGACTTTAGGTTAATCTATTATTTAGTGGATGAATTCAAGCAGCAAATAAACTCCATTACCGAGCTATTTGAGTCCATGGTTTTAGCTTATGGAAAAGTGAAACACAAGTGTTTTAGGCTTCAGGACTGAACATAATAAGTTGAAACAATCTCCTTTTGTCACTAAAGTGTAAGTCTTCTTTCACTTCTGGTGACACACGTCTTGGAATACCGAGGGCACAAGACAGTTCACATATGCCATTACGATGGTTACGCTAAGCTCTCTACCTATTTGACAGGTATTTATTGTCCTCCTTAATGGCAAGGTACTCAATCAGTCATACGGTTATCTATTACAATCTATGTGTAGGGCCGTACTGTCGCAAGGTATTTCGTCATTCATAGTGATTTGTTAATTGAGTAAATTAACGTGGACTTAATTTTTCAACAACTTGTTTCCCATGTTTTAGTCAATTGTTAAGTTTTTCATCCCAAAATAACTCTTTTTTCCCCTAAAATTATAAATATTTATAGCATTTTTGTAAATTAAGAAAAGTGGAGTGGGCAATCTTGGACATTGAAATTGAACAGGGAAAACATCTGGTCATCCGACATAAATTTGATAACCCAACACGAAAAGTAATTAGATGGGGGACATCAGACAATTGAATTGTACGACGGCCTCCAAAATTTTATTTCATGGAATCCTATTCTTCCTAGCGTGTGTTGTTCTTGGAATCCTGTTCTTAATGTCATCCACGTTTGTCAGTAGCAAATTATGATAGAACTAGCTACTTATATAATTAAACTTAATTAAATAAACATAGTTTAACGTCTGAATGAGTTTTAACTTTTGGGATTAGATTAATGGGAAACCATAGAGTGTAGCGGTGAGGCCCAACTGCCCTACACTGGAGCTGTTAAATGAGAGAGGTCAAACCTCATTTACTCATTTGCAGCTGTCAGGAGTTTTCAATACTGTTTGTACTTTGCGTGAGGAATAATTTTGCCCCCAGGACACAGTGCTTTCTCCACCATCGTCTTACCTTCCTTCACCGTAAATTTTCTCTCGTCAGTTTTCTTCTCACTTCACCTACTTGTTCTTCTCCCAAAGCCCCAAACCCTCCTTTTCAGCTGAAGGTGTAGATTGACTTGTCCCCTTTTCAGCTGAAGGTGTAGATTGACTTGTCCCCTTAGTTTATATATATATATATACCATGCATGTATATTTGAAATAAAAATGAAGGGATTGGCATTTCATTTTTGTATTTGATTATGCCCTATTTTTTCTATTTAAATTTGGAGGATATCTTCTTAAAATGTTTACTCGAGGAAGGCCTAACTACGTAGTTCAATGTTCTGAGACATTTACACACGTTACACTAAGGTAAAATTTGATTGTGTTTTGCAGGATATCTTCATAAGTTAGTTAACTTAAAAGACCACGAAAAGTTTTCCTTCAAATAGCATAATTGAAACCTGATATAATTAGCATTAATTACATTGCTTATCGTACAATGGACTACTGTTGATGGATTGAAAAATTCTTGACCTAAATGAACTTTTAGATAATAGTGATAGCGGTTTAGGTAGTCCAGGTTGGCCCAAATTTTATTTAATCGGTCCACGAAAATTTGAATTTAGGGGATGGATTCGTTCCTTTCTTCTTCACCCACTTTGTTTATGAAGTTATTCTTGCAGCAAAGAAAGGAGAATTAAATATATATATATATATATATATCAGATTATAAATGATTGAGATTGTTGATAAATTTAGCAAGGTTTTGTGAATTAATGTAAAGAAACAAGCTTTTCAAAGATAGTGTAATGTTCATGAAAATAATTTCAGGGCGAGGTTTTATGGATGGCCAAACACATATGTATTTACAAAGGCAATGGGGGAGATGTTTGTGGGACAATTGAAGGCAGATATGCCAGTGGTCGTAATCCGTCCCACCATTATCACCAGTACCTACAGAGAACCCTTTCCTGGTTGGGTTGAAGGTGTAAGGTACGTAACTTGGTTCTTCTGGTAATTTACAGATAAACTGGAGAGTAAATTCGATCTTAAATTTGCCTGTGCTTGCAGAACAATTGATAGCTTAGCTGTCGCATACGGAAAAGGCAGACTGACATGCTTTCTCGGTGACCTTAATGCAACTGTAGATGTAGTAAGATAAACAAACTTCTTCTTCAGAATGTATAAATATATATAACTAACATCCGCTAATGCTTTTGCTAGAACAAACTCATTACAATTTTAAAATTGGCAGATACCAGCTGACATGGTGGTGAATTCAATGATTGTGGCCATGGTTGCTCATGCTAATCAACCATCTTATGCAATTTACCAAGTGGGGTCTTCAGTAAGAAATCCTGTCAAGTACTCTGATCTCCAAGATTTCGGATTCCGTTACTTCACCAAGAAACCATGGATCGGAAAGGATGGCAAGCCTGTCAGAGTTGGGAAGGTTAAAGTTTTGAGCAACATGGCTAGCTTTCGGAGATACATGGCACTTCGCTACTTGCTATTTTTAAAGGTCTTAATTCATCACAGTTGCTCAAAACTTTCCGTATTATGGGTTTCTCTAATCTTTATTCCTAATTAACTCTAATTACAGGGACTAGAATTTGCAAACACGGCCTTTTGCCATTATTTTGACGGCGTGTATAGTGATCTCAATCGTAAGATCAAATTTGTCATGCGATTGGTTGAACTTTACCGGCCATACTTGTTCTTCCGAGGAGTGTAAGTATCTTCTACTTTTGAGACAGATGAGACTTGTTAATCTTGTGGTTTGTTCTTAAGCGTGCAAGGGTGTTATTGGAACGCAGATTTGATGACATGAACACCGAAAAATTGCGGATGGCTGCCAGAGAGAATGGTATAGAGAATGATGTGTTCTACTTTGACCCAAAGTGCATTAACTGGGATGATTACTTCATGAACATCCACATTCCTGGTGTTGTTAAACACGTTTTCAAGTGAGAGTATCAACTAGTGCATGAGTCGAATTACTTGTGTCATTTGTTAAAGGCATGATCTACATCCTATATATATGTAGCTGGGAAGCCAATTAGAAATTGAAAGAAGAAAATATGTTAAAAGTTATTGGCTCATTGTTTGACCAATAAGGATTTATGACGAAAGTTGTATTGTTCTTGTTCTATTTTTGTTGGTGAAGAAGAAATTGAATTTCTTTCTTCTGCTTAAGGAACGTGACCAATTAACAATATACACCTTCAACACATGTTAACAAGGATCAGCAATTAGCATTCATATTATTTAAGTCCTATTGAAACTAGAGTCATATTATTTGTTTTTAATCTTGTGTTATGAGATGGGTGAAAGAGTTTATTTAAACACATAATATCCTTCTACATGCGTGCAGGGGACAAATTTCTTTATGTTACAAGTTATGGAGTAATTGCAAAGTTATAAAAGTTTTGTTAATATCCGAGCCTTGCGAAGGGGAATACTGCTAAGCTTCTATGGTAGGAAAAAGAAAATTTCTCACTTGTCCTTTGTTAATTATAAATCAAACTTACATCAATTTAGCTTAATAACAAAAGTTACAAATGCTATACTTACTTCTTGATATATTAAAAGTTCAATAAGTAATAATAAATTTATAGTGAAGAGTTGCGAGTGACTGGCGAAACACGAGAGGCGAGTGATTGGAGACAATGAACGACTGGCCAGTGAGCGTGAGAAGCATCTGGGCATCTGGTGTGCGAGTGAAATATGTGTAAGTGGATTCTAGAGGTAGGTGAGAGCAAGGCGAAAGAGTGGCGAGGTGGATTCCGCTACAGTAACGTGAAGAGTACTCCACCTTAATAGAAGACTTCCTGATCTCGTCAGCAATTGGCTGCCCATCGCTAACTTTCCTGTTTGGGTAAGCTTTACGATGACAGACATAAGGAGCCTCTTGAACCATCTCGAAACTCATTCAAACGCAAGTATCTCCCTTGAACTGGAATTTCCATCCATCTACGACTCCCTAGACGCGAGTAAAGGAAGTAGTAGGTCTCTACCGACTACTTAGGAGGTACCTAAAACATGGAAGAGTGTAGTTTCCTTCAAGGTTCCTCCACAGAAGCCAAAGCTATTCTAGTCTACATTGGTGAATGGAGTTGTCTCCCTTCACGAAGAGCTTCTGAAAACAGGGGTTATTGGATTTTTTTAAAACAAAGGACGCTCATTCCCTTAGGTACTTGCCTGGGCTAATTCCAAATGGGGGAACAAGGGTTTAAAGAAGGTGCTCCTTATCAAGGAGGACTACTCTTCATCTTCAGATTCAGAGTTAAGGATTGTTTGCTTGCAGTTATAGAGACAGGTCCATGGCGGGCAACCACTGCCAGTACAAAGATGGGTTCTGGGTGTGGAACTCGAAAGGAATGAGATTGAATTCTTCCCCATTTGGATTAACTTTCACAATGTGCCATTTGAGCACTGGACATTAGATGGGTTAAGCCACCTGGCAAGTTTAATAAGTAAACCTCTAGCTTTGACTCCTGTTGCTATGTTTGAGAGAATTTGTTACGTTAGAGTTTGTGTGGAAGTCATAATTAATGATCATTTGCCTGACGTGCTTCATGTGATGAAACTTAATGAAGCTAGGGAATTAACTAAAGTTGAGATTAGGCTTTCATATAGCTAGAAGCCTCAACTAGGAAGGGTATGGAAGGAAACTGACAAAGTATTTAGAACAGGTGAATATTAGGAATTGATGGGTATAAAAGATTATGAGTTTTAGGCAGACTTGGGACCTAATAAGGTTGAGAAGTCACAGGCAGAATTGGGAACTAATGACGTCGAATAGTTAACCACAGAAGCAACTAGGGAATTGTATAAAAATCCCAAACCAGTGGATGAGGCCTTAGATCTAGAAGTTAGCCCTAGAGACCAAAACAATGAAGTCACTGACAGGGGACCAGATACAAAGAGTTAGGGGGAGTACATGTTGTCTGAGGAGGATGAATAGGATTTAATAGAACTCCAAATGGAGAAGTCCACTCCTCTCCAAATAGAAGAACCGGAAGGAAGAAGAAAAGGCCCAAGGGAGCCAAGGAACTTACAAGATCCTTTTGATATAATCTTTTAGAATATCAAAGGAATGAATGATCCTATCAAAGCCCAATCAATAAAAGACTTATTGTTGGATAAGAAACTTGTTTTCTGGGATTATTGGAGCTCGTATTAAAGCTCACACGTTACAAGATTCATTGAATTTCTTGAGCCCTAATTGGAGTTTTGATCCCAATCACCAAGACCACTACAATGACATAATATTTTTCGCTTTTGTGGGAGACAAGTTTCAAGCATTAACAAAGTGTAGCTCTGATCAACACGTACATCTTATCTGTAAAGATCTTAATTCTCAATTTTTGTTTGATTTAAATGACGATCCTACTGATTTGAATGACGATCCTACTGACTTCAAGACTTCAATAGCTCTCTCGCTAAATTTGTTATCGTACCACTTAAGAAATTCACATCTTCTATCCTGAAAGATAATTATTAATTAACAACAAACACATTAAAATATACACAAACATTATCAAAATTTAAACTTACATGATATTTGAGGAATCCACAAAATCTTCTTTCTGTGTTTTTATCACTCCATGAAGTTCTTAACAGAGCTCTTAAACCACAATAATACACCAGATAATCATTTTTTAATTTAATGCAATGTTAATTGAAGACTTCACGTCCTTATCTTCATACATTCACTGTAAAAATTATATTAGTACTCTTAGTTCTTCTAATCAAAGGTGGAAACAATATGTCAACAACCTTAAATAGTGTCTTTGTAGGAGTGGAAACAATATGTCAAATAATCTCAAATAAAAGCTAATACTTACAACGGTAAAAAACGCACTACATTTATGGGGGAATACAATAAAGAAATAAAAAATCTATAATAAAAGACACCAATATAGGATTTGAACCTATCTATAGGAAAAATCCAACAGAAAGAAGATATCTCCATACTCGGAGTCAAAATAGCCTGTAATATCCAAGGTGTTAATTACCCTATAAAATTAACTTTTGCTCAAAGACTTCAATTTTCAAAATAAGCAAGATATAGTTGGCATATTATAATTAATAATCATATATGGAAAGTGCAATTTCCTCAATGTTTTACACATATATTGGATAGAGATTACCAATCATTCAAGTAATTCATATCAAAGCCAAAACTAAACTCTACAATAACTCGACAGACATAACTCTACAATAACTTGACAAACATATCATTCATATATGCTCACATATATGTACATAACAAATAACATCTATGGGCCAATATTTGTTGACTAACTAGGTAGGTTTTGATAAGGGCATATGGAAAAGAGTCAATGTATACAAGGAAACCACCATCTTTTAAAGCGCGTCAATTACTACTTCCTCTCCACTTAAATTATTCATAATTGAAGTTTCATATGAAGAAGACCAAAGTGTGTAATTATATTCTCAAGTCATATGACCTTATTTTAATATTATGTAAAGTAAATGCCTCATGGTCTCCAACATTAAGGGAATATTGTGTTTGATTTTGTTTCTTTTGTAACAATATAGTATTGGAACAAAGATCAGAAATGGAGAAAGAAAACCCCTTTTAGAAGTAATGGATATATGCACGAGTAAAGAGAAGAAGGGAGATGGTTACTACATGTAACCCCACAAGACCCCACCCCTCCCCACACACACACTCCTATATATAAGCATTCGAGACTAGGAGAGTACATTTGCAACAATTTCAAGTTTAGGATTCTTCTGATGGATTTTGCAAATAGGAAGTTATGATATGTGGTTATGTGTCGATAAGATTATTGACTTTTGATGATTACAGATATCTGATGGATTTTTGCATATAGGTGTTGGAAAAATAAACGCAAGATTAAATCTAAGCGCAGCGAAATGAATTTAAATTTTTTTCACATAATCAACGTTACAAAATTTAATTGGAAACATAAAATAAGAAATTAACAAAGTCATACTAACCTGTGTAGATTTTCTGTTGTAATTTTTCCTTTGGCCTTGAATCCGTCAATCCACGAACCGTTCAATCGTCCGGCCTCTAATGGTATCCACAAGTCCTTTCGGAGAAAATTCAAATCTAATTTGAGAAGAAAAATGTAAGAAGTGCTAGCTCCAAAATTTTTAATTTTTCCTTTTATATGAAAAATCATATTTTTCATGTCTTTAGATTTTATCAAAATTACAACTAAAGTCAAACTTTTGTCATAATTATGAATTAGTCCTTATGAGACCAAATATCACATATTGATCTTTAAAGTTTCTAAAACTTCTCAATTAAGTCCAACTTAATTCAAATTTTATTTTCTCCTTTATAGATCTTTTATGTGTAACCCATTAGGTTTCTAATTTGTTGGTCATGATTATAAATTATAATTTTAATTCATAATTAGGATTAGATAAATTAAAACTCCTTTTAATTTATCTTTAATTCCCTAATTAAACAATTTATAATAACAGATCATGATTGACGTCTAGCAACATGTCATGACCATCCAAAAATTAGGAATGTCAAAGTGGTTTGACTTAACCTGTCTATGGATGACTATGATATATAAATTAATCCTTTCGTCATCTAATGTTCCAATTGGACTTTGAGTATAGAATTCGCGTCTACTCCAAATAATCCAATCATATTCGTTCTTGCTAATTAGTAAATGATTTATAATTGATATTTGGAAACAACTTTTTCAAATTTCAATTTACTCTAATCAAAGATTCCCAAAATCATTACAAATCAAGAACTACAGAATATTCTTCCTAATTATTTTGGGACAACGAATTCTTTATTGATTTACTCAACTATCTCCATATAGTTCATACTATATCTAATAACTACCGAATTGAACTACTCCAAGAGTAGAACATAAGCAGCATCAAAACATAGTAAATCCTACATAAGATAACTTTGGTAATTTCAAGTCTAAGAATCAATTATACAACCATCATAATGAGATAATCCACAGATACACAAGTAATGTTCCATTAGGGATTCTCATAATCGGGTCAGTTCAGTGAACTTATTCTCTAATAAGCACCCACATGTTTGTTTTAGTGTCTCCATACTTTAATCTATGGGATCAATTACTTTCTTCATAAGAAAGAAACAAACATATGCTAGTCTAACCATTTCATCTATATCCCGTATTGATAAAACTACGACGAGGAACATTTTAGGAATAATAATAAAATAGCAATTCAAATCTCATAATTATAATCACATTATAATTTCTAATTGCATAACAATTATTACATGGATTTTATCTTTATGATTAATAATTAAATAATTAATAAATACATAAAGATAAAGAATGTCTTTTATTGAATAATAAATTCTCATACAAATAAATTTACAACCAACATAAATTGGTTGCAACGGCATACACCAATAATCTCCTACTTGCACTAAATCCAATCACCAATGTATCGAATACCATAGCTATCCATATGTCTATCATGTCTCTTTTGAGATAAAGGCTTTGTAAGAGGATCTGCAAGATTCTCTTCAGTGGGAACTCGTTCTATTAGGATGTCCTTCCGTTTCAATATCTCCCGGATCAAGTAAAACTTTCTGAGTACATGCTTGGATTGCAGATAAGACCTTGGTTCCTTCGCTTGTGCAATAGCACCATTGTTGTCACATTACAATACTATCGGATCAACAATGCTAGGAACCACTCCAAGTTCATTGATGAACTTTTTGATCCAAACTGCTTCCTTCGCTGCCTCGAAAACTACAATATACTCAGCTTCAGTTGTTGAATCTACGATGGTTGGTTGTTTAGAACTCTTCCAACTAACTGCACCACCACAAAGAGCAAAAATGTACCAATTGTGATCTACTATCGTCTTGATCAGATTGGAAACTGGCATTCGAGTAACCTTAAACTCTCAGCTCAGTTCCTCCATATACCAAAAAATATCTATAGTCCTTCTCAGGTACTTCAAGATGTTTTTCACAGCCGTTTAGTGACCTTCACTAGGATTAGTTTGATATCTGCTTGTTCTGCTCAAAGCATAAGCAATATCTAGTCTCGTACATAGCATCACATATATGATTGATCCAACAGTCGAAGCATATGGAACACTATCCATTCTATTTCTTTCTTTGTGTGTCTTGGGACACATGCTCTTAGACAGATAAATCCTATGTGATATAGCTAAGAATCCCCTTTTGGAATTCTCCATGCTAAACCTCTTCAACACTTTGTCCATTTATTTGGATTGGGACAAACCAAGTAACCTTTTTGATCTATCTCTATAGATCTTTATACCTAGTATATAAGCTACTTCTCCTATATCCTTCACGGAAAAAATTCTTGGATAACCATATCTTAACAAATTGGAGCATAGAAATGTCATTTCTAATAAGCAATATGTCATCCACATAAAGTACTAAGAAAACGATTGCACTCCGACTTACCTTCTTGTAAACGCAAGGTTCGTCCATATTTTTGATAAAATCAAACTCTTTGATCGTTTCATTAAAACGGATGTTCCAACTCCGCAATGCTTGTTTCAGTCCATAAATAGACCTTTGTAATTTGCATACTTGATTAGGAAATTCTTTGGATTCAAAACCTTCATATTGTGTCATATATACATCCTCTTGCAAATTCCCATTGAGAAATGTTGTTTTGACATCTATTTGCCAAATTTCATAATCATGGTATGTAGCTATAGCCAAAAAAATCCTTATGGACTGAAGTATTACGACTGGCAAAAAAGTTTCATCAAAATCAACTCCTTATTTTTATCTGTAACCTTTTGTCATAAGCCTTGCTTTGTATGTATGTACATTTCATCCATGCCAGTTTTTTTCTTAAAAATCCACTTACACCCAATAGGTACTATACCTTCAGGTGCATCCGTCAAAGTCCATACTTGGTTAGTGTACATGGATTCCATTTTAGATTTCTTGGCTTCTTGCCATTTTAAAGAATCAATATCTGACATTGCTTTCTTAAAATAAGTAGGATCGTCATTCAAAAGTGAAGTATTATCATTTCTTTTTTCAACATGTAGATCTAATCTAATAGGAAGATGACATACCCTTCCAGAGCGTCACTAACTGTGTGTTTCTTGAACCATTGGTTGTATATCTAATGTATCAACTCGTGGTTCTTGTTCCATTTGTATGTGTGTTTGTGGTTCTAGAACTTCTCTAAGTTCCACATCACTCCCATTACTTTCTTTGAGGATAAATCCTCTTTTTAAAAATGTAGCATATCTTGAGACAAACACCTTTTTCTCAAGAGAATGATAAATTGATATCTAAAACATTCCTTTGGATACCCCACAATTATGCATTTATCTGATTTAGCTTCAAGCTTATCAGACATTGCATGCTTTACCTAAGCATCACATCCCCAAATCTTTAAGTGTGATAACCTTAGTCTTTTACCAGTCCATATCTCATATGGAGTTTTGTCAACAGATTTGGACGGAACTCTGTTTAAGAGGTAAGCAACAGTTTTAAGAGCATATCTCCAAAATGAAATTGGAAGAACTACATGACTCATCATGGAACGTACCATATCTAATAAAGTACAGTTTCTCCTTTCAAAAACTCCATTATGTTGTGGAGTTCTAGGTGGAGTCCATTGTGAAATAATCCCATTCTCTTTCAAGTAACCAAGAAACTCATGGTCTAAGTACTCACCACCTCGATCAGATCTAAGTGTCTTAATACTCTTACCAGTTTGTTTCTCTAC
>JAOSBN010000008.1:9267840-9286948 GCA_027563595.1 Erythroxylum suave | reverse complement strand
TAATTTAATTAATCAACTCTTGAAAAATTAAATTGAAAATATTTAATTTAATTAATCAACTCTTGAAAAATTAAATTGGAAAATTTGAATTTAATTAATCAACACTTGAAAAATAAATTGAACAAATATTTAATTTAATTATTCAACTTTTGAAAATTAAATTGAAAATATTTAATTTAATTAATCAACTCTTAAAAATTAAATTAAACTATATATATATAAATCTTAATCTCGTTAAGGAAAAAAATTAAAAAATTTTGGTGAAGTAGCTGCACAGGCCAACACAGCGCCAGGATGTGCAGTCTCCTGGCCCATAGGGCACGTGTGCGAACGCGCCCCTTCTTCTCCAGAACGCCTGAAACGGTTTTTTTTTTAATCTTCTTCCTGTCCAGTGTTGGTTATGTTATCTTTGCCTTTAGTCTTCACTCTATCTCGTCTCTATAGGTATGAAAAACTTAAGGTTTTAAAACCATAAAACTTTAGAGAGAGAAATCTCTCTAGATTGAGAAATTGGTGGTGGTTCTCCAACCACTGGTGACAGCTACCCCAACCGTTGGTGGTCTCTATTTTGGCACACTAAAGCCTAATAATTACCATTAACCAAACACACAACAACAATCATTGAAGCATACATTACCCAAGCATCTGTTACGTATAAAATGCAATAATAAATAACACACAAACATAATGGCCACCTAATACATTAATGCTTGAGTAAACGAACAAAAAAAAGAGAGTAAATGAACAGAACACATTTTCTGTATTGCAACTGTTTGCAGTTATTAAACCAAGAGCTAAGCATAAACTAGAAAATCAGTAGAAACTGTACGTGAAGAAAATCATCTGTTTCAATTTTATTGATCAGTTATGCAAATGAAGAGAACAATAAAAATGAAACTCTTCATCTGGTTTTCAAGAAACATCGCACAAGTAGACAAACAAGTGCATTAAAGATCAAAATAAAAATAAGTTCCAGAAACCCATGAAACATTTTCCAAATTTCAAGAAAATTTCCAGAAACACATGCAAACGTTTTGCATCTTTTCTAGACATTTTAAATGCCAACGTTAACAGCAGTTTATTAAAAGATTAAATCCTTCCATATCCAGAAAAACTTTTCTGGATGGTGAAGAATAAAACATAATATTTCCAAAAAAACAAATATTTCAGTTACATTTCCAAAGAACAATGGTAGGTGTCGAGATAGCAAACCGGTGACAGACTTATAGAACATTTCTATAACAAGCAAAATTAGAACATGAATGATATTGTTTCGGACAATCCCAGAAAAGAATACAACCAAATTGTCAAAACAATTTGGATGAATACATATGCAACTTTTGCATTTTAAAACAAATCAAGCATAACACAAACTTATGAATCACAATTAAATCTGTTAAAGGAGGCTCTGATACCACTGTTGGAAAAATAAACGCAAGATCAAATCTAAGCGCAGCGGAATGAATTTAAAATTTTTCCACATAATCAACTTTAACAAAATTTAATCAGAAACATAAAACAAGAAATTAACAAAGTCATACTAACCTGTGTCGATTTTCTGTTGTAATTTTTCCTTTTGCCTTGAATCCATTAATCCACGAGCCGTTCAATCGTTTGGCCTCTAATGGTATCCACAGATCCTTTCGGAGAAAACTCAAATCTAATTTGAGAGTTCCAAAATTTATAATTTTTCTTTTTATATGAAAAATCAAAATTTTCATATCCTTGGATTTTATCAAAATTACAATTAAAGCCAAACTTTTGTCATAATTATGAATTAGTCCTTATGAGAACAAATATCACATATTGATCTTTAAAGTTTCTAAAACTTTTCAATTAAGTCCAACTTAATTCAAATTTTATTTTCTCCTTTATAGATCTTTTACGTGTGACCCATTAAGTTCCTAATTTGTTGGTCAAGATTATAAATTATAATTCTAATTCATAATTAGAATTAGATAAATTAAAACTCCTTTTAATTTATCTTTAATTATCTAATTAAACAATTTATAATTATAGATCATGGTTGACGTCTAGCAACAAGTCATGACCACCTAAAAAATAGGAATGTCAAAGTGGTTTGACCTAACTTATCTATGTATGGCTATGATGTATAAATTAATCTTTTCATCATTTAATGTTCTAATTGGACTTTGAGTATGGAATTCGTGTCGACTCCAAATAATCAAATCGTGTTTGTTCTTGCTAATTAGTAAATGATTTATAATTGATATTTGGAAACAACTTTTCCAAATTTCAATTTACTCTGACCAGAGATTCCCAAAATCATTACAATTCAAGAACAACAGAATATTTTTCCTAATTACTTTAGGACAACGAATTCTTTATTGATTTACTCAACTATCTCCATATAGGTCATACTATATCCAATAACTACCGAATTGAACTACTCCAAGAGTAAAACATAAATAGTATCAAAATATAGTAATTCCTACATGAGATGACTTTGGTAATCTCAAGTCTAAGGATCAATTATACAACCATCATAATGAGATAATTCACAGACACACAAGTAATGTTCCATTATGGATTCTCATAATTGGGTCAGTTCAGTGAACTTATTCTCTAATAAGCGCTCACATGTTTATTTAAGTGTCGCCATACTTTAAGCTATGAGATAAATTACTTTCTTTGTAAGAAAGAAACAAACATGTGCTAGTTTAGCCATTCCATCAATACCCCGTCTTGATGAAACTACGACTAGGAACATTTTATGAATAATAATAAAATTGCAATTTAAATCTCATAATTAGAATCACATTATAATTTTTAATTGCATAACAATTATTCCGTGGATTTTATCTTTATGATTAATAATTAAATAATTAATAAATACACAAAGATAAAGAATGCCTTTTATTGAATAGTAAATTGTCATACAAATAAATTTACAACCAACATAAATTGGCTGCAACGACATACACCAATAATAGGAAGCAGCTCCTTATAGTGAACAACTGCAATGAAATAACATTAAGTTGGATAGTTATGTTCCTTCCCTTCACTGGATAGTCATGCTTGCACTAATCATCCAATTCAACTTTCATGGTCAGACCAATCATAGGCATTCACAAATTAATCTTCCATTCATATCCAAAATGAAATTGAAGACATAATAAACGAGGGTATCAAGAAGTGAAAACCAAAAGACTTTCCTTCATATCATTGTCTTAGAGTTGTACTCAAATAAAGATAATGGAACAAATGATGAAGATACAACAGATGTTATCTTTGATTCGTGGCAGTGACAATATTGATCTTCAATTCTTAGGAAGTAGTGGACAATTGTTCCAGACGAGTTGGCGACCCTCCTAGATTGTTGTTTGTTCAAGAAGAAGACGAATAATGCTACAGATTAGTGATTGAACTTAATAGATTGGGATTAAAGATGAACACATAGTAAGTATTGAAATTCACAAATTAGGGATTGTGTGAAAAGTGAAGAAGATGGTAGATTAGGGATTGATTGTAGGACAAAGTAAGAAGCAAACACAACATCTTGTTTTTCTTCAAAACAGTGCATCTCCTCCTCTGTATACGTTGTGTTTAAAGGAGGAGCATTGGGTGAACAAAATGGAGGGTTAATGAACAATGCTAAACACACCGTTTATATCTATTATAAAAACAATAGAGAAGCAAAAAATCTATAATAGAAGATATCAATATAGGATTTGAACATATCTATAGAAAAAACCAACAGAAAAAAGATACCTCCATACTTGGAGTCAAAAATATAAAGATCATAGCCTGTAATATCCAGGGTGTTAATTACCCCTCTAAAATTAACTTTTGCTCAAAGACTTCAATTTTCAAAATTAGCAAGATATAATTCGCATATTATAATCAATAATCAAATATGGAAAGTGCAATTTCCTCAATCTTTTGTGCATATATTGGAAAGAGATTACCAATCATTCAAGTAATTCATATCAAAGCCAAAACTAAATTCTCCAATAACTTAACAAACATGTCATTCATTTATGCTCATATATATGTATATCACAGATAACATCCATGGGCCTATATTTTTTGACTGACCTGGTAGGTTTTGACGAGGCCATATGGAAAGAAGTCAATGTATACAAGGAAACCACCATCTTCTGAGGTGCGTTAATTGCTACTCACTACAACAAAGCAGGAAAAAGGCTACGTTTTTTTTGCTACGTTTTTAAAATCATATCTAAAGGTCAATATTTTGTGACGATTTGTAAAATCGTCACCAAAAGGTTAACATTTAGCGACGATTTTTGAAATCGTAGCTAAAAGGTTGAGTTTTCGTGATTATTTTGAAAATTGTTGCAAAATATTAGCCTTTAGCTACAATTTCAAAAAAATCGTCACAAAAGTTTAACCTTTTGGTGATGATTTTAGAAATGTCCTTAAAGACCAAACTTTTTTTTGCTAAGTTTTTAAAATTATAGCTAAAGGTCGATATTTTGTGATGATTTGTAAAATCGTCACAAAATGGTTAAGTTTTCACAACAATTTTTAAAATTGTAGCTAAATATCAGCCTTTAGCTATGATTTTTAAAAAATTGTTAGAAAAGGTTAGCCTTTTGGCGACGATTTTAGAAATGTCCTCCAAAAACCAAGTAGGTTAGCAATGATTTACAAAAATGTCATGAAATCTGATGTTTATGGGAAAAACAGATAGTTTATCATTTATGAAACCTAATATCAACTTTCTCCTCTAGCTTCCTCCTCTATCACACCTTTGAAGCCTCCTCCACCGCCCTTTATTTCGCCTTTCCAGCCTCCTCTCCACAGTCTTCCTCTCTTGAGTTTCTAGTCTCCTCCACTGTCATGCTCTCTAGTGTTTCCACTGTCATCCAGCGACCTCCTCTCTTGCATCTAAAGCCTCCTCCAACGTCCTTCTTGCGTTTCTAGCTCCTCCTCACGTTTCCAACTTCCTCATCGTGTTCCAGCCGTCGACTTCCAACCTCATCCTTGTGTTCCAACCTCTCACCAATACATCATTTTCGTTGCATTTTTCAGCTACCCATTTACCGTACAATTTGGGTAATTTAATGAAAATAATTAATTATAGTATCAGCTAAACATAATCGTCTAGACGCTGAAAGTTATGTGAAAGCATAACGGTTAGCGGGATAACTAGGAATATTTGGATTGAATAAGGATGTCTTGTTCTTGGTAGCCTTTAAACTTCATCGGTTTGAATCCCCATTCATCTAATTTCTTGTTCATAAGTTCAATTAATTTGAAATTGTGAATTGATGCCTTCGATTAATGGGTTTCTTTATGGGTTAATTGAATTTCTACTGGGTTTTACTGATTGATGGGTATTGTGCTTAAAAATTTTGGAATCTGTCACATTGATTAAGTTGATGGTTGATTGGAATCGTTGTGATTACTACTATTGAAGCATGAAATTTTTCAATGGGTATTGCGTTGAGACTTTGAGAAAATTGGAAATTAGTTTGATTTAAGTTAATGATGTTGCTGATTTGTTAGGAAATTGTTTATGCTGATTTGTGTTAAGAGTATTGCTGAAATTGATAGTTGTTGTTGATCTATAGTTCTGAAGTTTAGTTTGTTTTCTTATACTAACTTCTTAGGCTACTGTATTTAGGAATAGATGAGCATTATTCTGCAAGATTCTTCGTTGCTATCATCCATTTTGCATATGAAGAAGCAGTTAGTAATAGAGAACCAGTCTCTGTGACAACAAGACCTTTTAACTCTGACAATACAATAGGCCTCTTCAACTTTGGAGAGATTTGTTTCTTTCTCTCTTCTCCATCGACATTTTCATAGCAAAACTCCTTTTATTCTTATCTATATTAATCCTATTTTTACATTGGGGACCAGGTGTGGGAGTGTCTTATTTATTGGTTTATACTTGTACAACTCTTGATTTTCATATTCTGTTATTTCTACACTTTAACACTTGCATTTGAGAATCTTTGAGCTACACTTTAACACTTGAATTTAAGAATCTTTGAGCTTTAGATTGAAATTTCAGATTTAAAGGAACAAGTGATGAAAGTGTTGAAAAATCGATTTTACAAGAGATTTCTAGCTACTGCTTTTGAAAGAAATTCTACACTTAGACCTTTATTTGATCCAAATGCTATCAATTTGGAGTATTTTTGTAACATCCCATTATCCTATGTTAAGGGTTAGGACCATAGAATATAATGCGTGAGAGATTACTGAGAAGTTAGAAAGTGCATTTCATGCTCATGCATCATTAGTACACATACACAATAAATTGATGATTGTACATACATTCAATGACATTTTCCAAGTATAATTGAGTTATAAAAGTGATTTTTGATATGAATTGTAGTTAATATGTATTGAAAATTGAATTGGTGTGTATAACTGTTGATTTATAATTTTTGGTGAAATTTAGGAAATTTATGAAATTTTGGGTATTTTGGGACTAGGAAAAATGTTAAGTGGCAGGACAAGTGATAAATGGAATTAGAATTAATAGTCAATTGGCAGTGGAAAATTTGCTAAAATGACATATTTTATTGAAATTTGGAGACAATTGGGGTAGAAATTGAAGTTGATTGGAATAGTTAATGAAAGAACCTATTTCTAACCAATAGAGATAACCATGTCTTATCTCCAACAATTCTTTGCAATGGAGAGATCAATTTAGTTGCTTGTATTTTCTTCTTTTTCTTCTCTTTGTAGCTTTCTTCTCCATCTCTTTTCTTATTTTCTTCATTTTCACGACATACACTCACCTATTAAAGTAAGTCTTGCTCTCACCTTCCTTGCTACCATCATTTCACTGTCCCCTTCATTTCTCACAGAAAAAAAACCCAACCTTCCACCTTTGAAGGGTAATGTACGTGGGTTGTGAAGAGAGCTAGGGTTTCTTGGTCTTTTTGAAAAGTTTGAAGATTTTGAAGTTAAATCAAGTAAGTTTTTATTTTAATCTTTATGGATAGTGTTAAATAAAGCATTTATGAAGTGTAATTTGAGATTTATGATCTTGATTATGAAATTGATTTTTGGAATTAACGTGGGTGGTAAAATAGTAAGAGATCATGTTTTAATTTTGGGTGAGTTGATGTTATGAATGAGTTGTTTTAGTGAGGAATAATTTTGATGATAAATTGTGATTTTGGAGTTTAAAAAAGGGGTGTATTCTTGGTGTCTTGAATTAAGGTGTATTAAAATGATAGTTAGAAATGAAATGAAGTTGAACATGCATCTCTATTTGGCAATATATTGATATGTAGATACCCAAATCAGGTGGATTTTGATTTAAGGTAAACTAGAGGCATATAACTACAATTTTCACAAAGGGATTGAATTCGAATTCTATCCTTAGGGGTCTTGAAATTTAGCTTGAAGTTGAGTTTTGACATAGGCTACAGCACTACCCTTGATATAAATCATATCTTGTTTTTATCGAATAAACTGTATTGATGTAGGCTAAATCAGACACAATTTTATTCATAAAAGTTTTAGCTTATTTTCTTAGCTTTATATTGGCATAAATTTTGTAATTTTAGGATATCAAAACTGAGAGGTATAAGTTTTTCAAGTTGGAGTGCACTAATTCTTCAATCATGCACTAGCCAAAATTTTGAACGTGCATAATTTGTGGTATTTTGAGCATAACTCATGGAACCATGAACCAAATTGAATGATTTTTATTTTGTTTGAAACTTAAGACATATAGAAACATTTTATTAGAAGAAATTATTGTTTGAAAACGTTAGTTTCTAGGTCAAAATGGCTATACCAATCTGACCCGAAATCAGACAGAGAAAATCTAGGAAAAGTTGGTTAAATGTGTGATAAGATTGTTTGATGCATTATGAATGAGGTCGCAATGTTGAATTAACTGAGTAGCGGTTTGAGAGTTTAATGCAATCAATTTGTTCATTGAATTTAGTTGACGTTGAATGAAAGGGTTAAGGTGAGTAAAGTGTATTTTGGAGTAAAGAATGCTTGGAAGGAGATGTAAATTGTTTCTAAAGTGTATCAAAGAAACATACCCAAGAATCTTTCATTGAATATGCATAATATATGATGCATTTATATATGTGTTTATTATTCTGAATGTGCAATTTAGTAAGGTGAAAATGTATGTTATTGCATATAGAAGAGCACATTGAGCGTCCACTTCCAGACATTGTCGGGACTTCAAGGCAATAAGCTAGAGGGAGCAATTATGAGTAACCTAGGATAGTCTCACCTTGATTGTTTGTTTAATTTTGAATTGAATTGGTATGTGATGTATGTGTACTGATTCTGGACAATTGATTTTCCAAGTAGTTGAATATTTGGGACTATATTGAAAGTGTTCCTTGAATATAAATGTGATTAAGTACATGTATTCCTAACTTATTTGTTGAATGTCGGACCAAGTCCAATGATCAATGTGAATAAGAAAGTAAATGTGAATGCAATGGATCGAATATGATGATTGAAAATGTGAAATGCATTTATTTCATGAATGCATGAAATATAAAGACAATTGTGACCGGAGTAGCCATCAAAAAAGAGCTTAAAGCTCAGATATGTGTGGTAAGAACCTAAAGCTCGATTTGTATGATAGAGCCTGGTATCTACAATGGATACGGGATAGAATGATAGAGCATCCACAATGGATATGAGACAGTGATAAGGGCACTCGGTCACAACAAATTATTAAGTGAATTTGAATCTCATAAACATTGCATATATACACGAATTACATGATTTGAATGATTGCAATTGAAAAGTGGAATCAAATTGATTGAAAAATGCGAATGTTTATGATCAAAGTATGATGTGATGCTACATGTTGATCAATGTGAATCATGTGAATGTAGGCATTCTTGTGATATGTGTGATATGAGTGAACCATCAAGGACGGTTACTCAACTGAGTTTGCAAAACTCACCAAAATTGCAATGTTGACTTTTCAGATTCGAGAGTGGTGACTTAACTTCTAAGACCGCTTAGAAGGGATCTAGTACAACTTTTTGGTAGAAGACATGGATAAAAGGTTGGTCAGCTAGGATTGAAGGATTTAGTTAAACTTTTTGTTAATTCCTTATGTATGTAGCATATTTGGTAGACAGAGCTATGAACTCTGATAGGTAGATGTTGTATATACATGACATTTGTATGTAATGCTACATTATAAGTCATGATTTATGAAATGAAATGAGAAATTTTTGGGTTTTAGACATTGTGTATTTATGTTTTAATTATGATACCATGTGATGTGTTGAAAGTAAAATAGTTAGCACACCATTTCTATCATTCATTTGTAAAGCGTACGGACATGATGCATTATGATGTATTGAAAGTAGAATAGTTAGCATGCCATTTCTGTATAGCATGTACTCATTCGTTCGTGAAGCATAGAGACATGTATCAGATGGAAGTGGGGTTTTACAGTAGGTGGTATCAGAGCATGGTTGACATCTATAAGGATATATAGGAATGTCAAGCATGAAGTATTGTGAGAATTTTGAATAGTAATTGGAGTTATTATCTATTTTAGGACATCCGCCATAGGTGATCAAATGGGATAATCAGCTAACCTAAGATCAGTAGGAGCTAGTAGGGAGTCGTCTGTGTCTTGACCTGAGGGAATGCCTCCCTAAGTTCCCGAGAGAAGGGAAAGGAGGTACACCAAACTGTGAAAGTAAGGGGCTATGGACTTCTACAGAAATATAGACCCTGCAGCGGCCGAGGGATGGCTAGAGAGAACGGAGAGAGTCTTTGACCAAATGGATTGTGGGTTGGACCAGAGGTTTGACTATGCAGTCTCCTTATCGCAAGGCTTAGCTTACTAATGGTGGAAAACTGTTCTAAGCAGTACCACTAGGCTTGACAACCTAAGAAGGGAAGACTTCCTGAAGGTCTTTAAGGATAATTATATGCCCAAGATCTACATGGACAGAAAGATGAAGGAATTTTTAGATCTGAAGCAGGACAGTTTATCTGTGGCAGAGTATGAGATAAAATTCAATGAGCTGATGCGATATGTTACTACCTTAATTCCTATTGAGGAAGACAAGTATAGGAGATTCGAAGATAAGTTAAATATGGAGATTTGGATGAGGTTAGCCATTTTTAACCTTAGTAGTTTTTTGAAACTATGGGCTGCCTTTATCCGAATTGAGCAATCGTTGAATTATAGTTAGTTTGAATACAGATCAGAGTCCAGATTGAAGAGCCCTAGTGAATCTCAGGGTGGATCTAGCAAGAGGTTTAGCAAGCGTCAAAATAGAATTTTCAGACCATCGACTGGATCAAGACAGTTTAGGTTCAGATAGAGAGATAGTTTTGTTCAATCTTGCAATAGCAGAGGTGCAGTATTGGGACAATTACCAACTTATGAGCATTGTGGGAAGAAGCACAATGGTTTATACTGGATGTTGACAAGAGCCTGCATTTAATGCTGCTCATTTGATCATCAACTTAGGGACTGTTCTGTTGTGTTTAAAGCATAATCTGGTAGGAGAGGAAGTGTGGCGACATAAACTACGGTTTAACAGAGCAGAGCTAGTGGGTTTGGACAAAGAGGTCGTGCTAGAGGCAGAATGAGTTTTGGGAGTCCTATTGTCAGAACTAAGGTGCAAAGTAACCAACTGCAATCTCAGGGCCGAGTCTATACTGTGACGAGACTAGAGGCGCAAAAGTCTTCAGATGTCATTGTAGGTGTGTTACTAACTTTACATTTGAGGCTTATGCACTGCTAGATCCTAGATCTACACATTCCTTTATCGCACCCCATATGACATCTAGGTTGCATTGTGATAGAGAGTTATTGAGATATAGATTAGAGGTGAGTACACCAATAGGTAGGACAGCTATGATCGGGGATGTCTGCAAGAGGTGTTTGATTAGAATTGATCAGGCAGAGTTGGAGGCAGACTTGATTGTGTTACCTCTAAAGGAACTAAATGTTATCCTAGGCATGGACTAACTCACTGCCTATAGGGTCATCATGAATTGTTATAATAAGGAGGTAATATTAGAATCTCCAAATCAACCGAGAGCAATATTCAGAGGTATTAGTCAAACAGTACCAACTAGACTGATCTCATTTTTTAGTGCACTAAGATTGATCAGAGGAGGATGTGAGGCCTATCTGGCCCACGTTGTCCATATTGGAATTAAGCAGAATGTACATGATATTTCTATTGTGAGGGAATTCCTAGATGTGTTTCCCGTAGAGTTATCTGACTTACCTCTAGATCTGGAAACAAAGTTCATAATTAATCTAATTCCAGGTGCTGCTCCTATATCCATTCCTTCATATAGGATGACACCTATGGAACTAAAGGAGTTGAAGGTTCAATTATCTTTTGAGGTCAAAATTGCATGATGAATTAAGGTAATAATAGCTAAGCAATTTTTGTTAAGTTTAAATTGATTATGAATCTAGCAATTTGATTTGTTTGGAGAATTGTGCAATTTTTGACACCAATTTATATCTAATCGTTGTGAGATATTTGACCCTAATTTCACACTTGTTGAGTTTCTAAGATCTAAAAATGAGCTCACCATGCTTCTAGCCCCGCTACACATGAAGAACCACATTTTTAGCTACACATAGCTTTTAGCTACGAGGATTCTGCGATGATTTTGACGATGAATATAAATCGTCACTAATTACTATTAATGACGATTTTAGGACTTTTAGTGACGAATTTTTTGGTAAACAAATGTCATTTCTATTGTAGGGACTTCCTCTCCACTTAAATTATTCATAATTGAAGTTTAATATGAAGAAGACCAAAGTGTGTAATTATATTCTCAAGTCATATGACCTTACTTTAATATTATGTAAAGTAAATGCCTAATGGTCTCTAACATTGAGGGAACATTATGTTTGATTTTGTTTCTTTTGTAACAATATAGTATTGGAAAAAAGATCATAAATGGAGAAAGAAAACCCCTTTTAGAAGTAATGGATATATGCAAGAGTAAAGAGAAGAAGAGAGTTGCTCATTACTTGTAACCCCATAACCCCCTCTCACACATACACTCTTATATATAAGCATCCGAGACCAAGAGTGTACATATGTGAAAATGTTAAGTTTAGGATTCATTTAATGGATTCTACAAATGGGAAGTCATGATATGTGGTTATGTGTCGATCATATTCTTGACTTTTGATGTTTGTGGATATTTGATCGATTCTGCATATAAGGAGTAGCTCTTAGTAGTGAATAACTGCAATGAAATAATAGTAAGTTGGATAGTCATGTTCCTTCCCTTCACTGGATAGTCATGCTCACACCAATCATCCATTTCAACTTTCATGGTTAGACCAATCACAAACATTCACAAATTCAACTTCCATTTACATCTAAAATGAAATTGACGACATAACAGATGAGGGTATGAAGAAGTGAAAACCAAAAGACTTTCCTCCATATCAGTCTTAAAGTTGCACTCAAATAAAGATAATGAAATAAATGATGAAGATACAACATATGATATCTTTGATTCACGGCGGCGGTGGCGTTAATCCTTAGTTTTTAGGAGGTGGTGGACAATCATTTATGACGAGTTGGCGACTCTCCTAGATTGTTGTTCGCTCAAGAAGAGATGAATAGTGCTACAGATTAGGGATTGAAGTTAATAGGATTTGGGATTAAAGATGAATGCATTAAGGATTGAAGTTCACAAATTAGCGATTGTGTGAAAAGTCAAGAAGATGGTAGATTCGGGAATTTTTGTAAGGCGAAGGAAGAAGCAAACGCAACATCTTGTTTTTCTTCAAAATGATACGTCTCCTCCTCTATATACATTGCGTTTAAAGGAGGAGTGTTAGGTGAACAAAACACAACGTTAATGAACAACGCTAAACACACCGTTTATATCTATTATAGAAACAGTAGAGAAACAAAACATCTATAATAGAATACACCAATATAGGCTTTGAACCTATCTATAGGAAAAATCCAACAGAAAGAAGATACCTCTATACTCAGAGTCAAAAATATAAAGATCATAGCTTGTAATATCTAGGGTGTTAATTACCCTCTAAAATTAACTTTTGCTTAAAGACTCCAGTTTTCAAAATAGGCAAGATATTAGTGGCATATTATAATCAACAATCAAATTTGGAAAGTGCAATTTCCTCAATCTTTTTTGGATATATTGGAAAGAGATTACCAATCATTCAAGTAATTCATATCAAAACCAAAACTAAATTCTCTAATAACCGATAGGCATATCATTCATATATGCTCATATATATGTATATCACAGATAACATCTATGGGCCAATATTTTTTGACTGACCTGGTAGGTTTTGATGAGGCCATATAGAAAGGAGTCAATGTATACAAGGAAACCACCATCTTTTGAGGCATGTCAATTACTACTTCCTTTCTAATTAAATTATTTATAATTGAAGTTTAATATGAAGAAGACCATAGTTTGTAATTATATTCTCAAGTCACATGACCTTACTTTAATATTATGTAAAGTAAATGTCTCATGGTCTCCAACATTAAGGCAACATTGTGTTTGATTTTGTTTCTTTTGTAACAATATAGTATTGGAATCGAGATTAGAAATGGATAAAGAAAACCCCCTTTTTAGAAGTAATGGATATATGTAAGAGTAAAGAGAAGAAGAGAGTTGCTCATTACATGTATCCCGACAAACCCCTCACACACACTCACTCTTATATATAAGCATATGAGACTAGGAGAGTACATTTGCGAAAATTTCAAGTTCAGGATTCTTCTGATGGATTTTGCAAATAGGAAGTTATGATATGTGGTTATGTGTCGATAAGATTATTGACTTTTGATGTTTGTGGATATCCGATGGATTTTACATATAGGAAGCAGCTCCTAATAGTGAATAACTGCAATGAAATAACAGTAAGTTGGATAGTCATGTTTCTTCCATTCACTGGATAGTCATGCTCACAGTAATCATCCAATTCAACTTTCATTGTCAGATCAATCATAGGCATTCACAAATTTAACGTCCATTTACATCCAAAATGAAATTGAAGACACAACCTAGGAGGGTATGAAGAAGTGAAAATCAAAATACTTCCCTCCATATCATTGTCCTAGAGTTAAAATCAGATAAAGATAATGGAACAAATGATGAAGATACAGCAGATGTTACCTTTGATTCAAGACGGCGGTGGTGTTGATCCTCAGTTCTTAAGAGGTGGTGGACAATTGTTTCAGACGAGTTGGCGACTCTCCTAGATTGTTGTTCGCGAAAGAAAAAGAAGATTAATGCTACAGATTAGGGATTGAACTTAATAGAATTTGTGATTAAAGAGGAACACATATTAAGGATTGAAGTTCATATATTAGGGATTGTGTGAAAAGTGAAGAAGATGGTAGATTAGGGATTGCATATAGGACGATGGAAGAAGCAAACACATCTTGTTTTTCTTCAAAATAGCGCATCTCCTTCTCTATATACGTTGCGTTTAAGGGAGGCACGTTGGGCAAACAAAACACAGTGTTCATGAACAACGCTAAAAGCATCGTTTATATCTTAAATTTCGCATTTTTTGCTTTTAATATAAAGTCCGTTCCTTCTTTAAGATAATGAGGATTGGGTTGGGTGACGTTTCGGACCGTTGAATGAATAAGTGTTCCTTATCTTATATTGACTCCACAGCTACATTAGGAAAACTAATTCAACTGCATCTGCCAAATCCATCATTAAATGGATTGAATTTTGAGTGTTGAAATTGAAAAGATTTGTATCGGACACTGTCGGAACATTATTGGAATAACATAGGATTATTTCCTTTTGAAGTAATATAGGATTATTTCCTTTTGATGAAATCAAGTTAAGCTTGAGTTATCAGAGCCATGTCGCGTTCCTTCTAGGACCGTTGATCCTTCTAGGACCGTAGAAGTCATTGCGTTCTCTTACGCAAAGGTCAGCTGTCATGAAAGACATAGGCAAGTGCGCAGACCAATAATTCATATGGCCAAAACATTATTGAGGTGGGACGTTTTTCTTTATTCGTAGATGATTTTTAGGTGATTAGTACTTGAGAGAGACCATAACAGAACAAGACAACGAGTTTAGGTGAAGGTATTATTATTTGAGGGAGACCATTCGATTTCGTTTTCTGTGGTGTCACTGGTTTTCCCTGAGCCTGGCTCTATTTACTCTAAATTGTAAATAAACTTGAAATGCATTGCCTTAGCGAGTAAATGCAATTAAAATAAATGGGTGAAGTTTTTTTTTCTTTCCCTAAGCTCATTACTGGATTTTTTTTTTTCACATTTACACATCGGAATTAACTAATTCAATTGTTTTATTTAGCAAAAGAGTTTAAATCAGTAATGAATTGTTACTCAAAGTTTACTTTTCCACTTGTCTCAACTAATCATAAGGTAGCAAGTATAAAATTCACAAAGAAAATACGAAATTATACATACAAATTGGTCTCTTTATTTTTTTCTTCTAAAAGAGCCTAATTTTATGACAAAGCAACAAAAGATGCCAAGTATGGTTGTACCATAATACTTGAGCACATTTTTTTTTTAATGTAACGGGAATCAAATGTGAAAAATGGCAATAACGATATTAATGTGTTCAGCATGAATGGATTTGGAATAAGAAACAATAAGAATAGATAACTTTTTGTTAAAGAAATAAAATTTTATTTATAACATGTGAACATACAAACTGTTTTTATATTACATTGTACTCTAGAAATAAATTAAAATAAGCATCATAACTTAGTTCATATAGTTTTATATATTCTGCAAAATTATAATATTATGATTACGTACATAGCTTTATTTTATTTAACACAGTACTTAGATAATTGAGATATAGACAATCGAAATACTTTCTCTACAAAATACTTTTTATTTATCTCAAATTTTTTTATGAATTAATTCGTCTTGTCACTTCTCGCTTCTATCCGTCACCGTCAGCAAACAAGAATTTTTTTCTCGTATGTTTCATTTTGGCTGTAAACTTTACTTAGTAATAGAATGGATGAGAAGAACGTGGCTATGAAAAAATGTTGAGAAACATGTAAATAATATTTAATAGCATCATAAATGTAACTTTGTCGTATAAAAATTCAAGGTAACTATAAAACCGTATTTGTTCACCGATACGTTAAATTAAACTATTAGACTCGGTTGTTTTTATTTATATTGTTAGTTTTTTATTTTTATTTTTAAATTTACTAAAAAATTTATTTGTTTAAATTTTTAATTTTATTTTCTTTTAACTTTCAAAATTTATGAAAACTGCAAAAAGCGAATTTTGTTTTTATTTTTAATAATATGATTTATTATCAATTAAATATATATTATTTAATTATTTAATATATTAATTATTAATATGAATTATGAATAATGTATCTAATATAATTTTTATATATTTAATTAAATAAAATTAATTATTCACAAAATTATGAATTTATTAATTTTTAACTAAATTAAATAATAACTATTAATATAGTTAGAATTTAAAATACCTTCAAAATATGTAAATTATAAATAAAATTCAGATTTAATAATTAAAATATATTAAAATAGATAGTAATTTTTAAATAAATACTAATTTTAAAATTACTGATTTTAATAAAAATAATTTTTATTAATAAATATTTTATAAAATTAAATAAATGTAACTAATTAAAAATATGTATTTTTAAGTTTTATTTAATAAAAATTATCATCAATAATAAAATATAACTACGATGATATTTTCAACTAAATAAGTTTGTGATTCTATTTAAAAGAAAAATAAAAAACTAAAACTGCAACAACAAAATAGAAGAAAACCAAACGACCTATTAACTTCATTTGATATGTATAATTATTTGGAATCAAAAGTGGTTTCGATTAAAATTTTTACTAATATAAAAAAACATGATTATCATAAAATTAGTTAAAGAATTAAAATTTAAACCATGTAAAAATATGTTGTCCTAATTGTTTCTTTAAGAAAATTTGACTTGATTCATTCATCAACTAAATAAAAATGATTTTAAAAAGGAAGGAAAAGATAGTAGAATTCAAAATAGTATAGAAGAATAAATTTCATCTAGGCATATCAACGGATTGGGCCCGTCGAAAAAAATTTGAGCGCGGGCCTAGCCCACGGCCCGTGCAGGCCAAATGCTACTCGTTGCTTGTGGGCGAGTCGAGACCAGTCGGTCCGTGGTTAGGCCTGTGACCCGGGTTGGGCCACCAATCGGGCTTGAGTCAGCTCGGGCATTTATATTTTTAAAATTTTTTAAAGACAATTTAAAAAATTGTAATTGTAATCTTAAAAATTTATAAATTATAATTGATAACATAATCGTTTACTTATATTAAAATGTAAGATGAAATTACCCATAAATTATACAAAAATATTTATATAAAATAAAAGACATAAAATACAAACCAATTTATATTTATTAAAAATATATAACAATGAATGATAATGTTGTCGTAATTATTCTCTTTATCTGTAACAAGTCAATTAAAACTTTTTATTTTATTTTTCATTTTTACATAATATATATATTATGCATATATGTATTTATATTAATCTTAAAATGAATTAATTACTTTATTAATCCTAATGTATCAATTATTCAATTCCAAAATAGTATATAAATAATTTAGTTATAAAAAAAATAAGTACAGTATATTGCATTAAAATTAGTTATTATTTTATTAAAACTAGAATACATTTTATAAATTCTTTTGATTTGTTTTTATAAATTATTTATTTCATTAAGTGAAAAATGATTCTTTTACTTTGTTTCTAAAATCATTATATTCTAATTAATCTAAATTTATATAAACTACATTCATAATTTTTTTCTTCTATCTAAATTCTAATGTTAGAAAATTCATATCTACCTAAGTTACTCTAATTTACTAATATCAAAAAACATTATTTGACTATCATAAAATTAGTTAAAAGAATTAAAATTTAAACCATGTAAAAATATGTTGTCCTAATTGTTTCTTTAAGAAAATTTGAGTTGATACGTTCATCAACAAATGAAAATGATTTTAAAAAGGAAGGAAAAGATAGTAGATTTCAAAATAGTTTAGAAGAATAAATTTCATCTTGTCGAAAAATATTTGAGGGCAGGCCTAGCTCACGACCCGTGTGGGCCAAATGTTGCTCATGGCTCGTGGGCGGGTCGAGACCGGTTGGTCCGTGGTTAGGCCCGTGACCCGGGCTGGGCCACCCATTAGGCTTGAGTCAGCTCGGGCATTTATATTTTTAAATTTTTTTAAAACAATTTTAAAAATTGTAATTGTATTTTTCTAAATTCATAAATTATAATTGATAACATAATCATTTATTTATATATAAATGTAAGATGAAATTACCCATAAATTATACAAAAATATTTATATAAAATAAAAGATATAAAATTCAAACCAATTTATATTTATTAAAAATATATAACAATGAATGATAATGTTGTCGTAATTATTCTCTTTATCTTTAACAAGTCAATTAAAACTTTTTATTTTATTTTTCATATTTACATAATATATACATTATGCATATATGTATTTATATTAATCTTAAAATGAACTAATCACTTTATTAATCCTAATGTATCAATTATTCAATTCCAAAATAATATATAAGTAATTTAGTTATAAAAACAAATAAGTACAGTATATTGCTTTGAAATTAGCTATTATTTTATTAAAACTAGAATACATTTTATAAATTCTTTTGATTTGTTTTTTATAAATTATTTATTTCATTAAGTCAAAAATGATTCTTTTACTTTGTTTCTAAAATCATTATATTCTAATTAATCTAAATTTATGTAATCTACATTCATAATTTTTTTTCTTCTATCTAAATTCTAATGTTAGAAAATTCATATCTACTTAAGTCACTCTAATTAAAAGTTTGTTTAGTAATTCCTTAGATTTTTAATAGAAACCTTGATATAAGATATAAGTATTACTTTAAATACTTCACTAACCTTGATATAAGGTATAATTATTACTTTAAATACTTCTCGTCGTTAGAGTGTTATAAGCATATCATATATTCATATTTTATAAAATTAAAAAAATTTCACCTTTTTTCTTTTTAATATATATATTATGTGACAACTTTAAATTATAGCAACATATAATTAATTAATTATGAT
>JAOSBN010000008.1:9246244-9256645 GCA_027563595.1 Erythroxylum suave | reverse complement strand
AATTAATTATGATATAATAAAGTTATTGAGATGTATGTAATGACATGATTAATTAGGACATTTAATTCAATTAATTAGAAATTTATATGAACAGTTAATAAGTTAATAGCTATAGTTAAAATTATGAATTACATTAATTAAAATTTTTTAATTTACTTAAGTTATTTATTAATTATTATTAAATAGAATTGATAATTAATTATAGCAACATATAAGTAATTAATTATGACATAATAAAGTTATTGAGATGTATGTAATGGTATAATTTATTAGGACATTTAATTCAATTAATTAGAAATTTATATGAAAAGTTAATAAGTTAATAGTTATAATTAAAATTATGAATTACATTAATTACAAAATTTTAATTTACTTAAGTTAGTTATTAATTATTATAAGATAGAATTGATAATTAATTATAACAATATATAAGTAATTAATTATGATATAATAAAATTATTGAGATGTATGTAATTGTATGATTAATTATGAAATTTCATTCAATTAATTAGAAATTTATATGAAAAATTAATAAGTTCATAGTTTAGTTAAAATTATGAATTACATTAATTACAAAATTTTAATTTACTTAAGTTAATTATTAATTATTAAGTTAGTATATAAAAATTAATATAAGTTAATAAGGTGGTGGGCGAGTCGCGACCCATGAGTTGGGCCAGTTGGACTGACCGACGGTCCGACCAGCTCACTAGTTCCATGGCCCATGGCCAACTCGTGCTTCACAGGCCATGGCCCAGTCTGCCATTCTACTGGCCATACCCACCCGGGCTTGTGGCCCGATTCATGGACCAGTTTGCTCTTGCCAAACTCGTTAAGCATGGGCTGGGCGGGGCTGGGTTAGGCCAGGCCGGATCGAAATTGACATCTCTAATTTCATGATTCATATAATTTTTAGACTTTGGGATATGCAAAAAGAAAATAAAAGAAAACATACTCCTCTCTTTGTATATATATCATTCATGTTTAATCATTATTTTTAAGTTATGAGGGAAAAAATGGAATTTTTTGGTTTAAATAATTTTTAAATTTTTTTAATCTTTAAAATTCTTGAAAATTTTAATTATTTAAAAACTCTTTCTTTTAGATTTATGTTGAAAAATGATAAAATACACATAACATAAGCATCATACATGGATATTGTTGACAGGGCAATTCAATTCAGCTTTTAAATTTAATTTGAATTAATTAAAATCAATTTAAAATAAATAATTGAAGATAATTATAATAAATTATTTTTTAAATTGAATGAATTAATTCAAACCATATTTAAGAGATAAGATGGGAGTTATGTTAATAATATTTGTTTGGTTCATCTGTGATATTCATTTCATTTGTTTTTCACTTTTATTCTTTCTCAAAACAATAAAATAATCGTTTTTTGAAAAATTTAAAATAACAAAATTATGATTTTTTAAAATCACATCACAATTTTCTAATCTTTTAAGTGCACATGTCAATGCTTGGATACATGATAGATAGAGATTGATACGTGTCGGTAGAGAACCACAGAGACAGGTAAATATAAAAGTCCTTTATAATCAGATAGCGAGAGTAACGCAGTAGTGTGCCCATTATAAAATGTCGTTTGTTTCACTTAGAAGCACAGGTTCGCAGAGAAAAGGGACTTTCATCTATATTGTGTCTCTCGTTGGTACGTTCTTGCAGTGGAGTTTGGGAGTGTTGTTGTTGAAGAACCTAGTCGATCTTCCAATTAAACATACGACGTCGTTGGCCCATTACAATGACATAGACCCACGCAGACCCATTTATTCGTTTTTTTCCTTTCCTCTTTTATTGTGTACACCACCTAGAAGTTTCTTATTAGCTGTCATTCTGTTATAGAGATTCTAGAATAGAGCTACGACTAGCTAATAGTTTTTAATTATTCACTGTATATATCTCCCACGTTTGTACTCATTCACATTATGATGAAATCAAGTTTATTCTTCATCAATACCAGTATTCTTTACATGGTATCAGCGCTAAAGGTCTGATACATTTTACCTTACAAACATGGCCAATGACAGTGGTACCAATAACCCTAATCCCACGCACAACCCAGACTTGGAGAAATACTCCATCGCAAGCACAGAAAACCCTGGAGTTGTTCTGGCCACTACCCCCTTCAATGGGAACAACTACCTAACCTGGAGCAAATCTATGATGATAGCTCTGTGTGCCAAAGACAAGCTTTCATTGATAAACGGGACATGCACAACACCAACAGAAGACCCCATCCTTCTCGCCAAATGGAAGAGGGCAGATTCCATGATCAAGTCTTGGATCCTCAACTCCATGACCAAAGAGCTGAGTGACACCTTCCTGTCATTCTCCATAGTCAAAGAGCTTTGGGAGGAGCTAAGGGAAAGATTTGGAGAAGCAAATGACCCACTGTTATATCAAATAGAAAGAGAGATCAGTTCACTTAAACAAGGTAATCTTACTATCTCTGCATATTACACCAAACTCAAAAAACTTTAGGATGATTTAGCTAGCCTAAGTCCTACACCTACGTGCACATGTGATGCTGCTAAAGCTATTGCTATCAAGGAAAATAATCACAGACTAGTGCAGTTCCTGATAGGGTTAAGTGAAGCCTATGAGCTTGTAGTAAATCACGTCATGTTGATGGAACCATTGCTCATGGTTAATAGGGCATTTTCCATGATGCAAATAGTGGAAAGACAGAAAGCAATAAATACCAATCAAGACAGTAACTTAAATGTGGCAATGATGGTGAGACAAAACAACCCTAGCTCTAAGAAAATCGACAGAAACAGCAGTAAAAAGCATTTCCTCAAGAAAGAGGATAAATACTGTGAAAAGTGTGAGAAAGTAGGACATACAATTGAAACCTGTTTTAAGATCCATGGTGTACCCAACTGGTACAAAGAATTGACTAGGCATAAGAATAAGGTGAACTTAGCTGCGATCAGTGACACTTCTACGAACATGCAACAAGAATCGAATGAGTACATTGAAAGGAATGGTCAAATTCCATAGGGCTTAGCCACTTTCATTCACCAAGAGATATCTAAAGCAATTAAAGGGAAGGCCACGGGTGAGGTAAAGTTTGGTGGGCTAGCAAACCATGCAGGTAATGGAATGATTCATAATAATATTCAAAGTGCAGAAAGTGAATGCATATGGTTGGTTAACTCGGGTGCATCATCACATATGGTAACAAATCCAGATTTATGTCATGAGAATAAAATAAACATGTATGAGCCTGTAATACTCCCGAATGGCACCAAGCAACAAGTAAAACACATATGTCAAGCTACAATTGGTGACAAAATTACTCTTGACAAAGTTTTGCATGTTCCCAACTTTTCCAAAAATCTACTCTCTGTGAATAAACTAACAACACAGAATGATGTTGCTGCTATTTTTGTATCTAATGATCTGTTTTTGCAGGACCTACAGACTAATGATGTTATAACTGTTATCAAGGCCAGAAGTAGACTGTATGAGCTGACACCTAAAAGCCTATTACCTTTAGGAACTTTGAAAGGTCCTCTCCTAGATTTCTACAAAACCAAGAATGTTGTTTTTAATGCATCTGTTCTTTAAATACATGGCACAGTAGATTAGGGCACGTTTCTAAAGGGAAAATGAAGCATATCAATGAAATCAAATTTTCTGACCACAATTTGTCTAATTGTCAAATCTGTCCCATAGCAAAACAACATCAAAAGCCTTTTCCTAAACACAGCATTCAAACCACTAAGCCCTTTGAAATTTTACACATGGACCTATGGGGAACATATAGAGTACCTACCCTAGATGGATCACAATTTTTCCTAACTGTTGTGGACGACTTTTTTAGAGCTACATGGACATTTTTACTCAAACACAAAGACAGAACATACCCTACCATAACCCAGTTTATCAAAACCATTGAAAATCAATATGCTACAAAGGTTCTAAAAATCCAGCAGACAATGGGAGAGAGTTCATAAACTATGAGTGCAAACAATTCCTTGTAGAAATGAGAATAGTGCACCAGAAAAGTTGTCCATACACACAGCAAAAAAGGGTAGTTGAAATCAAATACAAACACTTCAAATAACTAGAGCATTGTTATTTACAGCACACTTACCAAAACAATTTTGGGGAGAAGCCTTTCTTACAGCCACTTATCTCCTAAACCAAATCTCAACCAAAGTTTTGCAATGGAAAACACCATATGAACAACTACATCAAAGGAAACCTACCTATGAACATTTGAAAACTTTCAGATGCCTATGCTTTGCCCTAAATAAAACACCCACCAAAACTAAGTTAGATCCTAGATCTCAAAGGTGTATTTTCCTCGGATACATGCCCGACTGTAGAGCCTACCGAGTCATGGACATTGACACCCAAATTATTTTCAGTTCAAGAGGTGTGACCTTCCATAGGAGTACCTTTCCCCTTGTCACAACACCAGACCCTAAGCCTAGACCAATGCTTCTTTTCCTTTATAACACCACAAATGATGATGCAGCAACAATAACGCAAAATGGCATGCCAGGATCATCAAGCATGCAAAGCATAGACCACACACCAGAAATTACAGACACCCAGACATAACTAGAACCTACCATCAACCGAGAACCTATCACAAACATCAATGTGACGAGGAGCCAAAGAACTCACTCCACACCCAAGTACCTTGACGATTATGTCCTCCAAGCCTCTGATCATCACTCTACTTCTGCCCCTGATAATGCTAACGATATCTTTAAAGTCTTTGGTATTGCAGGAACAGAAGCAGAAGAAGGATTAGATTTCCATGTTTCACATAAGGCAAGCTACAGAGAGTTCATAAGTAATGTGTCAACTATTTTGAGCCTTATCTTATGAAATAGCAAGTGATTCAAAAGAATGGGTGGACTCTATGAATGCACAACTAGCAACCCTAGAAGATAAATAGACTTGGATTTTAACAAAGCTACCTACAGGGAAGCGTGCTATAGCATCCAAGTGGGTATACAAAGTCAAGTACAACTAAGACGGAACAGTTGATAAACTGAAATCAAGACTCGTAGCAAAGGGCTTTAACCAAAGGGAAGGTGTAGATTACTCTGAAATCTTCTCCCCTATAGCTAGGATAGTGATAATCAGAACATTCCTCGCTTTAGCTACAGTCAAGAAATGGCCAATTCTACAATGTGACATAAATGATGCTTACCTACATGGGCACCTAAAGGAAGAGATCTACATGCTACCCCCTCAGGGTTACTAGAAAGCAAGGGCAGGAAAAGTTTGCAAATTAATAAAGTCCATTTATGGACTAAAACAGGCAGGAAGGCAGTGGCACAAGGAATTGGCTATAAAACTAAGGGAATTGGGATTTCACAGATCGGAATCAGACTATTGTCTGTATACGAAGGGCCAAGACAACTACTTTACTGCCATCCTCATTTACGTGGATGACATTCTCATTATTGAGGCGGAAGAAGAAAATTTAAACTCAGTAAAGTAGGCACTCAACAAGCAATTCACAATTAAAGACCTAGGGTATGCAAAATTCTTCCTAGGGGTTGAAATAGCAAGGTCAGAAGATGGAATGATCCTCAGCCAAAGCAAATACATATGTGACATCTTGCAAGAAACAAAATTGTTGAACTGCAAACTGTGCATAACCCTTATAACACCAGGTAGAAAGCTTACCATCGATGAAGGGGAACCACTTAAAGATCCGGAGCACTACAGGAGAATTGTAGGTCGGCTACATTACTTGAGCTTCACACGTCTGGATCTCACCTACATCACATAGCAACTAAGTCAATTTATGCAGTTACCAAGATAACCCTACTGGGAGGCTGTAAAACATGTTCTCCGATATCTTAAAGGTACACAAATCCAAGGCCTATTCTATGCATCAGACTCGAATCTTCTACTCACCACTTACTCAGATTTGGACTGGGCAAGTTGTGCCTTTAGCCAATGATCTCTGACTAGGTTTTGCGTGTTCCTTGGAAAATCGCCTATTTTGTGGAAGACCAAGAAACAGACGACAGTAAGTAGATCCTCCGCAGAGGCAATATATAAGAGTTTAGCGCCAACCACCTGTGAGTTGAGTTGGATTGTTCAGATACTAGAAAATTTCCAAGTAAAGAACCAAGAAGCCATACATTTATTTTGCGACAACCAGGCGGCGCTTCGCATCTTGAAGAACCCTGTCTTCCATGATCAGACAAAACACCTGGAGATTGACCTCCATCTGGTGTGAGATGCGGCGAACTTAGGGTTCCTCAATCTTAAACACATCCAAAGCCAAGATCAGTTGGCAGACTTATTCACTAAGCCGCTGACCACACGAACATTTACAACCCTACTTCTCAAGTTCGGATCCGTGCAATTTCTCAAGGATTTGACTTGAAGGGGGTGGGGTGTTAAAGAACCTAGCCCATCCTCCACTTAAAGATACGACTTCGTTGGCCCATTACAATGACACAGACCCACGCAGTTTTTTCCTTTCCTCTTTTATTTAATACACCACCTAGAAGTTTCTTATTAGCTGTCATTCCGTTATAAAGATTCTAGAATAAAGGTACAACTAGCCAATAGTTTTTAATTATTCATTGTATATTCCCACGTGTGTACTCATTTACGTTATGACGAAATAAAGTTTATTTTTCATCAATACCAGTATTCTTTACAGTTGTTGAGTTTCTCGAGGACAAAACCATTTTGGTTAAGGGTGCAACTGGGTTCATAGCAAAGAGTACTTGCATGCTATCCCCTCTTGTGTTATTTATTTTCTTTCTATTTCTTTAATCTCACTAATGTAAGCATATCACTACGTTAACTTTTTTTTTACGCCAGTTTTTGTGGAGGAAATTTTGAGAATTCAGCCCAAAGTGAAGAAAATTTATCTTCTTTTAAAAGCATCGGATGTTAAATCTGCTTCCCTTCGCTTTCACATTGAGATATATAAATAATTAGGCTGCATCTTCCAAATTTTCTAAATTTGTGTTTATCTTTTGTCATCAACAAAAAATTACATAATTGAAAAAGATTCTTCCCAATTTTAAGATTATACATAGCTTATCGATTATCCTTTTTCTTTTAGTAATAATCGATGCATTCCTTTTTTTTTTAGTAACATACTTCGTGCTACGAAAAATAAAAATTCATGGTTTTAAACACCCTTTGGGAAAAACTATACATCAATGTTGAAGAAAGAAAACATTCTTACACACAATAAGTGTATATGTTAACACATTTAATTAGATTAGACTAATATGACTTACTATACTTAGTAATCAATTTAAGAGAAACTTTCAGTTTATATTTCACAACATTTTTTCTAAATTTTTTTGTCATAAGTTTATGTTTATATTTCTAGAACGTTTTTTTTAAATTTTGGGTCGTTAATTTGATTATTTACATATTATTTATGATGCATATACACAAATAGGAAAGTAAATCGACATTTTCAAGTGGCAAGAAAGAAAAAGGAAGATCATAATATGTCTACATTTAGTAAAATTTTCTATTATTTCATATTAAAATTATTACTTAAATATTCGGTGAAATTTTTATTTTTGTATCTAAATTTTCATGAACTTTTTAAAAATATTTTTGCAATTCTATCTTGACTCCTTTTGTCTTCATCTAATTTAATAATATAATAGTATTTAAGTAAATTGAATTAGGCTATAAATAAACAAACGTAATATGGCATTTACATCCAAAATTAAAATGATTAAAAATATAAATATTAAAAATGAAATTAGAAAAATTAATGCCTGGGGAAATATAAAGAGTATATTGGGATATAAGGTATCAAAAATCAAAAACAATAATCATAGAAGTGCATCAATTTAGATAGAAGATGGTCTTAGCACATATCAACTTGAAACATGGTATTGGAAAGAGAAGGAAAAAAAAAGGGAAAAGATATAAAGGTGAATCATGCGGTTTTGCTACATTAAATTGGCGATTTGAGACCTTCCACCTAATTAACCCTTAAGATTTTTTTGATTGAAGTTGTAAAGTAGCTTTGGTAATTAGCTCGTTTTATTTTTAGGTTATTGGGAAGGGCCTGTTTAGACTATTGAAGGAGACGTTAGGTGCGAATTTGAATGCATTCATATCTGAGAAGATTGTTCTTGTACCTGGAGACATCTCTGCTAGTGATGACTTGGGAGTTGGGGACTCCAAGCTGAAGGAGGAGATGTGGAACGAATTAGACATTGTGGTGAATTTAGCTGCAACAACCAGCTTCGATGAAAGGTACCCTTATCAACAAGGGACCACAAGCCTTTTTTTTATTGAAGTCACACTTGCTCTTTTTTTTCCTATTCTTTTTTGTGTTCATTTTACTAGAACCTTCATTTTTTCATCCTCTGGAGTCTCGAATTTATGGAGAAAATAAGTATTTGCAGATATGATGTTGCACTTGGCATCAACACATTGGGAGTTAAGCATATGCTATTCTTTGCCAAGAAATGTGTGAAACTGATGTGCTTTTTACAGGTATCCACTGGTATACTATTTCAATCTTCACCACACTACCAAGTGTTTCTTAAATGTCTTCATAGTTTAATTAGAAGTGATACAATTTTCAGCTTATGTTGCGGGAGAGAAGTCAGGATTGATATTGGAGACTCCATGCCATGCGGGAGAGAGTCTTAATGGGTTCACCGGATTAGACGTATATGAAGAGGAGAGACTGGTGAAGGAAAAACTGGATCAACTCCAAGCTAAAGTAGCCACTCTTGAAGAGACTAAGATGGCCATGGAAGATATGGGCATTGATAGGTACGATATGGAAAAGAAATTTTATAAAGTCAAATTGCACTCCAACAAGTTGCACAGCTACCTCTTACATAGATATGATTTTTATTTTTTATTTTTGCCTTTATGAGTCCCGATCCATGAAGCTTTTGGAAACGCTAGTTATATGCTTCTTTGCGGCAGTCGTGAATAGATATCATCGTAGGCCGGGTTTAGGTTCAATTCTTAAATATTAGTTCCAGGCAGGCTTTCACAACTTCTAGGTTCACCAAAACTAAAAAATTAGTTGGGGGTAAACAGTTTCGCAAACTTTCCGATTTGTTCTTAGCAAATAAATAAAATCAGAAAATTAAAAGAACAAAAAAATAAATTAACACTAAGATTTGTTAACGTAGTTCGACACTCTTTGCTTACATCTGCGGGGCCGTCACCCAGCTTAATCACTTTCACTGAAGTACAATTGAATTATTCAAGGCTTTACTGAGCCGACACCACTCAACCCTTGACACTATCTCTTAACCTCATTTTCCACAAAAGAATTTCACTCCCAATAACACGACGGACTCGTGTTAACCTCAACAGAAGATTTTCTCCCTACTTTCACTCAAACAACCTTTTAACGGAAGAACAATAAACAAATAACTTAAGTGATGAATCAACTAAGAATAAAAATAGAAAACACTTGAGATAAAAGAAAAGAACCACTTCCCGAAAAGTTCAGCTCCACTGAAATAAAGCTGATTCACATAAACACCAATACGAAGCCACAGACACCATATGCAGCCAACTAAACATGATTTAGCAAAATAATCACGCACAGACTCAAGAAGAACAAATTTGAAAAATCAGAAGTTTAAACCATGGTATATCTTCTACACATAACACATATCCCAAAAGAACAAGTCAGATTGACGAGTAAGCAGGAGTCGAGAGTCAACACAAATCAAACCAGAGTTGTCTAGTCCCTTAAGGCAGTGAAACCAAATTTTGCGTTATTGAAAAGCCAAAGTGAATAATAGGGAATTGTTGAGGACGTCGCAATTGAAGGAACAACAAACAATGACTGCACAAGAAAAAGAAGACTTATCTTTGAAGAAACAAGGCTGTGTCATGGAAGACAATTGCCTTGAAAGCGATTTCGGCTTGTCCGCAGTGCAAAACAGTAAAGTCGGTCGCTCCCCAAGGTTAACACAGCAAACCTTCAAATACGTGCGCTCGTAGTCGAAGGGATGGAAGATGCACAGGTGACTTTCGTCCAAGAAGAGAAGAAGAGAGATGTGTTTTTTTCGGACGACAACTGAAGAAGAAGAAGAATAATGAAGGAAAAGAAAACGGTTTTTAAAATAAAGGCTGCCATAAAGAGATTAAATAAAAAACATATAAACTACAAGGAAAAGAAAAGGTCCATGTCAATAATCCCGCGGCGCGCCCAGCTCGGACTGGACGGGCGGGCGGCGGCGCGCGTGCGCGCGGTCTTTCATCAAAACCCAGTAGAAACTTCAACTATGAGGCTAATGAATGTTAACAATAATAAACTATTCAAACTTGTACTCCCTCACCAATGTGGGATAACTAGACAGAGAAAGAAACAAATTTTGTGCCTTTACTCCAACAATCCCCCACTAATGGCACAATCAAAGAAAATAT
>JAOSBN010000008.1:9207033-9222490 GCA_027563595.1 Erythroxylum suave | reverse complement strand
GGAAAAGTTTTCGATGCTATAAACGCTTCCGTCGGTATAAATACCGACTGTATCGGTACCGTCGGTGTTTTGCCGTAGGTAATAAAATGCGCGAAAGTTTCGCGCATTTTTTTCCGACGGTTTAATGGTGGCGTCGCTAAATTCCGTAGGAAAAATTAGTAACAAAATTCTATGCCGATAGAACTTTTTTTTCGTCGGAAACGTTCCCATTTTAGCGACGGAATGACTATTTCCGTCGCTATTTTCCGACGGAAATGTTTCCGTCGGAAATTTTCCGCCGCTATTCATTCATTTTCTTGTAGTGAGCAATCTAATGATAATCAACTAGTTGGGTTGGGTTGAACAAGTTGTCACACATACTTCCCAGGGAAAGACAACTCTTGACAATTCCAATGTAGAAAATGTGGAGAATTTAGACAATGGTGGGAATGATTTCAACTCCTAATATTTGGAGCATTGTCAGATAGATTGGGTCAACATGTTGTAGTTGCAACTGTTGAGCAAACTGAGAATCAAGGGATAGGGGATATCAAACAAACAGAGGACAATAATACCATACTAGTTGTAGACTATGTATCAAACATCCCTAGAGATTTTTTGAGTGCAATCCAAATATGTGAAAAGGAAATCCGTTGGAAAGAGAAAGCAAAATCCCAAATACTAGAAATGGTGAATGAGCTTTTCCATGAAGATGAAAGTTCAGTGATGTTTATAATTGTTTCTTGTTGTTGTTTATTATGTAGATAGTCATACTATCTTCCTTAGGAATTTTTCGTTCTTAGGTCATATAGCAATATGATGGTAGACTTAAAGCTTTGAACTCGTTGTAACAGCGATTAAGTTTAAACTATAATTTAAATTCTTTTTTAAAAAAACAAATGTTTAAAGAATAGTTTTCATGGGACCACCATTAAAGGCTTTGGATTTAAATTTGGATTAGTTATTTACTACATGAATTCTGGAAAACAAAAGAGTTAAAAGAAAAAAGTTTCATGGGGCCCACTATGGAGAGACTTTTGGTTATATTGTTGTAAAGCACAATGTTTTTGGGGTTAAAATGTATGGAAACCATGACTTCTTTATTGAAAAGTCAAAAAGGCAAAATATGCATGTTAACGTATAGAGTTAGTTATGTTTTAGTCTCTGGTATAGTTTTGAACTTTAAAATATCATCTTTCAACATTATAGTTAAATTCCAAAATCCATGTATACTTAATTAAATGTTCACTATATAGGAAGCTTGTTAGTCACCAAAGTGACCTTTCTTGAAAAGATATTTAGACATTTAATTATGCATTCTTTCAATTGTCCATGCTATATGACGCTAATAAATGACATAAAAGGTGAACTGAACAATTGATTATAATGCTAGGAGATCACCTAAAGGTGCATCATTGCTTATAATTAATAACTTTAAAGAGATTTATCGACATGCTTGGTGAATATGTTTGTATATCCAAAGGTAACATGCATACTAACTTGAGTATGATTGATTGCTATTAAAGTGTTCATAAAATTTTTTTTTGCATCATAATGGATTAAGGATGTAATATGTGAGTTTGTTTTCACATTTGTAGTTTCTAGTAATTAGTTAGCTATGGGGAATGTTTTAATCAAGTTTAATAGGCTAAACTATGCTGATTGGTTTGAGCAAATCCAATTTTAGTTGGGTGCTATGGATAAGGACCTGGCATTGTTGTAGAGAAGCCTGCAACCATTATTCAGACTATTACACAAGCCAGAAAGACATATTTTGAGGCTTGGGAAAAGTCTAATAGGTTGAGTCTAAACTTGATGCGACTGACATGGCTGAAAATATTAAGCCATCAATGCCTCATACGGACAAAGTAAGGGAATTCATGATGAAAGTCAAAAGGTACTCACAATTAGACATAGCTGACAAGTCTATTGTAGGAAGTTTGATGAGCAAATTAACGGCCAAGAAGTTTGGCTGGTCATAACCTATCCATGATCATGTAAGAGGCATGTCAATTTGGCTACAAAGATGAAATTGATAGACATAGATGTGAGTGAATCCTTCCTAGTACAGTTCATCATCAACTCATTTCCTCCTGAATTTGATTAATTCCAAGTGAATTATAACACTCTGAAGGAGAAATGGAACTTTTAAGAAATCAAGGCCATATTGGTGGAGGAGGAAGGCAGATTAAAGAAAATGAACGAATTTCATCTTACAGTACACAAAGAAGCTAGCAACAGAAAGGGAAAGCCAGGAAAGAAGAGCAACAAGAAGGACAAAGCCCCAATAAAGGTTAATGAGGGCCAAATCCATAAAGAAGCATTGTTTCTTCTGCAAGAAAGTTGGTCATCTTAAGAAAGATTGCCTTAAGGAAAAGGCTTGGTTTGAAAAGAAAGGTAAGTACCATGTTCTAGTATGTTTTGAATCAAATCTTATTGAGGTGCCTATTAATACCTGGTGGTTAGATTCAGGTGCAACTACTCATGATTCATATATTATGCAGAGATTCCTTTCGATCCAAACCATAAACGGAACAGAAGAGTTCCTGTAAATGGTTAATGGAATAAAGGCCCGAATAGAACGAATTGGGACGTAAATATTGATCTTAGACACTGATTATAGTCTAGATATTGAAAAATATCTTTATGTTCCTGAATGTGCTAGAAATTTAGTTTTTATTAGTAAGTTGGATAAGATAGGTTTTAATTTCAATGTTGGAAACAATGTTTTCTCTTTGTAAAAACAATAGTACTATTATGTTTATGGTACATTAATGGATGGTTTATATCATTTCAATCTTGATATTAATTATTATAAAACCTTGTTTCATGTTGAACACAATATTGGTAATAAAAGTAATGCACATAATGAACATTATGCTTACTTGTGACATTAAAGGTTATGTCATATATCTAAAGAAAGGGTGATGAGGTTAGTGAAGAGTAAAATGTTGCCTCAACTAGATTTTACTGATTAGGATGTGTGTGTGGATTGCATTAAAGGTAAGCAAACCAAACAAACATATCTAAGAGTTTAACTACAAGAAGTATTGAGTTATTTGAATTAATACATATTGATATATGTGGTCCATTTCATTTTCCATATTGAAGTAGTGAAAGGTATTTTATCATCTTTATTGATGATTGTACATGTTATTGTTATCTCTATTTATTGCATGAAAAATCTCAATCAATAGACATTCATGAGGTGTTCATTAATGAGGTAGAAAGACAGAGAGAAAAGTGAAAGTCATAAGGTTTGATAGAGATGGTGAAAATTATGGTAAATATGATGAGAATGGATAATGTCTAGGTCCATTTGCAAAATTTCTTCAAAGTCGAAGCATTTTTGCACAGTATACAATGTCCGGTACACCACACCAGAATGGTATAGCTAAAAGATAGAATCGTACTCTTATGGATATGGTTAGGTTACACGTATGTACCTTTATCTTTATGGATGAATACATTAAAGACAACTACATATCTATTCAATAGGGTTACTAATAAAGCAATTCCTGTGACACCTTATGAAATCTGGATAGGTAGGAAACCTAGTTTGAGGCATCTATATGTTTGGGGTTGCCTAGCAGAAATAAGGATTTATAATCCTTACGAAAAGAAGCCTGATGCAAGAACCATTAATGGTTACTTCATCAGTTATCCATAAAAGTCCAAAGGATACATATTTTATTGTCTTAACTATGGTACAAGAATAGTTAAGTATGATAATGCTAGGTTCGTTTAAAATGGACAAATCAGTGGGAGTAGGGAACCACGAAAGGTGGATATTCTAGAGATTCAGGTGAAAAATCCTTCACCCAGTGTATCTTGTCAAGTTATTATTCCTCTTGTTTTATCACAGTCATGCAACGTAACAGAAAAACAAGTTAATATTCTAAACCACAAGAAGCGAATATCAATAATGAATCAATAAATAATGTGCAAGTCACAAATGATCAAGTGATACCACGAGAAATAATATTGTGAAGGTCTATAAAGGAGAAAAGCCCAACTATATCAGATGACTATGTGGTGTATTCATTTGAACATAAGTGTGACTTGAGCATTGATAAGGATCCAATCTCATTTAAAAAAGTCGTAAAATGTAATAATTCTGATAAGTGACTTAATGCTATGAAAGAAGAGTTAAAATTTATGGATGATAATCAAGTCTATAAACTAGTTAAGTTATTGAAGGCTCAAAAAAAGTGGGTTGTAAATAGGTTTTTAAGACCAAAAAGGACTCAAAAGGTAATATTGAAAGTACAAAGCCAGACTTGTAGCCAAAGGTTATACTCAAAAGTATGACATTGACTTTAAAGAGACCATTTCTATAGTTTCAAATAAGGACTCTTTAAGAGTTGTTATGACATTAGTAGCTCATTAAGATTTAAAGCTTCATCAAATAGATGTAAAGACTGCTTTTTTGATTGGTGACTTAGAAGAAGTTTATATGGACTAACCAAAGTTTTTGTGATAAATATGGTGTGTAAATTAAAGAAGTCAATATATGGTTTGAAATAAGCTTACAAACAAGTCTATTTTGATAGTATATCTCTTTAAAGTGAAAATGGAATTCATCCTTTGTTTTTTCTTTCCATTCATTTAAATCTCTTCCGTGTCATCGATTTTGTCCAGATCCTACTTACAGTGGTATCTTAAATTCAATGACACCACTACCTCTTATGGTTTTATAGAGAATACTGTTGATAGGTGTCTTTATATGAAGATCAATGGGAGCAAGTTCATTATTTTAGTACTATATGTTCACGATATTCTTTGGACTGCTAATTATTTAGCTTGTTACATGATGTATAGAAATTTCTCTCTAATAACTTTGAAATGAAAGTTATGGGTAAGACATCCTATATGATTGGAATAGAAATATTTTGTGACAAGACACAAGAATTGTTAAGGTTGTCTCTGAAAGGATATATCAGTAAAGTATTAGAGAGATTTAAGATGGAAAAATGCTTAGCAATGGTAGTTCCAATTCAGAAGGGGAATCAATTTAGTGAAATGTAATGTCCTAAGAATGATTTGGAACGAAAGGAAATGGAATCTATTCCGTATGCATTTATAGCTCGGAGTTTAATGTATATTCAAACTATACTTGGCCAGATATCAGTTTTTATGTTGAAATGTTAGGTCGATATCAAAGTAATCTTAGATTGGACTACTGGAAAGCTGCAAAGAAAGTTCTTAGGTATTTACAAGGCACCAAGGATTATATGCTCATATGTAGGAAATTATATCATTTAAAAGTGATCAGTTATTCAAATTCAGACTATAATGGTTATGTAAATTCAAAGAAATCCACCTTTGGTTATCTACTCCAGCTAGCAGGAGGGGTAATTTCTCAGAAGAGTGGAAATCAATGTTTCATTGCTATTTCCACTATAGAGGCCAAATTTGTGGCATGCATTGAGGCTACTATTCAAGCATTATGGTTGTGAAACTATCTTAAGGCTAGACATTGTCGACAGTATAGCTAGACCACTAAGAATTTATTGTGATAATTTCACAGCTGTCTTCTTCCTTAAAAATGACAAGTATTCTATATGTGCTAAATAAATAGATTTGAAATACTTGTCAGTTAAAAAAGAAGTGAAAAAATTTAAAGTGTCAATTAAGCATATTGGAGTTGATCTACTGGTAGCAGATCTATTAACTAAAGGATTACTTCCTAAAACATTTACTGACCATGTTGAAAGGAAGGGCATTATAGATAAGTCCTGGTCAGGATGAGATCATGTTATGTATGTACATATGTTTGGATATTTGCTTTTATTATTTTGACACTTATGAATTCAATTAATGTTATGTTTTTGCTTATTAGCAGTTGTCACATTATGTTGTGTACACACATTTGTTTATTGAATTATGCATTTGAGAAACATTAAAGTTAAGAATTATAGTGTTTCTCAATTACAGTTATTTTATGTTGAGATAATTTTGTGATACATGGAAGGAATCATGTTGTTAGTGTTAACTTAAGGCTTTTAAATTAATGATTTTGATGATAACAATCAATATTTATTTCATATTTGGTTACATTTCAAAATTTAAATTTATTTAGATTATTTTAGAAAAGATAACGATATATATAAAGAGGTTATAAAAAGTTATGTGTTCGTTTAAAATAAAAGGATAAGCGTTTAACAATCCCATTTTGCAGGAACCATCTTAACACCTTTATTCACATAATCAGAAATGGTTTCATAAAATTTGGAATGGATAAGTTACTATCTTTTCTGTCTATTCGAAGGGTCCTTCTATTCACTTGATTTGGTAGTCGACTTCAAGACATGATCAAAATACTATCCAAATAGCTGGATATTTGAAGATTCTATCAAAGATAGTAAGGAAGATATTTTAATAGATTCAAAGCTGATTCAATCAGTTAGTCCATGATAAAATTGAAGCAACGACTAGTTGAAGGGAATTCTTATCTAAAGGAGAGCTACTACATTTGAATAGACACTAGATTTTAGAAACCCCTCAGTCACATCAACACTTAACTCATGAAAAGTTACATTTTATACCTTTTGTGCTTTAGAAAGTGAAAACACCCTATCAAGAGAAAGATAAATATTCATTGAAGTTCATATTGATCAAATCCTATTTTCATTAGTTGAGAGCTTGAAGAGGCTTGTTAAATACTAATAGTGTGGATGGTTGAAGAACCTTGAAAAAGATTCACTTGTGACCTTGGAGAAGCTTTTCAAATTGCTACTTGGAGAATTTTTAGTGAAACATTGAATTTAGATACTTGGGGACTAAATGTAAGCTTGGGTATAAGCTAAACTATCATAAATTGGCTGTGTCATTCTTTCTTTTTCCTTAACTTTTAAGTTTTCGCATTATAGTTATTATTTTTTCAATTTATAAGAGGTTTTTTTTTAATTTTTACAGGCTCCTTTCATTTTAAATTTTAATGGGCTCCTTTCATCTTAAAGTTTAACAGGCTCCTATCATTTATACAAATTGATAGTAAATTGCAAAAATTTTCAAGTCACGCATAATTTACCCCCTTCTTACTTGTGTTTGCTTTATCATTTGATATCAGATCGAGGTTTCACATTTAGTATATTTTGAAACACATGATAGATCATAGCAAACAACTTAAGAAATCTTAAAGGACAATTTGTCACAACGTCTCTTTATTTTAATGGAAACAACTATTCCTATTATAAGGAAATAATGACAATTTATCACCAATATGTGGATATTGAAGTCTGGCAAGCTATAAAAATGGGAGTTGTATCTGTTGCTACTAATGATGTAGAATTATGGACTCATGCTGATAGAAGAATTGCACAGCTAGATACGCTAAATACTAAAGCAAGACATCATATGATTTATGCACTCTCTCTAGAAGAATATAAAAAGATATCCTATTATTCTACAACAAAGGAAATGTGGGACAAACTTCAGATTACCTTTAAAGGAACAAATGAGGTGAAGAAACATAGGATAAGTTTTTTAGTGCATTAATATGAAACTATTAGCACGAAAATGGCAGAAACCATAGATGAATTCTTTGGATGATTCAACAGCATCATCACAACCTTGAAGAACTTGGGAAAGATATATCAATGATTAGCTTGTAACAAAGATCTTAAGGTCACTGCCAAAGGAATGGAGACCCAAAGTAACAGCTCTAGAAACCGCACAGGATATAGTTACTATTTCTTTTGATTGGCTAAGAGGAAACTTGATGATCCATGAAACAGAGCTTAGACGAGCTGAAGGATCTTCTTATAGAAGAGGAATGGTTCTAAAAGCTACTAATGAATCAGCTCCATCCAACAGTGATGAAAGTGACATTGAGTTGTGAATAGATGGAGATGATGAATTCAATTTCATGGTTACAAAATATGCACAGTTTTACAAAAAGAAGTTGATAAAGAAAAGAGAAGGAAATAAGAAAACTAGAAATAATAGGTTTCCTATCAAAAGGCAACAACAACAGTAGCAATATACAAAATAATCAAATTATATGCTATCATGATTGCAGCTTGTTTTGATGAAGATTTTGAGAATTTTAATGAACAAGAGTCTGAAAAAGTAAGCAATGTTTGTCTTATGGCTGATTCAAGAGAAGATGAGGTATTATTTTCTAACTTTGATATTAAATTTGATGAATTACAAGATGCATATCATGAACCGTAAGCTCAGTATAAGAAGTTAACTATGCAGTATTTCAAAAAAGTTGAGAAGTCTTAAAACAATGATGCATTTTTGAAAATTTAAATTAAATCTTTAGAATCAATGAATAAGAACTTGATGTCTAAGAATATATCTTTTGAAAATGATTATAAGTAAAAGGTATCCAGAAAAGAATGTTTGCAAGAAAAAGTGACTCAGTTAGAAAATGCATTGCTTAAGAATGATTCTAAAAAAGTAAAACAATTAGAAGAAAAGGTTGATGTACTAGAACTTGAAAAGAGAAATCTGCTGGAAAAATCATATCTTTAGAAAAGGATCTTCCTAATTTTGTTGATGGAAAGAATAATCTTGATACATTACTTGGTAATGGTAAAGGTGTGTTTGATAAGGCAGGAATAGGATATGATGAAAATAATAACACTAAGCTGTAGAAGAACTTCTTTCTTAAAAACAGCAGTAGCCATAATAAAAAAGGTAGTAACCTGTTGCATGACAAAAACGACAGTAACTCTCATTCGTCTGTTTTGTGCCTTTACCATGGCAAACATAGACATATTAGTCACTTTTGTAACATTTGTAGAATGAAGAAATTATTTAAGATGTATGTTTAGAGACCAAAAGGTTAGATTACTAACTTGAAAGGACCCAGAAAAGTTTGAGTACCTAAATTGAGAAATACATTTTACAGATATGCTTCAGAACAATGACAAGAGAAAATTAACGGATAGTTGATAGCGACTGTTTAAGACACATTACAGGAGAAATATCACGCTTCAACTATATTGAAAGCAAAGATGGAGGTAATGTTGTCTTTGCAGATAAAACAAAACAAAGGTCACTAGAATTGGTAAAATTGGTGCCACAAACTCTACTTCTATTGATAATGTTCTCTATAATGATGGATTGAAACATAACCTACTGAGTGTAAGTCAGTTATATGATAAGGGATATAAAGTCACTTCTATACATCTCATTATGAAATAATTGATAATAATAATAATAATAACATTATGTTTGTTAGCCTTAGAAGTCAGAATAAATATTGTGCTCAACTAAAAGACATGTCTTCTTAAAAGGTTAAGTGTTTTGTTTCTTTAGAAAAGGATTCATTGATGCAAGATTTGGACATACTAGCATAAACATTTTATCAAGACTATCTAAGAATGAATTAGTTAGAGGTATACCAAATTTAAACTTTGAGAATAATCATGTTTGTGAAGCTTGCTTAAAAGGAAAACAAGTTAGAAGTAGTTTTCCTCCCAAGAATATTGTATTTACTAACCAACCACTTAAGCTTATATATATGGATTTATTTAGTCCTACTAGAACTCAAAGTTTTGGTGGTAAACATTATGGTTTTGTTATAATAGATGATTATTCTAGATTTACATAAGTTTATTTCTTAGCAAATAAGGATTATGCTTTTGAAGACTTTGAGAAGTTTTGCAGAAAAATTCAAAATAAAAAAGGGTACTACATTACTTCAATTTGGAGTGATCATGAAGGAGAATTTGATAACAAAAAATTTGAAGGTTTTTGTGAAGATAATGGTATTACTCATAATTTCTCATGTCCAAGGACTCCTTAGTAGAATGGAGTTGTTAAAAGAAATAATAGGACCCTTGTTGATAAGGTCAAGCTATGTTATGTGGAAGTGGTCTACCTTATGACTACTGGACAAAAGCTATGTCTACTTCCTGTTACATTCTATAAAACTATATTTTTGGGATACAACACTGTTAGTAAAGGATTTAGAGATTGCAATAAAAGAATTAAGAGGATAGAAGAATCAATACATGTAGTATTTGATGAAGCACTACCCTCAATAACAGTTGCTGATTCAGATGATGAAGAGCATCCTTTAGTTGCTAAAGATATGCCACAAATTCAAACTGCACCAGTGGTGCCTTTAGATTCACACGATCAAGAAGGTCCTTTTAAAACTAGGACAGAGAAGGCGAACTGCACCAGTGGTGCCTTTAGATTCACACGATCAAGAAGGTCCTTTTAAAGCTAGGACAGAGAAGGCGCCTTCTCCAAGTACACCTCAACAAGCTCCTATATTGCAAAGGACACTAGATACTCATAATAGAAGGACACCAAGAGAATGAAGAGGTCTTGAAACACTTTAGTATATTTTGGGAGATTCTTTAAAAGGTTTAAGATCAAGATCATACTTAAAAACCAATTATGTTGTTTTTGTTTCACAACTATAACCAAAGACTGTTGAAGAGACACTTACTGATGAAAGCTGGACAATAGCAATGAAAGATGAACTAAAACAGTTTAACAGGAACCAAGTTTGGAATCTGGTACCTTATCCACAAACCAAGTTAGTCATTGGAACTTGTGGGATATCTAGAAACAAACTTGACAAAAAGGGTAAGATGGCAAGAAATAAAGCTAGGTTTGTAGCTCAAGGCTAAAACCAACAAAAAGGTATTGATTTTAATGAGACTTATGCTCCTGTTGCTAGGCTATAGTCTATCAAAATTTTACTTGCTTTTGCATGTTATAGAAAATTCAAATTAATCTAAATAGACTTCAAAAGTGTTTTTTTTAATGGATATATTAACGAAGAAGTGTTTGTTAAGTAATCTCTAAGTTTTGAGGACACAAACCATCTAGATTATGTGATAAAATTAACAAAAACTTTGTCTGGTCTAAAGCAGGCTCCTTGAGCATGGTATGATAGGTTAAGTAACTTTTTGCTTGAGAATAGCTTTGGAAGAGGAAAGATAGATAGAATCTTATTTATCAAGAAAAAGGAAAATGATTTGCTTATAGTTAAACTATATGTTGATGACATAATATTTGGTGCTTCTAATCCATCTTTCTGTTAAGAATTCTCAGCTTTAATATAGGGTGAGTTTGATATGAGTATGATGGGTGAACTATCCTTCTTCCTTGGGTTACAAATCAAACAAACAGAAAAAGGAATTTTCATCAGTCGAGATAATTACACAAAGGAACTTATCAAAAAATATCATTTTGAAAATGCCAAACTAATGGGAACTCTAATGTATACTAGAACTAAACTTAATAAGGATGAAGCAGGCAAGGATACTAAATACAGAGGAATGATTAGTTCACTTTTATATCTCACAAGTTCAAGACTAGATATTTGTTTAGTGTGTGCCTTTGTGAACACTTTCTGTCAAATCCTAAAGAAAGTCACCTTTAATCAATCAAGAGGATTTTTTGTTATCCTCTTGGAACCATGGACTTTGGACTATGGTATTCAAAAATAGATTCATATAACATGGTCGGCTACTATGATGCAGATTATGCAAATGATAAGTTTAATAGGAAAAGCACAAGTGGCTATTGTCAATTCCTTGGTGGATGTTTAGTCTCTTGGTCCTATAAGAAACAAAATTGCATAGCACTTTCCACAACTAATGCAGAATATATAGCAGCCGCTAGCTCTTGTACTCAAATTTGTGGATGAAACATCAACTCTAGGATTTCTCTTTAAACTTTCATTATATTTCAATATTGTGTGATAACACAAGTGCAATTAATTTATCTAAAAATCCAGTGCGTCATTCCAGGACTAAGCATATAGAAGTTAAACATCATTTTCTTAAAGATCATGTTTTAGAAGGTACAATTGAATTATTGCATGTTGATTACTAAGTCAGTTTTAGAAGATAAATTTTGTTTGTTATGTAAAGAGCTTAGTATGTGCAGATTATTAGTCATTTAACTATGTTTGAAGATTTTATGCTACTTCCTTTTACAGATATTAATAGGCTCGTTTGAAAGTGTTACTTAGAAGGCTCTTATCAATTTAAAAAGGGAAGAGTAACTTTATTAAAAGATCATAGTCATTAAATGATGTCATTTTAGAGTTTCTCTTATCAATTTAAAAAGGGAAGAGTAACTTTATTAAAAGATCATAGTCATTAAATGATGTCATTTTAGAGTTTAAAAACATAAGCTCAATACTATAAGAATTCATATTACTAATAGAAGATAGGAAACGATCACACCTCTAGGATCATGTGCACTCTTTCATCTTCACACAAAACCCACTCTTAGAAACCATTCAACATACCTCAAAATGGTTCCTTCCTATATCTTATCTTCGACGTCCCTTGAAGCTCATTCTATCTCACTGCATTCAAACTCCTTATTTCTTAAATCTCTTAATAAATTACTATCATCCTTTGTTTTTGAAAATGGCACAAACAAAATCAAAGGGTTAAAAAAATCGTGGAAATCCACTTTTAGGTATGGTAAAACCCTACGCCATGAACAAACTTCTAAAGCTTTTGTTTTTGAACCTTCTATGTTACCTACAAAATAATCACCATAAATCTTTTTTGAACCTATTACTGTCTCTTTTGCAAAAAAGCCCCATTTTTTAGAAAAAATCCATGCAGAAGACACTCTTACATACATATAGGAGAGAGAAGAAAAATATTCTTTTATCATTGCCACTGGAAGAATTAACTTCCGATTTGTCCATTGAACATCATGAATCAAAGACAAAACAATGATATGATTCTAAGTCTGATGATGAAATTCCTGTTTCTAATGACACAAACCCTAGCTCGTCAGAAGAAGAAGAAGAAGAATCTTTTAATAAAGAAAGGGAGAGTCTTTAGTAAAGGGGAGTTGCTTATTGTACAGAGAAAGGTAAGACTCCTCTCTCCTCCTCTAGTTGGGATACATTCTCTCCTTTGTTTACTCCTTCAACTTCACCTTCACCTTCACCATTACCAAAGCATAAACCTACTCCTACTCCTAAAATCTCTTCACTTAGACCATCATCAAACCTTGACTTGGACCCATTATTCTAAGTCTATCTGAAGTACGTTGGATCATCTCTGACGATGATTCAAAAGAAGAGCCAGTTCATTTGGTTAGAAGGCCACAAACTAGAGGAAGTATAATGCAAGTTGTGAAAGAGCCTGTGGCTAAAAAAGAAAAAAGCCCTGACAATGAACCGAAGCAAGCATAAGCTTTTTAAAAAAGAAAGAGAGAAGAAATCAAAAAAGGCAAGGCACCTATTCTTGAAGAATCTGAAGAGGATTCCTACCTATCACTCGAAAGGAATCTCTCTTTGAAGAAATTCCCAAGGCCAAAAGATCTAAGAAAAGGAAAATATCTGCACAAAAGAAATAAGAGCCTTCAGCACCTTTAAAAATATTTCAATCGATGGAATCTAAAGCAAGATACAAGATGCACTACAAGAAGCAAATCGTAGTTACTGGGTGCATTCTATCTCCTCTTTTATTTGATGACATTGGTATTCCTATTTTCCCTTAGTTTCTTTCTGTTGGATGGCATAATTTCTTAAGCTTGAATGAGACTGACTGTGATGAATTGGTTCGTTCATTTTATACACATATGGAAAAGGAAGTTATAGATGGGAAGTTGGCAATTATATCTTGGGTGCATGAATGTGAAATTTTTCTTACTGAAGAAATTTTGGGAAACTTGTATATAGCTCCCATAGGTAGAACTGATTTCCCTTATCATAAATGGGATGTTGCTGATCTAAATTTGGGAGAATTTGTGGAATTTATTTGTCTTCACACTGAGAGTACACAAGATGATGGACTTTGGTGTAGGCAGTTGGTTTTACTATCATGATGTGTTATATCACTATCTGCAACTTTAATTTTTCCGAGAAGTAGTTCAGTTGAACGGTGCAGTCTACTAGACACATATGTTGTCTAAAATTTGTTAAACAGTAACTAGATAAACCTTCCAGCAATGATTATGCATTTTATGTTGGATAAGGGTAGTTATAAGAAAACTACCGGATGCTTGCCATATGGGATACTACTTACCAAGATATTTTCTTATTATGATGTGTCTTTTGACAATTTAGAATGGTACGAGGCTGCTAAGTTTCATTCATCAATTCCCTTTCAATTTGGCTATAAGCTGAAAGATAATGTGTGGGTAGAGAAGAAGACTAAAAGGGTAGTAGATGTCTTGGGACTTGCTCTAGAGAAACAGGCTCCTGTCACTCCTCAAGATGCAAACAGTATGGTCCTTCAACAACAACTAAAGGACATGCAACACAAGCAGGATCAAATGAGTGGCTAGATAAACAGAATGTAGGATCAACTTAATGATACATAACCATTTCTTCGAACCCTTATTGTGTCCCTCGAGGAGTATTTTCAATGAAGAACATACTTTCTTTAATGTTTTCTGTGATTAACTTCTGTTAATGTTTTTTACATTTGAATATTTGTGCTCTTTTATAATTGCATAGTTTTTTTAATTACATTGTTCAGTTTCTTCCCTTTCTTTTTGATAATGACCAGGGGAGAGTGGAAGAAATATATATTTGCTTTAATATTGCTAACTGTTTGCTTTGATAATTTTGCAATGTGGAATCTATTGATCGGTTGATGAACTCGGCTATTGATAAGTCAAATTATTTATATATGATTTTGGGATGAATTGGAGCTAATTTGATTTATCTTCATGTGAATTATGCAATTTAATTGGTTAATTCTCACATTTCAACTTTATTTCTTAATAGGTACAATTGGATAGATTTTGAGGCAAGTCACATAACTTTCATTAGAGATGTCGGATTAGATTCATTCAAGTACAATTTCGAAGAGGACTCCGAGCTCTACAACCTTCATGAAGACCCCAAAGAGAGATTTGACTTTCTAAAGAGTCAAAAGGGCACGTTTTTGAAGATGTTCAGTGTATGTCCGCGTAACGGACATAAAGTCCCTTAAAACCGACATCAGCAGAGAAAGATGGTTAACAAACCCATAGCTGTCCGCTAAATGGACATCATGTCCGCCTAACGAACATTGACTGTCCAAAGTGCTCCAGAGACCCGTAGCAATCCGCTAAACGGACATCATATCCGCCTAACGGACATTGACGGTGCAGATAGGATTTTTATTCCCCTGTTTAGCGAAAACTAAGTATCTTTGACCCTAAGACACTATATATATTCGTTTTAAAGACCTAAACAAAGGGGATCTGGCACTGAAAGCAAAGCAGAATAGTGGAGGCACAAAAAGAGAGGAAAGAAGAGGAAGAAAGGGAAGAGAAGCAAACTTATTTTGTGTTCTTTGAACTTTCTCTCTCTACTGTATTTAATGTTGCTTGTTTCTCTCTGTTCTGAATTTGTCATTATGTTCTGGAACTAAAGTCCATTTAGGTTTAGGGATGTAGCCTATTTTATGGATTGGTTGATGTTTTATGGATTGATTGATGTTGAATGAGAGTTCTTAAGTTATATTTATCTTCTTTGAGCTTCATTGTTGTTTCTATGCTTGATCACCATAGATGCAATCTTAGGAATCACATG
>JAOSBN010000008.1:9175817-9190693 GCA_027563595.1 Erythroxylum suave | reverse complement strand
ATTTTCCGTTTTTCTGTTCTTCCGTTTTTCGTCGGTTGGGATCCGGTTTCCGGATCGGGTCCCAACAAGTGGTCTCAACCAAACATGAAAATTCTACCGGTATTGCATACTACTATTGCAAAGGATCCTGAGTTAAACAACTTCCTTGAGTTATGCCATAGAGGTCCTCCTCCTTATCCCAATTATTCCACACATGATGACCTGTTATACTGAAGGATCGACTGGTTATTCCTAGGAAGCATGACTTGGTTCAACAAATATTACATGAATTGCACTCTTCTCCACTTGGGGGACACTTAGGGGTTGCAAGAACCGTGGATAGGATTGCTACACAATTTCAATGGCAGGTATGAATAAAGACATAACTGATATTGTCAAACAATGCCTCATTTATCAATAGGCTAAGTCTTACAATACACTTCCTTCAGGATTGTTGTATCCTCTTCCAATTCTAGAACAAATATGGGATGATATTGTGATGGATTTCATCACAAGACCACCCAATGCTAGTGGTTTTACAGTGATCATGGTAGTGGTAGATCAACTTTCAAAGTATGTCCATTTTGCTCCTCTAAAAATGGATTACACTAGTGCACAAGTGACCGATTTGTTCTTGAAGACAATGGTGAGCATGATGCTATTTTGCATCAGTTAAAGGGCAATCTGTATAAGGCTCAACAATATATGAAGAAGCAAGCTGATAAAAGGAGACGTCATGTGGAATTAAAAGTTGGAGATATGGTGTTAGTTAAGTTCCAACCTTATAGACAAAATTTAGTTATATTGAGAAAAAACCAAAAACTGGGCATGAGATACTTTGGCCCTTTCCCTATTATCCAACGTGTTGGTCCAGTTGCCTACAAATTGTTGCTGCCCTCAACCACTCGAATTCATTCTGTTTTTCATATGCCACAGTTGAAGCAGTACCGAGGGGTTCATCCCCAATCATATATTCCACTTCCTCTAGTTACTAATGACATTGGTCCTATATTACAGCCACAAGAGATTCTGGAATCTAGAGTTATTCTCAAGGGAGATCAACATATTCCTCAAGTTCTGTTATGCTGGGAAGACATCGATATAGAACATGCTACTTAAGAGGAACTTACCTATATGCAACAAGCTTATCCTGACTTCAACTTTGAGGGCAAGGTTGATCTTAATGGGGGAGGTAATGTCACAAGTGGATATAACACAAGGGCAATTCAGGAAATGGATGTGGAGGAGAATAATTCTATGAGGGAGAATGGACAGGAGTCAAGTGATCCTATGATTATGGGCAATCGAAAAAGTATAAGGATAAGGATGGCCAATTCACGCATGAGGGATTATGTGCAAGGTAGCAATTAGTTATATAGTATCTGAGATGAGGAGAGAAGGGATGGGGTATGGTTACATTATGTTTCTCCTCTTTAATATCTCTGTAATTGCTATTGTTGTATAGCAACCTTCTTCTTCTTCATTCTAATAAGATCCAACAATTCAATATTACATACGGAGACTTATCCATACTATCCAATTGTTCAATTGTTCATTATTTCAATTCTTAATTAATCTTCACACATTACTTTAGCCTACAAAAAATGCAAGTTCTTTAATGAATAAACTATGCAGACTTTGAGTTCTCCTTAAAAAACTCTTTTACGTTCTCTACAAATTTGTAGACTTGGTATATATCCTCTATAATGGTATGAAAGACAGATTGCGTCTGAAGTAGCATGAGCAGAAAAACAAAAATGCGAAAAGAACATAACAAAATGCATTGAGAAAAGTAATAGGATAATGTGAGAGAAAAGAGAATTCTATGGAAAGAAATGAGTGTGACAATAGCATTGCTTAGTCCACTTCGATTGCCATCATTAAAAGGGAATGCTAAACAATTTTTAGCATCAAAATGAAAAATCTTTTCAGACCATAACAACTATGGGAATTTATAAAATTTGAAACAGTAGTGACTTTAAGAATTAAGAATGATAGGAGGACATCACTCTTAATTTGATAATGAGGGCATTATCACGATCATGTTGTTCCTCAAGTAGGAACAAGAAAACACAAGAGAAAAAGGTGAAGGATGAATCTTCAAATCCTTTAAGGATGTGATATAAAAAAAAAAGAAAAAAGAAAGAAGAAGTAATTCAGAAGAATCACATGTGGGAACTGTTAGGTTTACTTAAAGGAGAGTGTAATTTGCCTAAAAAATGAAATGAATATTTCAAACAAAATTCACTGTAATCAAGATATACCTAACAATCAGAGCTTGATTTTGTAAGACACATTCCTTCCTGTTTAATTGTGGTTGTGGGCATTATATTTTTATTTAGTGTTCCAACTCAAGTTCTCAATGTACCAATTTCATACTAAGTTCAAGTTCTCAAATATAGACCCGCAAGAGGAATGCTGTGACTGTTAAACGTAAAGAATATGAAGAAAAAGCAAAAGACAAAATAATGTATACGTTTAAAATAATTCTTTATAAACTTAAATTGATTAAAATATCAATCATAAACTTCCACTTGTTTGTAAGAATCTACGATAAACAATAGACGTAAAATAACAGTAACGAAAATGTTGAGACATTTTATCTTAACAATACCCCTCTTTACTAGGACCTTGACAAGGTCCAAATAAATGAATCTATCTCATTACTGCTTTGTATTTTTCCAAGTTGCATTATCTACAGGAGGACATTTTTACTTAACCAAGTTTTCTTTGACGAATCGAACTCCGTTTTCAACCCACCGAGTTTCTAAAGTGGTCTCAAAGTTGAGATAAGTTCATCGTCAATAACAGGTGGCAAGTCAACAATGGAATCAATTGTCTCAGTATTTTTTTAGTAGTAATAAAGAGAAGAATGGATGCACACAAAACTCCTAAGGCAGATGGAGTTTAAAGTGTTATATTAATTTAATAATTATAAAGTGAGACCGTAATATTTTATTTGATTCTAATATGAAGTGAGCTCAAAATAATAGTTATTGAGCTTTTAAAGAAAATTAAAATAATTGGTGTTCATTAATAAAACTCTTCCTTCTCCCTTCAGTTGAAAAAATAAATGTTAACATGTATAAAAAAAATACATACGTTCTTACACCATTGAAAAGAACAAAAAAAGAAAGAAGACGGAAGCGGATAAAACTTTTGCTTAGAAAAAGTTTTTGTAATTCAGAAGAAATTACAAATATTAAGCATAAATTAAGGTTAGTACTTTTTTAATATTTATAGCATGAATGTTAGAGTTTGAAGGTGTTCAAATTAATTGTGTCATAAATATCTTAGTAAATTATATACTTAAATTATTGTCAAAAATATTATAATATAAATTTACATGTGTATCAAAACTTTTCTACCACACTTTGAATTGCGTTAAAGTCAATCTTAGATTCTACCGACAAACTTTGTATCTCGCGGACTAAGAGGAAGAGGTTTTTAAGGTGCCACTACTTCTTGATCTCTTCCTTAGAAGAAATTAGCAGTGGGTATATAATCACAAATTATACGAAATGGAGTGGTAATATAAGATACGAAGTCCAGTGAATAGGATATGCATAGGTGTAACTGTATGTTTGGGAACTTGTAATTTTCGATAAACCAAAGATGAAAAGGAAAAGAATGAATGGATTTCTAAAGCATGAAGAATTCTCATGCTTTAACAAGTACATTCTATATGAAAAGAATAATAATTACTTAAGCTGTTTACGAGCTTTCTGTTTTCTAACAGCCCACAATACCTCAGGAGCATCTACATTTCGTTGCTCCATCTTCGTTTGGAAGTGGACTGAGAACCGCTGAACCTGGGAGATCTTGCCTTGGGAGATTCACCCAGCCAGTTCGTCACCCCATTGGCACACCTAGGGGGCAACTTTAGGGAGGTGGGTTGAAATTCAGAGATTGGGCTTGATTTTTGAAATTCAATAGAAGAGGCAGAGGCGTGCATCGGGGAGGAGAAGAGGTGAGATGCATCTGTCCCTATAAGAGGTAAGTTTACGTAAAGGAAGGTCATCCCTCCCCTTTGCACTATACCCGTTTGATAAAATGCCACTCTATTGTTCTAGCTCACATCTTAACATCAGAGAATTAGGATTCCCCCCAACCACCCAGCAGACTATCCTGTTGCCCCATAATGTAGGAAAGCAGTCATGGAGTCGAGTTGTTGGGAACCCAGAGACTTTCGGTAAGCTACGGTATATAGTTGGAAACAAGGATGACCCTATCAACCCTCTTATAGAATTTGTGCCGTAGGGAGTAGCTAATTAACAAACTTCATTAGTTGGATACTTCCTCGAGAAAAGATTGGCATACCCAAATGTGCAAAATTGGGTTGATATGAATTAGAAGAAATGGGTTCTTCAATCAACGTTAATAATTGAAGATGAGCTATTCATTTTTTGATTCTCATAAGAGTAAATGACTGCCAAAGTCATATATATGGGACTTGGGGACATTCAAGGTAAGCCAATTTTCTTAAAGAAGTAGAGAATGAGATTTAAACTTGACAGAAGCAAAATTAAGACAATCCCTATTTGAATCAATTTGCACAAAATTCCCCTTAAATACTAATCATCTAAAGGATTAAGCTACTTAGCTAGTTACTTAGATGTTCTTCTTGTTATGGGTGAAAATACCGTGAATATCAAAAGAGATGGTTATGCAAGGGTGTGCATTAAAGTTGAACATAAGAAAATATTGCTTGAATACATTCCTCTCTTGAAATATAAATATAGTAGAGAATTGGACAAGGATAAAATCATGCTGTTTTATCCTTGGAAGCCGTAAATGAAAGAGGGAACCAAAGTTTGGGTCCCTATGATGAATAAGAATGAGGAGTGTAATGGAAGAAATGTGAAACCAGGAATGCTAGAAAAATCAATAGCTGGGCATGATATTGTTGTAGAGGATAAGAAGGAAATTAATGTGAAGAATCCAAATGATACAACTGAAGTATGTGAAAATGAAGAAATTAAAGAGGTGGCAGGTTCCATTGATACGGGGGGATTCTAGTGTTATTATTTTGAATGTAGTTGGGAAAAACAATGAAGAGAATGTGTAGAATGTTGAATTTGTTGTATGTCTAAACAAAGAACTTGCAAATTCTTATCATATGACAACAAATGATTTAGAGCAAGTGTTGTGAGGAGTTTTCATTTTTTCTTTGTTAACCTTAGCTTTCTCATGCTTTTCCTAAATGGAGAAAAAAATAGTTGTTAAATGCAAAAACAAAATTGGAAGCAAATGTAAAGAGAAAGAAGACCTTAACTTTCATAGAGGCCTAATAATCACACATTTCACTCCAATTTTCTAGAGTTGCTAGTTCTGGAACATGTCTCCTTGCCTCCTCATCTGAAGGAAAATACTTGTAGTATTTATGAAGTCGATAATGATGATCCTTCGTCTTTTGTTTCAATAGTGAACTCGTATAGCTTAAAACTTCAAGGTTCTCGATATTGACGATATTGAGCTTTATCTATGAATGACAAGCATAAGTTAACTTACTCTTTAAATAAGTAAAACTAATTTGTATGTAATAAAATGAATTGAAAAATTACCGAAACTTTGTCCAAAACATTCTAGACCAAGTTGTCTTTCTTCAACTGCCTGGCATGCTGAAGGCAAGACAATTCATTTCTGACAACGACTCCTAACTCACTAGTCGTTGTGCTTGTCTTGTGTGTTCTACTTGTCACTGTTAAAGAAGCATCTTTAACTGTGTTGGTATTGTTCTTCTTTTCTATTTTCAAACCCTCCTTCTTATGCTCTATTTTACTTATACGTTTAGGCGTTTATTGTGAGTTCTTTTTTTTGCATATGGTGTTGGGTTGTGTTTGTTTTTGTGTTTCAAAGATGATTTATTGTCTTCCTTTGTTGGTTGTATAAGGGTTGACTTTTTTTACAACCTTCAACGCTTCTTTCAGGAAAGCCTACTAACTATTTGATGAAAGATCTGAAAGAGTATTTAACTTTTTTTGTAATAATAGTAATACAAACCTATATGGATAATACTATATTTCCTTACACCAAGAACATGATCATGTGTAATTTACTTTAAATTCTAAAATTTATGTATGATATAAAGGGTAAATGGATTACTTTTACTTTAATAAGGGTAACTTTCTTCTCATTAGGCAAATTAAAGATGTATAAATACTAAATTGTAGTGCTTTCACTTATCATCGAAAATTTCATTGAACATAATCAATTTTATTATAAATTCACTTTTGTAGAACATAACTCTTAACATAATTCATCAAGGAATGTCAATGTGGCAACTAGTTTTCGATAGTAGAAATTCAGTCCGTTGGGAAGAATGTGACAAAATTGTCCCTACTTAAAAAAAACAATGCAGAACAAATCCCCTCTTCATACACTAATAACCTTTTGCCTTCCATGATCAATCTTCTTCTTTAAGGTTTTTATTATCATCCGAACTACCTCACTTTCCTTATTATCTAGATCTCATTTCCTGTTATGAGCCTATTTTATATGTGAACATTAATTGTATATACTATATATTGTGTTAAGCTTTCTTGAATCTTCAAGAGAACATAGATGGAAATGAAGGCAGGACGATGTCACAATGATCTGTAAAGGATTAGGGAAATCAATTGTTTTGAAAAATTCATCGATTCTAATGACTATGTCTGGCCAATCAAGTATGCGTATGTTCCAATTTGGGTTTGTTAAACGATTTCACTAAACTAGCAATCTAAGTTCTATACTGATTGTGTTTTAGGTGAAATGCATCATATTGGTAGTTTATCTGATCAACTTGTCTTCCATACTAAATCTGGGGACTCATTCACTTTATCATCTAGAAGTTTAGTTATAGCAAAGAAGCTAATGGAAGAGGGTGTCAACAACCCTGCACTTGAGGGAAGATCTTTCACTACTTTAATTGGTGATTTCGAACGTGTAAGGACCCTTCTTAGGAATCCAGACATAGGGAACTCATTTATTTTTACCGACTCTCATGTTACTTAGAATCCAAAAAAATAATTATTTCAACTCTTTATCGATGGAATCAGCTTGAGACTTTATTTATTGTTCTATTTGCAAGAATTTTTAAAACAGTATCTGTACTAGTTAAGGATAAGGTTGTGTACTATTGTTATTGTTATTGTTGTTGTTTTATGTCTATAAGAATTATTAAACTTCTAAGTAAAATCTTCTACTACTTATCATATATCATTATATTATATTGATACCATTTTCAAAATTTTTATAAGAATTATTAAACTTCTAAGTAAAATCTTCTACTACTTATCATATATCATTATATTATATTAATACCATTTTCAAAATTTTTATTAATAATTTTTTTTACTGTTACTAAATATTATTGATTAAGAATAGTTGTTTATTTAAATTTATGATATTTTTATCCTATTAAATTTAAAATTTTTGGTTCACAATTATTTTAAAGTCCAAAATATATTTACTTTTCATATTTTAAATAACTTGCCATGTGTTTTTCAACAATTTGATAACAAAAGATATCTTCACTAGGATTACAGAAATGTGAATTATAATTAACCTTAACTACGATTATTAATTACACTTAGCATTAACAAACTATCTTCCAAATATTATTAATTTTAACAATAAAACTTCCAAAATCCTCCTAAAATTTTATGGAAAATATTTAACACATACTTTTTTCGACGAAACTCATAATCGTCTCAAAATGGTATCACAATTGCGATGAATCTAATAAATAGCCACCATATGTGGTACCATCTGCAACGCTTTAGAAACTCGTTATCAATATTGTCGCACTAAGTATACATTCTATGACGGTTTCCATTTATCGTTGCTTAATATTATGTTTCTATGTTCCTTACGAGAAATCATTGCAAAAAGGAGATTATTTGCGACACGATAAATAATTCAGTCGTTATTTGTTGCTACCATTTGCGACGCTTTACCATAATTGACGCCAAGTAGATTGATTTCCTTGACATTTGGTGACGGCACTTTTGTCACAAAAATCTTTTGTTGTGGCGGAAAAATTATTTAAATGTTGTTAAAATTTGATGTTATTGTGACGATATTCTGTAATCATCATAAAATTGTCGCTAATTGCAATCTTTTAGTGACAATTTAGAAATCATCGCCGATTAAAACTTAGCCAATAGGTGATCTGTTGTAGTGAACGGAGATGTTCATTTTGAATGGTGACGGTAGTTAAGTTGATTAATTAATAGTCTTGAGTGAGAGAAAACATTGACAGAGAAGAGACATTTTCCCTAGTACTCAGGAATATACTCGCGCGCGTAGGTCTATGTTCTGTTGAGTTGTGTTAATTAGTACTTAAAACTATCAGAAGGCAACTTTGTAGTCGTTTTCTACCTTTTTATTTAACAAAAGCACTAGTGATTATAAGTAGCCCCATCAAATAGAGTTTAATATATACAATAAAAATACAATGCAGAAATAAAAGTAAGCCTTAAACTTTTGTCATAAATTAAACGTTGATCTCGGTATAGCGCTAATTGATATTAATAAATCGTGTTAAATTAGATAAATATAATCGATTAGTTAAGCATTATTAGGAGGATTCAAAAGCTTGAATCCAAGGCTTTAGCTTTTCCTTTCTGATAAAGTACAGGCTATAGAGAATCCAAAAGGACCCACGACTGTTGCTACAATTTAATGGATGGCTACAACTTTTGGGGTACACTAATGGAGTTGATTATTTGACGTCATTAGCCATACCCTACTCCTTGTTAGTAGATAGCTGTCGCAATTTGTGCGAATATTCTGAGGCGATCGAAAAGGACATAATCATCAATACTACTGTTTCTTCAACTTTCTAATTAGTTGAGACTTTACAATAAGCCAAAATCTATTCATAAATCGTACTTCAGTAAAATATGAAGTTGGACTTCTAAATGTGCTATAAACATGTGGACATATTTAACCCCAATGAACAACAAACAGGTACATGAGAGTTGAGATGGGTTGGGTCCATGTTAACACGGTCTAATCCAATTTCACTTTATTATTCATGAATGTCGAAACTAAAGAGCTGGAAAAGATTCGTTTTGCATATTTCGTTGAAAACTAGGATTAGCATTTCTGATTATGAGACAGGTTATCTCTATAGGCCCCATGTTAGTTACTTGAATTCGCCAAATGCTTGAATGCTTATTCAGTGACCTTAATGGTTGTTCAAATGGTAAGAATAAGATAATTTATCAGTATGAAAAAGATTTCAAGATTTACTTTGTTAATTAATTTTAGGGTAATATTTTTAATTAAACAAACCTTTTATGTCCATTTTTCACACCCAAGAAAAAATAACAAAGGGAATAGATAATTCAATTGAATGTTTGAGGCACATGCAGTTTTTAAGTATCTGAAAACAACACCTAACTAATACGAATCTCAAGTTTGTGGACGAGGGACGTAAATGCAGCTATTAATTCATGGAAATGGAAATGGAAATGGAAATTCTGGCTGCATAATGGTGTTCTTTTTGTTTGTCCCTATTTGTCTTTCCCCTCTCGGACTGTTATTGGTTGAGTCATCTATATGAAGTGTTTTATGGTCAGCAGATTCATGCATTACTCAGAATGTGGTGAGGATGTGAGACAGCGCAGCTTCCAAATCGTGATTCTTAATTTTTTTAGAAAAATTTTACTTAAGAGATATTTAAGAGGTCTTCAGTTTAGGAGGCCTTGTTCTTAAGTTCTTGTAATTCTGCTAACTTCTCTACAAGTTTATCTGATCGCTAAAACATGAGATTGCATACCATGAGTCCAACTCATTGTTTGATTTAGCATATATCAAAATGTGTAATTGAAAATTTATTATATATCTTTTAAAATTTATTTAATACACGTATATTCTTTAATTTTTTAAATATATACTTGAACAATAGTACTGATACAAATTTTTTATCAAAAATTTAAGACAAAAATGTAAATAGAATTTCTGAATATAAATTTTAACTGCAACCTTAAATATTAGAATACAAAACTCAACATAAACATACATTGATAAGAATAACCAACCAAATAAAAATGCAAATATTTATCTCAAATGAAAAATGATTTTGAGCTTAAACATTAAGAATATTAATTTATTATTAAAGTTTAACATTTTCATATTGTTTAGAGCCATTATTAGTTTTCAAGATTATATAAATATAAAACATTATACTAGTTGAACTTTACCAACTATAATAGCTTACAAATAGTGGGGCTGTTTCATGTAATAGTTAATCTTCCATATTGCTTTTCATTTTTTCTCAATTAACAAGATTAAAAAGAAAGTAAATTACGTTTAGGTAAGAAGTTCTGAAAAACCAAATGTGTTAATTGTTTTGAAAACTTTCTGTAAACTTTTTGGCACGAACAAAAGAGAATCAAGCAAAATCGAAATAACAAGAATATCAGAAATTTGGTAACGTAGTTCGGCACACCTTGTCTATGTTTGCGGAGCCTTCACTCAGCTTAATCACTTTCACAGAAAATATAATAAATTTACCCAAGGCTTTACTGAGCCGATACCACTCAACTCTTGACACTATCTCTCAACCTCACTTCCCGTGAAAGAATTTCACACCCAATAACACGACCGACTCGTATTAACCTCAGCAGAGGATTTTCTCAACAGTATTTGATAATAAAGATACATAATAATCAACTCAAGTGATTAAACAATAAACAACATAAACAAAGATAACACTTAGAGATAAAAAGTAACTTCCCTAAATATGTTGCTTCATCAATAAAAGAACGAGAAGTTGACCATTGAAAGATTTGCAGTGAGGCTTCAATGTCTTCACTAAAAATCCTTGGAGCATAGAATGTTTATACCAGCATGCTTATCGTCCCGTCCGAATTCGACAAAGCTACCACTCTCGTACAAGATGTTCTCCAAGTTGTTGATGCTCTCTTTTTCATAAATCCAATAAACAGAGAGGTTGGCGGCCTTAAATAACCATGCAGCTGCCCAAAACCAGTTCGTCCTCATAGCCACTAAAATCACAGTAAAAAGGGTACGCAAGGTCCTCGCCCACTACACTGTTTTTTATATATAAAAAAACCCCACGCAAGATGCCTTCTACTATAGATAGAGACATGCACACATTAACTTGTAAAAGCCCTTCATAAAGCAAGTCAACTTGCCTTTATCTTATATCCCCAAAATCACGTAAGCTTCGTTCCTTTCATATGTAATTAATGCCCACTGCACTCTTCATTGAACCAACACCAAATCCATCTCGGCCACTTCAGCTATGTTTCTTTTTTAGTCTTCAATTAACGCACATACCCTTTGTGCCACACACGCACGTCGACTAAATTGCCGTACACTCACGTTAGAGATAGACTTCTACCGTGGATACAATCTCTTTTTTTTTTTTTCTATCCACAAAATTCAACAATAAAACAATTCCCATACCAACATGATAATAGACTTCAAGTCAAGATAGGATTCTTTCATAACTACAAGATTATTATCAATAACTTTTTGAATCGAAGTCATTATTTAATTAATATCTTATATGTCTAATTAATAAATAAGATGCTAAAACTAATTACTTAGATATATAAGAGTCTACAAATATCCCTTAAAGATACTTTAGTTTTTTTCTTCGTTACCTGCCCCTTATATTTTGTTCACACTTCTATATTATTCTTTTAAAACAAAAAACTATAACGTGAAGTAGTTTGACAAATAAAATAATTCGTTAGTTAACCCTTTAAAATAAAATTATGGACGGTTACGTACGTTTTGTAAAAAATGCTCAAACTGTTATGTACATTTTGTACAAAAGAAGAATAACATGATAATTTGAAAGAAGAATTAGTTTACAAACACTTTAAGATTATGATTAATAATCATTCAATATTAAATAATAAAATCAATTATAGAATCATCAAGGATAAGTTTTATATTAAACTTCACTAGAATCTTAAGAGCCATACCTTTTTTCTTTCTTTCTTCTGCAGTTATTGTTATTATATGGCTTAATCTTGAGCTTACTAATGGCTAAACCTTATCCCAACCAATAATAATCAAACAGTTAATTACTGTTAATATGTGGCTTAATATTGAGCTTACTAATGGCTAAACTTATGCCTAATCAATAATAATTAAATAGTCAATTAATCTTGACCATTGACTTGGTTACTTGATGGATGTATTAGATTAAAGTTAATTAATATAGTACGTCGATAAAGTATGATGGTCGCAAGGTATGTAGGAGCACATTATTGAGATGATTAATTTTGCAGTAAAGCTAAAGACATTAGGTATGAAAATGGATGACTCATTTATGGTGCAATTCATTTTTAACTTCCTCCCTCCTATGCGTAGACATTTTCAAATTATCTATAAGACTATAGATAAAAAGTGGGATGTTAGTGAATTGTCTAGTAAGCTTACTTAAGAGGTAGCAAGACTGAAGAAACAAAAGAGTCATATTGTCAACTTATTACATCAAGGAGCTAATAAAGGATTGAAAGTGAAAGCAACAAATTTAAGAAGAAATCCTCTGTTAATGCACCACAAACGATTCAAAAGGAACAAGATATAAACACATGTAAGTTCTATGAGAAAGTTGGACATTAGTAGAAAGATTGACTCAAAAATAAGGTTTGGTTAGAAAAAAAAAGGATTTTTTGACAATTTAAACCATAAACCAAAATGGCAATTTTCTCTTTATGGGAAATTGTATGAAGGCTCCAATTGAAGGAATAAGTACTTATCATCTAGTCTTGAGTTCTAGTCATCATTTAGACCTCATGGAAACTCTTTATATACATTCAATTTCTAGGAATTTAGTTTCTATGTCAAAACTTGATGTTATTAGGTATAAAGGGGATTTTGGATATGATTGTTACAATTTATTTAAGAACACATTTTCCACTAGTAATGCTATTCTTACTGATGGTTCATATAAATTAAAACTTGATAATAACTTTGTGTATTCTTGCTTCTTTTTGTTAATAATAGTGGAACTATATGTGGTGCATTAAATGAAAATTTTGCTTACTTGTGGCATAGATGCTTAGATCATGCATCTAATGAAAGAGTGGAAAGATTAGTAAAGAATGAGATTTTTTCGAATCTAGATCTTACTGATCTGAATATGTGTGTAGATTGTATTAAGGAAAAACAAACTAAACAAAGTAAGAAATGAACCATAAGAAGCTCTAAACTTTTTGAAATTATATGCACTGATGTTTGTGGACCATTTGATACTCCATCTTTTGGTGGGAAAAATATTCAATTACATTTATTGATGATTTTTCACAGGAAGATTATGTCTATTTGCTTAAGAAAAAATCTTAAGCAGTGGATGCCCTTGAGATATTCATAAATGAATTTGAGAGGCAATTAGAAAAAAAGGAAAATTTTGTAAGATTCGATAAAGGTGGTAAATAGTATGAGAAACATGATGAATCAGGTTAATGTTTAAGTCCATTTTGCAAAGTTCCTTGAAAGACATGACATATGTACACAGTGTACTGTGTTAGATACACTTCAAAGGTGAAATAGGACATTAATAGATATGGTTATGATAATGATATTTAACTCCTTATCGCCTAAATCCCTGTGGATGCATACTCTCAAAATTGCAATGTATTTATTGAATAGGATCCCCAGCAAGGCAGTCCCAAAAACTCCTTTTGAATTGTGGACTAAAAGGAGACTGAGTTTAAGACATTTGCATATTTTGGGTTGCCCAATAGAGTCAAGAATTTGCAATCCACAAAAGGAAAATTAGATTCTTAAACAAATTTGGGTTACTTTATCAGTTACCTAAAGAAAACTAAAGGATTTAAGTTTTATTGCTCAAACCATAATCGTATAATTGTTGAAACTAAAAATGCTAGATTCATTAAGAATAGTGAAGTTAATAAGAGTGCTGAACAAAAAAAATGTGGATATCAAGGAAGTAAAGTTATAAATTATTCTAATAAAGAATCCTCCATCTATTATTGTTCCAAATATTATATCAATAATTAGTGAACCTTCGGGTAATAGTGACCAACATTTGAATGAGGAAACTTATAATGTTCGAAATATTGTTCAAGTAATTGATGAAAATTTAAACAATACTAGACAATCTTCGAATGATTAAGCACATTAACCAGAAACTAACTCATCATTCTATTGTACATAAACCACAAGGGATGCCCTCAAGAAGATCTCAAAGAGAAAGGAAGTCAGCCATTTCAGATGACTCTGTGGTTTATTTATAAGAGTATGATGTTGATATTGGAATCAATAAAGATCCAATTTTGTTTTGGCAAGTCATAAAAAGTGTTGAATTTGAATGGATTGATGCCATAAGGGATAAGTTGAAATCCATGAATGATGATGAAGTTAAAGGGCAATATTGAACAATATGAAGCTAGATTTTTCCAAGGGGTTTCACTAAAAAAGAGGGCATTGACTATAACGAAACATCTGCACTTGTATCAAAGAAAGAATCATTAAGGATTATAATGTGATTAGTGACTCATTATGATTTAAAGATATACCAAATGGATATGAAAGTAACCTTTCTGAATGGGAATCTTAGAAGATGAAGTGCACGGACCAACTTAAAAGTTTCTCGAATGGTCAAATAGTGTGCAAACTGAAGAAATTTATATATGAACTTAAACAAGCCTCATGACAATGATATCTTAATTTCAGCAATACTATAACATCTTTCATTTTTTAAGAAAACATTATTTATTGATGTATAAACTAAAAGGTCAATGGGTGTAAGTTTATCTTTTTAGTTCTATATTTTGATGATATATTCACTACACCAAAACAAGGAGTTTTTAGACACTTAAACCTAGACACATTTAATAAGTGTCTTAAATAATCTAAAAATTAATAGAAGTTTTAGACATTTATTTAAGACAACAAAA
>JAOSBN010000008.1:9134209-9147451 GCA_027563595.1 Erythroxylum suave | reverse complement strand
GAGAGAAAGAAGAAGAGAGGTTTCGGTGAAGTTAAAAAGAATAGAGCTTTGAACTAGGTCACAATTTTTCTTAGTCTAAAGAGAGAATTTGAGGTTATTCAAGAAGGGATAAAGAAAGAGGAAGGGAAGTGCTTTCTTTAGAGCCAAGAATCTCACTAGTTGGTGAAGATTCAAGGTATCGATTTTTAATCTCTTGGAGTTTTGAAGGGTTTTTGGTTCAAAGAGCTTGGGAAATGTATAGGTTTAAGCATTCTAGGGTCAATTTCATGCTTTTGGTTCTATGGGTTCTCAAATTTGAATTCCTATTGAATGAGAACTTGGTTTGTTGTAGGAAACCAAGCAAACCCAATCCATGATGAAGAATAAAGACAATATTGATGGATTGTCAACCGATTTAGGTGGGTAATATAATTGTGGTTGTGTGTGCATGTGGTGTTGCTTGAAATTGTTATCTTTGAAATTGAAATAATTTTGAATATTTGAAATTGCATGATACATTGTGATTATGTTATACCTAGAAAAAAGTTATAACATTTGGAATTCAATGAAAAGAAGAAAAGGCATGAAATATAAGAAAAATGATAAAATGAGAGAAGCACGAGAGTGCAAATTGTGATTGATTAAATTGAGCATAAATTTCATTATGTTTGGACGAGAGTAGAACCATTTTGTAGTCATGTGCATGTCGACGTAAATCCTTCTCCTGGCTGCCCGCTTGTGGCCCACGAGATCCGAAAAGTGGACTTGTTTTTTTCACGGAGTAAACTTCGGTTTCTCTATTTTGTTCACGAAACCCTCGAGCCAATTGTTTGTGCATTTGCATTTTAACATGATACGTTTTGATGAAGTTGAGTATTGTTCTTTGATGTTAAATTAAATTTAATCTGTTTTTTATGATGATGTATTGAGATTTGAATTATAAATGTTGAACTTATTTTCGAGTCAAGACATGAATGATCTGCTTATATGCATTCATATATATATATATATATATATATACTTGAATGTGTGGCTCATTGCCAATGGCTATAATTATTTTAGCTACTGAGCTGTGTAGCTCAACCCACAATTTTCCCTCCTCAGGTGCAAATCGAGAAGACTAGTGATCCTTGCAAGGCATTCGGAACTCCTAGATAGCTAAAAATATTTTTGTACTAAACTAGTAACCATTTTGGATAGCTTTATAAGCATATCAACATTGAGCATCTTTTTGTATTTTATATTTAGTTGATGTGTATGTTGACACGTAACAAACTCTCACTGTGTTTGAAAATGAGAAAGTGAACTTGAATTCCTTCCTATGTATGATTATGTTATTTTAACGATTGGGATAATGAAATGTAAAGGTGCATATTCTTCATTGATGAGATTGCCAATTGTTCTTACTCTTAGAATATCATGTCAGAGTTGGAAGGATTGCATGTGATAAATCTTTGAGGCGAGATTCAAAGCACTTAGTAGTTGGGTTGATATAAGGAGATAATTCATTCTACAAGCTTCCACAGGTGGAGAGATTTTATTCTAAACTCAAAGGAAAATACAGACGAAACGTATCTTCTGTGATGACGTCACCACACAGACGCAAAGGAAAACACATAGGAAGTGTATGAACACAGATGCAAACAAAAACACAGACGAAGCATATTGTCTATGATGACAACACCATTCAGACGCAAAGGAAAATACAGACGAAGTGTATTATCTATACTGACGTCACATCATAGACGTAAAGGAAAACACGAACGAAGCGTATCATCTGTGATGACATCATATCACATCATATCATAGACGATAGGAAAGACAGAAAAAAGGAAAGACAGACGTAAGGAAAGACAAACGATAGGAAAGCCAGACGATAAGAAAGACAGTTGAAAGGAAAGACAGATGCAAGGAAAGACAGACGATAGGAAAGACAGATGATAGGAAAGGCAGACGAAAGGAAAGGCAGACGCAAAGAAAGACAGACAATAGGAAAGATAGATGATAGGAAAGGCAGATGAAAGGAAAGACAGATGATAGACGAAAAATAGACGAAGTTGAAAATCCAGACGATAGTCAAACCCAAACAATAGGCAAACCTAGACGATAGTCAAACCCAAATGATAGGCAAACCCAGACGATAGTCAAACCCAGACAATAGTCAAACCCATAAGATAGGCAAACCCAGATGATAGGTAAACCCAGACGATATATAAACACAGACGATAGGCTAAACACAGATAATACAAAGAAAAAGTTAAGAAGTTATGCTAATTGTCCCGAAGCATGTACATCTGTAAATTGTGGACTCACCAACGCTATTTCTTGACATATTTAGGCTTGAATGGAGATGAGCTTAAAAGGGTTAGTTTTGAATGCAAGTGTTGTGTAAAATGTTTAATATCTGAATGCGATAGTTGGGCTCCAGAAACGGGGTCCAACGTCTTATAGTATCAGAGCCTAGGTTTTTCCTAGGCATACAATGCATAGTAGGAAAAATTGTTATGTTATTTGATTAATTATTTACATTGTTAAATTGATTTGATTGCATTAAATGACAAGCATACATGTAAGAAATAGGATTGAAATAAAATGTAAGTTAAAAGTTAGTGTTTTTTATTATTGAAGGAGTAAAAATGCCACCTCGACAAAGTACACTTCGAGGAATATTGCAAGGATCAGTTGCACCTGACCCTTCACTAAGGGAGGAGGGCACGGATGAGTCTAGAGCCCCAAAAGATGTTGAGGCTTCTGTAGGGCACAGTATTGGACCCTCTCACTCACAGACACAAGAGTTACCTGTTCCGCAGGAACAAGTGCCTACCTTGGATCCGAGCGTTCACCCAGGCATTTGTCTAAACTATGTGATAGATGCCAAAATCTTCTACTCTGGCCCCAGTTATGAAGGGGAGACAGTTTGACAACTTTAGGAAGTATGGAGCAGTGGACTTCTATGGGACCACGGATCTAGAAGAAGTCGAGAATTGGCTAAGAAGGACAGGACAAGTATTGGAGTAGATGGATTGCGAGGATGATCAGAAGGTGGTATATGCTGCTAGTTTACTTCAGGTAGATGCTCTTCATTGGTGGAAGAGTGTACCAGGGAGCCAGATGAAACCTCCAGTGTTGGCATGGAAGGACTTCTTAGTTACTTTTAAGAGGAAGTACCTATCTGAGGTGTATATTCAGCAGAAGCAGAGGGAGTTTCTGAGTCTCACCCAGAGGGAGATGACAGTGAGCAAGTACAAGTGTCAGTTTACACAATTATCTCAGTATGCAGCTAAGATGATTATGACTGAGGCAGTTAAATATCATCGGTTTAAGTCAGGATTGCACCTAGCCATCAGAGAAAAAGTAGTGGTATAGAACTTCTGTGATTTCCAACAACTGGTTGAAGCGGCACTGAGGGTTGAAAATATAAAGAATATAAAGAGTTTTGTGAACAAGAAGAGAAAGGGGAGAGAACAGCTGAAGAGGGGAGGCGATACTCTTATGTCAGAAAGGAATGCCAGGACTTTCCCTGCACATTCTAAGGGGAGGAGCACTGGAGCAAGCAGACCTAGACCAATGAAAACTGTCTCACATCAAGCCTCAACAGCTAGAGGTAGTAGGAGGGGAGATGGGGATAAGCCACCCATTACCAAATGTGATCATTGTGGAAAGTTTCATAGGGGGAGTGCTACCGATTGACTGGTGCATGTTTCAACTATGGGGAAAAAGGGCATATGCCTAGAGAGTGTCCTCAAAATCCAAGACATAAGAAGAGTCAGAGGCAAGCATCAAGGAGAACTAAGACTATAGGACATAAGACTATAATGGAAGTGGGCAATTCTGATGTAGCAAAAAGGGTGAATCTTCCAGGGAGACCCAAGGGGCAAGCACCAGCTAGGGTGTTTGCAATGACACGAGAGGATGTATAGACCGCTCCAGAAGTTGTGACTGGTACAGTTAAATTATTTACCACTGATATTGTTGTTTTGAGTGATCTAGGTTCTACCCATTCATTTGTGTCATCAAGTAGAACTGTGTGTGGTAGAATTCTGAGCCCATTGGATACTCCTCCAATGGTGAGTACTCTAATTGGCCAGTATATTATTATCAGTCAAGTTTATAGAGACTGTGAGATATATATTGAAGGGGAACAGTTAGTGGTGGATTTGATGCCTTTAAAAACGGGAGCATTAGATGTAATTTTGGGTATGGACACTTTAGAGAGGTATGATGCTAATTTGGATTGCAAATAAAAGATATTGAAGTTCGAATTAGACAACGGTAGAAAGGTGGTGTTTATGGGAGACAGAAAAAGCAAGCTCTCCTAGAATTGTTTCGGCTTTGAAAGCAGAGAAGATGATGAGGAAAGGGTGTGAAGCATATTTGGCCTATGTGGTATACACGAGGGTAGATAAGAAGAAGTTAGAGGAAATACCTAGGGTTAGGAAATTCCTAGATATTTTTCTCGAGGAATTACCAGGATTACCACCATTTAGGGAAATTGAATTTCCCATTGAGTTTCTTCCAGTTACAACACCAATATCGATTCGACCTTATAGAATGGCTCTGGCAGAATCGAAGAAGCTTAAGAAGCAGTAGGAAGAGTTATTAGAGAAACATTACATTAGGCCAAGCTCTTTACTTTGGGGAGCTCCGGTCCTTTTTATAAAGAAGAAAAATGAATCGTTGAGGATGTGTGTAGATTATGGGAAGCTTAATCATGTCACCATAAAGAACAGATATCCACTTCCACACATAGATGACTTGCTTGATCAGTTGCAAGGGGAAAAAGCCTTCTCCAAGGTAGACTTGAGATCGGGTTATCACTACTTGAGGATAAAGGAGACTAATGTGTCAAAGACTACTTTCAGAACATGGTATGGGCATTTTGAGTTTTTAGTTATGCCCTTCGGATTGACGAATGCCCCTGCAGCCTTTATGGACTTGATGAATCAAGTCTTTAAGTCCTTCTTAGACCAATCTATCATTGTCTTTATTGATGATATATTGGTTCCATGAGTGATAAGGAGCATGAAGACCGTTTGAGGTTTGCCTTAGAGACATTAAGGAAAAATGAGTTGTATGCCAAATTCATTAAATGTGAATTTTGGCTAAAGGAAGTAGTGTTTCTTGGGCATGTGATTTCAGAGCACGGAGTACATGTAGATCCAAAGAAGATAGAAGCAATTGTGAAATGGGAAGCACCTAAGAATGTAGCTGAAGTGAGAAGTTTGTTGGGTTTAGCCGGATATTACATAAGGTTTGTGAAGGGCTTTTTTATGATAGCTGCTCCACTTTCCAAATTAACAGGGAAGAATCAAAAGTTTGTATAGACAGATGAGTGTCAAAGCAGTTTTGAGGAATTGAAAAGTAGGCTCACAATAGCACCAATTTTGACTTTGCCTTCAGGTAATGATGGGTATATAGTGTATAGTGATGCCTTAAGGAAGGTTTTAGGCTGTGTGTTGATGCAAAGAGATAAGGTGATTGTTTATGCTTCTAGGCAATTAAAAACCTATAAGATGAATTATCCTATGCATGATTTGGAATTAGTCGCTATAATCTTTGCATTGAAGATATGGAGAGACACTATTTGTATGGAGTCACTACAAAGGTATTTACAGACCATAAGAGCCTTAAGTATCTAATGAGCCAAAAGGAGTTGAACTTTAGACAAAGGAGATGGTTAGAGTTATTAAAAGATTATGAGTTGATGATAGATTATCACCCAGGAAAAGCTAATGTAGTAGTAGATGCACTGAGTAGAAAATTGTCTATGGCACATGTGGAGAAAGTATATGTTCCTTTGTTGAAGGAATTAGCCAAACTTCGAGTGACATTGAGGCAAGCTGAATTTGGGAGTATATTGGCTAACTTTAAATGAGAAGATTAAAGAACTGCAGGCACAGGATGGGTACTTGAGCAAGCTCAGAGAAGAGATTAAAAATGATAAACCCTCTGAAATAGAGGTAAGGGAAGACGAACTGATGGTGGTAGGGAATAGACTATGTATTCTTAATATGCAAGAGCTGAAAGATGAAATTCTTGATGAGACACACAATGTGGCTTATGCTATGCACCCAGGAAGTATGAGAATGTATAGAGATTCGAAGGAGCATTTCTAGTGGAAAGGAATGAAGAAGGATGTTGCAGAATATACCAAAAGATGCTTAGTGTGCCAACAAGTCAAGGCTAAACATCAGGCACGTTCAGGCAAGCTTCAACCTTTGTTTATTCCAGAATGGAAGTGGGAGAAGATTACAATGGATTTCTTGATGGGGTTACCGAGAACTAGTAGGAAACATGATGCAATATGGGTGATAGTGGATAGGCTAACTAAGTCAGCACATTTCTTGCCAATTAAGCAAATAGATTCTTTAAATGCTTTGGCCAAGAAATATGTGGATGAAATAATTAGACTACATGGGATTTTAAGCTCTATAGTTTCAGATAGAGATCCCAAGTTACACTTTAGTACAACTTTCCATCCCCAAACTGATGGACAATTAGAGAGGACAATACGGACTTTGGAGGCAATGTTGAGCGCTTGTATGATAGATTTCAAGGGCACATGGGATGATCATTTGCCTTTAATTGAGTTTGCTTACAATAATTCTTATCATTCGCGAATTCAAATGGCACCTTATGAAGCTTTGTATGGAGGTGCAAAAATCCTATTTGTTGGGATGAGGAAGGCAAAAGGAGGCTTTTAGCACCTCAGTTGGTGCATGTCACAATTGATAAAATTAAATTGGTGAAACAAAGGATTAAAGCAACTCAAGACAGAATGAAGAGTTATATAGATGCACATAGAAAAGAGAAGGAATTTGAAGTTAGAGACAAGGTGTTTCTTTGAGTTTCCCCATAGAAAGGGATCATGAGATTTGGTAAGAAGGGCAAGCTTAGTTCAAGTTATATAGGCCCTTATGAGATCATTGTGAAGATCGGGTCTTTAGCCTACAAGTTAGCTTTTCCATCGGAATTGTCTAAGATTCACAATGTCTTCAATATATCGACAACATAAATATAACACATAAATATAAAAATATATTTGTTTTTTTCCCTCTTTTCTTTCTTTAGAACACACAAGTAGATTTTTTTAGAAGAAAATACAAAATAAACTATTGACACCATACACGATGTGTGCATGTACTAAAAAATAATGGCTCAAGGGACTAGCAATGGATAGGTGTTTATGGAATTGTGTTTGGGTCAAGGGATTTGAAAGAATGCCTCTATCATGTTAACAAAATTCTAGTTCATAAGGCTTTGATTAATAATTGAAACAAGTTCTAGAGAGATATGAAAGAAGCAGATTCACACAAGAATTGAAAAATTTAGGCCCAAATATCCTTCCAACAAGGGTAATATCTCCATGAACAATCTCAAGTCTTAAAAACATAAAGTGCTACTTTATCAGCATGCCTTCATTTACTTTGTGTTGAAAACATCGAAAATAAAATTTGTCAAATCCGACTATCATTTAAAGAATGGTAAGTATTTTCAAAAACTCAAGAATCACTTTAAAGCTTATAAATTCTTTGGCAAGCAAAAGTGACAAGAGTCAAATGAGGGAGAATTTTAAATTGAGGAAAATTTCTTAAAATAAATGGTTCCTGCAACAGTGTGACGCTGCGGTGAAAAATGAGCTCGTCACGGCGAATGTATCAAGCAATCACTGCCGTACCGATAGGCAAGTTCGTCGCGGTGAGAAATGAGTTTTTGGTCGTGGTGAAGGCACAGTACACTACGGTAAAAAATGGCAGAAACTTAATTTCACAGTCACCAAGTTTAAATGTATGCATAATTGGCAAACACAAACATATAAATGGAAAAAATGGAGCACAAACAAGAGATATAAGATGAGAAAAGCTCCCCCGCACTTAAATAACACATTGTCCTCAATGAAAAAGAACAAGTGATAGAATTTGAAAGTGCCATAACAATAAAGTGGAAGGAGAAAAAGAAATTTATAAATTAATGGATTGCAAAAAGTCGGACTGTACAAAAGGATCTGAGTATCCCACTAAAGAACTAAAATAAGAATGACAACAAAAAGAAAATACAAAAGAAATGCACTCGAACTAATTGCTCGTGGAATCCTACACAGCAGCCGAAGGGTCTGTCCCTGATGTGCTGGCACCATCAATGGGTTCATCATCCTCGGAAGGAAGTGAAAAATGCAGGTGCTCGACAATTAAAGCATCCATCCGCCGGTGATATCAGTGATCCTACTCTTGTTGGCCTGCCACCTAGGGAAGGATTTCCTACAAAGCATCCACTCGGTGGACAAGTGCCTATAAAGTAATCGGATCAGCAAGTGCAGAAATGGGTAAAGTGTCCTCATGAGCTAAGGCCTCAGAATGGGAAGCTGCAACATTGGGGATGTAGGTGGGCTCGGGAGGGGGTGGGGTTGGAGAGGATCGAGGAGGAGGCTGTAATCGGGGTTGTTGTTGGCACACAAACCTAAACAAAGGTGCTGGGTTGAAATAGCTATCATTATCATATTCTGGGATGTTATGGGCCCAGAATATGTTGATAATGAGGTGAGGAAAGACGATGGAATGGGTGAGTCTTGCAGTGGTGATGGAATCACAAAGGGCAGAGGCAATGGCGGTGGCTATATCTATTGAGCGACTGGTCATAAGTAGATATAAATAAAGGGCTTGTTGTTTAGTAATGTGTGGTAGGTGGGAGGTGGGGAGGATGTTATTGCAAACGAGGTGGAGCCAAGGACGGGCCTCAGGGTGGAGGTCAGAGTGCTTAAGATAGCGTTGATAGATTCAAAGTTGATACCAAGCAGCACCCTTAGCACAGAGGGTATGCAGGACATCGTCCCAGGGGTGGTGGTGGATAAGTTGCTCGTAATGGCAACAGGGGATGGGGGGCAGGTCATAATGCTTGCAGATAGCGGTGGCGGTGAATGGGGTAAGGATAATGACATCCCAGAAATTAATTTCCAAGGTATTATGAAGGAGGGCATAAGTGTATAAATGACGGATAAATTTGTCATTTCCCTGATCCCTGGGGTGAACTAATCTTGTAAGCTGAGAATTAATGATTTGGTGGACGAAAGGATTATTATTTGGGGTCAAGGGAAAGGAACGATCTTTAAGGATCGGCCTAGCGTCGATCTTCTCAGCTAAGGCAATATATTCAGGATTAGCTTCCTGAGAAGAAGGAGCTGAGGAATGGGATGGATGGGAGGATAGGGTGGAGTAAGAGGAAAGGGAGAAATCAGATGAAGAGGTAGAAGATCAACGGGAAGCGTTCTTGGTTCGAGGCATTTTCCTGTAGAAAACAAGAAAAATAAACACAAGGATTAAACAAATTCACTAAAACATCAACATCTGGAACTTCGCCGTGGCAAAAACTGTGTCTCACGCCGCTACGAAATGGGTCTATCACCGCGGCGAAGCACACTAGTCTTCCATGCCGGGACAAAACAAGCAGTTTCACCATGGCGAGCTAACCCTAATCAACAGAAACTTAAAAGAAGGGAAATGAAATGAAAAAGAGGATACTTACAAAGAAGGGCAAGAAGGAAACGAGCACAAATAACGCAAGAGGACTGGTGGAAGGAAGAGTGACACAATGAGAAGAGATCACTTGGTAGCTTAGGTTCGCTACAGCGTTCTTAGAATGTAAGAGATGAAAATGAGAGGGAAAGAAGGGGTCGGTAGGTGTAGAAAGGAGGGAGAGGTGAAATGACGAAAAAGACAAAGGGGTATACGAAAGATCAGAAGAACATTAAGTGTAAAAGAGGAATTTCACAAGGAAATTTTCACGCAGAAGGGCCTTTCGCCGCAGCAAAGGCATTCGTTGTGACAAAAGAATTAGGTCACGCTGTGGCAAGGCTGCATGCCACTATTCACCGTGGCAAAAAAGTGACTCACACCACGGTGAATGTGCTTTAGAGGCGCTATGCCGTGGCGACTGATGGGCTCGCCACGGCATAATAATCAACTCACACCGCGGCAAAAGTACCATACCATTGCATAGATTTCTCAAAGCACAAAAAGAGAAAAGACATGAAAAATTCTAAAGGATACTCATCTCATTTACAAGTCCTTAACCAAGTCAACACAACATTCAACCCACCATTTACACCAATTTCCTTCATCATGAAAGATGTGACATGCATTCTCTAAAATGTAGAATTCAAAAGGGAGGATGAGTTATTGGAACAAAACAACTAGACCTAAATCCTACTAAAATCTAAAATTAATCCTACTGATTAAGTTCCTCCCCCACACTTAGCCAACATACTCATACATAACAATGTCATTTCGTTTTCAAGCAACATATAGAAGTGCATTGTAAGTGAAAAAAGAGAAACAACCTGATGTTTAAGGTGGGTCCTTCAGTTCCTGTGGGATGTTTTGCTCATAGCAATTCTGTGGCAAGGTGACTAGGCCACTTTCCAATTCCGCGCTATCATCCTCACCCCGTAGTCCACCTGAAAGATCAGCAGAAAACATTTCCTCTAAAGAATCATCATTTAATGGATTCATCACCTGTTCAAATTCAATGTATGCATCATCAACCATAACATCCAACATGTTCATTCCTAAAAGTGAATAGTCCTCATGGGGGTGTTTCATAGGTTCATACATATTAAAGTTAACCTGTTGATCGCCCACCTCTATAGTGATCTTAACTTCCTTCATGTTGATCATGGTGCTGGCAGTCCTTAAGAATGGTCGCCCTAGAATTAAGGAAGTGTCCTGCACAACTTCAGAAGACATATCAAGCACATAAAAATCAGCTGGAAAAACCAAACCTTTTACCTAGACCAAAATGTCTTCAATAATTCCCACTAGATGCCTAAATGATCTATCAGCTAATTGTAACACAACAGATGTAGGCTTTAAACTCTTAACTCCTAATGATTGATAGACAGACTTAGGCATCACATTAATTGCTGCCTCCAGATCTAACAAGGCTCTTCCTATGGTAACTTTCCCTATTGTGCATGGAATGGTAAAAGATCCAGGGTCTTGACATTTGACAGGTATTTGGGGTTTAAACAGGACTAACACATTTGAACTCACTTAGACTCTCTCATTGGGCCTAAACTTCCTTTTGTTGGTGCACAAGTCCTTAAGATACTTGGCATAGGCCAAAACTATTTTCACTAAATCAAGTAAGGGAACATTGACTTCAACTTTTCCAAACAAATCAATTATATCCTTTTCATGCTTTCTTTCAGTCATACGCTTGCTCATCAAATATGAATTTGGAAAATGAAGGACTTGAAAACTTACCTCCTTACCTTTGGTTTCACGCTTGCTTGATTCCCTATGCTCAGCTTTGTCCTTGGAACTCTCTGAAGTAGCTCCCTTGTTCTTTGACACAGACTTCCTTTCGTTCAATAAGGACTCTTCCTTGAAACTTTCAGACTTCTTGATTTTCTCCTGTGGTAGAGGAATTTCTTCACTCTAAATTTCCTTATCACATGCTTCTTCTTCTTGATCATTAAACCGCACTTGTTTCCCACTTCGCAAGGCAACTATATTCAGACTTTTTGGATTCATCACAGTATTAGAAGGAATTGTTCCGTTATTTCTTGCTTGATTCTCACTCAAATTGTTGGACAATTGGGTCACATAAGAGTTGATATTTTCTGCCTTTGTCTCCCATTGCTCCATTCTCTTCTCTAAAGCATTGAACCTAGCAACTGTTTTAGAGGAATCCTGCTGGTTGAGCGTGGCTAGTGCATTGAACTAATTGGTGTTAACATTCCTCTCTTCCTTCATCAAAGTCATCATATTTTGTAGTAATTGATTGGTGTAATTTTTGGTTGGGACAGTCAGAGCTTACTGTGGCTTAGAGAGCTGGTTAGTAGCAGTAATAGCTCCTCCTCCTTGTTAAAATCTGTTTGGTGCTCTCCCCTCTTCATTCCTCTAACTAAATCTTGGATTGGCCTTCTAACCCTCATTGTAAGTGTTGGAGTAAGGGTCCTATTTCTGATTTGTTCTTTCTAGATACAATACCGACACCTTCTCATACCGACCTGGGCAAACATTAGTTATATGCATTATCGACCCACAAGTATCACAATTGGGTGTAGTAAGATCCATTGAAGATGATGGTCGAGGCACATTCATGTTCTTCAATTCTACATTGATGAAAGACAATTGTGAAGTGATTCTGTTCTCTAATGAGTCAACCTTAGACTCTAGACTTTCTATTCTTTTAACTTGAGCTATTGAAGCTCCCAACTTATGGACTCCTCTGGTATCAAAGACATCTTCTTGATCAAATCCTATGCTTCCGAAGTTGTAAGATCAATCAAAGAATCTCCTAATGCTGTATCCAACATAACCTTATCTTGACTTTGCAACCCATCATAAAAGTACTGCACTAACTGCTCATCAGGTACCTGGTGATGGGGGCATCTGGACAGTGGGTCTTGGAAATGATTCCAATAATCATAAAGAGACACATCATAATCTTGCCTTGCTGAATAAATCTCTTTCCTCATTGATGAAGTCCTGGAAGCTAGAAAATACTTCTCTAAGAAAGCTTTCCTCAAATTGGCCCAACTATGGTATGCATTTGCCATATGTCTTGGAAGGCTCGTGTACCACTCCCGTGCCTTTCCTTCTAGGGACAAATGAAAAACCTTCTATAGAGCTTGGTCTAATGAAGCTCCTACTAGCTTCATACTCTGATAGATCATAGATAAGGATTGTAAGTGCATGTAGGGATCCTCTCCTGCCAAACCATGAAACTTAGGAAGAGAATTAATAAGTAATCCTTTCACTTCAAAGTTAACATCATAATTAGGACAAGCAGCAATAAATGGATCATAATTCATATCAGAAGTTGTTGCCTCCATAATGGTTCTTCGTCTTTGATTCCCTTTGTTCTCTCCAACTCTCTCGTGCTCTCCATTTCTGCCATTATCACCATTTTTAGGTTAGCTGGCATGAAAGTTAGGATTTTGCAGAAAAGTAGGATTCTCAGCCATGATGAGTCTTTCTCTCGACTCTCTCACTAGTGGGCTTATTCGACTCCTATTCCACAACTATCCTTCTTCTCTCTTGTTCTTTCCTCTCTTTTCTAATCTTTCTTAAGCATCTCATAATCTCAGGTTGAAAAGGAATAAGTCTAGCTCCCTGGGGCATGCAAGAAAAAAAAAGTCAAATGAAAGAAATTGTAACAATATTTACTCACAGAAACACAAAGCCAAATAAAAGGTGAGATGTGAAGGATGTGAGTGTATGATGTGTAAGAGTATGTATGAAGATGGGTATGTGTGAAAGA
>JAOSBN010000008.1:9119115-9134109 GCA_027563595.1 Erythroxylum suave | reverse complement strand
CTCCCTCTTTGTCTTATTCCATTTAATGCAAATATTATGTGTTTTGACCAATTTTCCCCTTCTTTTATTAGGAAATTTCTATTAACTCCTTTATTTCATTTTAATCCATACTATCTTATAAAATTTTTTAAAAAATACCCTATTAGACTCCAAAAATTCCTAATTTATAAATTCTAATTTATTTTCATGCTAGATAATTTAATAAAATAAAATAAAATAAAAATAAAATATAAAATATAAAATCCTAAAAAAATTACGAGGTCCAACACTACAGACTATGGGGGTCTCTATGAACGTGTGAACATGTTAAAATCAAATTTATATATACAAGAACATATACATAGTAGTGTATATGATCATGTACACCACATAAATTCTTTAAAACCTTAAAAAATGTTCACTCAATGTCACCAAATTCAACACAAATACCTTAACATTGAAAATTTACACAATCAAATAAGGATGCTTTATATCCTAACATAAAACACATCAAAAATTAATAAAATCCTAAGCTAACTCCAAAATAGAAACAAAATGAAATGAAAAAGAAACTAGCTTAACTCTTAGGTTAGCTCCCAAATAACGCTCGTTTAACGCTTTAGCTTGATTTACCTTTACATTTACCATCAACTTGGGTTTATAATTACTGGTTTGCATTTACTCGTTTCTCCATATAGCGATTTAGTGGCCTATGAATCAGTTACATGTTGTAAGATAATAATAAAGACATAATATATCAAATTAGTAAATCTGATTGACTCCTTTAATTTCCTTTTTTATAAAAAGTTGTTAATAAAATAAGGAATAATAAAACTCCCTGAATCTTCAATTAACTCAAACAATTTGTCTTGTGGGAAATGGAAACCATACCAGTACTTCATCAATAGTTTTCTTAGTTGAATCCTCCTCTCCGCCTTCCTTTATCCACTCTTCTACTTCCTCTTTTTAGATAGAGGGTTCCTCCACTTTTTCAACTTTTATTTTCTCTATCATCTATTTTCTTTCTTTTCTAAAATATTTGTTACTCGCTCATCTTCTTCAACTATCTTATTTGACATCTCTTCTATTGTCTCTTCTTGAATTGTAACTTTGTTCATAAAGTTGACCTTTGTCTCTTCTTCACTCTGAGGCATTAATAAGCTTAAATGATATGTTGTATTCAACTTAGCGTATTAAGGCAAAGAAAATCTCTCTTTAAATTTATGGTTGCTTGTTTCAAACTTTGAAAGGCCATATATTAATATATCTACAAGATGTTCTTCTTATTGCTATTGTTGTAAAGATTCAACTAAAGTGCAATCATTTCATGCAACAACGTACGAGTTGCCCACACAATGAATTATAAGTATTCTTACATGATGTATTCTAAGGCCAGTTTTGCATGCATTATGGATGCTTTCACATATAGTTTGGTGCCCGACATTTATGATTAATATAATAGATTTCTTGATAAATATCACACACAACATAGATGTCAGTTAAGCTTCCAAGTATATATCACCATTTTTTTGTTCCAAGTTTATGATGTTGCCATATTCGATGACATATTATAATTCCCATGAGAATACTATCCACCTCATTCTTCCATTGTGGTTTATAACTATGACGATAAATCGTGACAACAAGCGATAAACACAAAATCAAAATAGAGAAGTTCAAAAGATAAATAAATGAATAAGTAAATAAAGTTGGATTAATAAAAGTTTGGCTTTCCTATTATTCTAGTCCTTGATGACAACACCAAAAACTTGATTGATTATTGATGTGTTTATAAGAATTATATGTTTTAACTGTAAGTGCACAGCGTAGCAGTTGCTAGCAATAACAAGTACGGGTCAATCTTATGAGGACTATAAGTACTACTATTAGCACTTTTCTGTCATCTAACCTCTAATTCCAATTGTGAATTTAATTGAAAATACAATAAACAAACTAAACTAAAGTTAAAATAATAATTCTATGATGAAGAAAGCACAAACATCATACGGTATCCAACAAGTGTTACCTAAGTGATGAATCCCTAAAAGATATCTTAAACACTAATCATTTATTATGCAATTAAGTTATTAATTATATGGCGGTGAAAAGCTCTCTAAATCATGACTTTACACTATTCCATAAGCTTACACGGGTAATATACACAGCTGTATATGCCAACATACATGGGTGTGTTTGTTTATATGGGTATAAACAATGTCCTCTCCACATGTTTACAATGATTTACAGGTCCTTATATACAGTCTTGTATTTCTAAAATTACTTCGAATATTTCATTTTATGCCTTAATTTTACCTAAATTCTTCTCCGTTTGGTCTATAAAGGCAAATATCACATAAAAAACATACTTGAAGCAAAATAAGTGTCAAAAATAATATGAAATTATTAAACAACAAACAAAACACACAAAATATGGGTATATAAAAATAGTCAATTAACCATTATCACCTATCACTAACCCAACCCTAAGAAAGTGCAACTTAAGCTCGATTTAAAGTCAAAGCAAGTTTGTATCATATGACTCGAGCTTAGGTTTGACTTGAGTAGGTTGTCCAAAATGATGTTGTTTTGAAAGTCTATCTAAAATGATATTATCTTTGGAAAGTGGTCAAAACGATATTATTTTCGACAAGTGGTTAAGTTTTTTTTGTGTTAGGCCTCAGGTTACCCCCTCAAGTTCTAGCCTAACTTGATGCTTGATCAAATTAATCTTGGCTTAACAACTTTGTGCTAAACTAGACTATGCATAATCCCAATTTGCAAGCCTATTTTAATGGATATTATCAGAACCCTTCTTAAACCTCTTCTTGTCTAAAATCTTTTTGTGGAAAGTAGCTCTTGTTATTATCTATATTATCAGTCATATTCGTATCCTTACCATCAGTAACATTTCTTATTATAAATACTCATATGATCTAATCTATGATTGCCAATCTCTCCATGTCTATGTTTATGCTTACTTTGTTCTTATTCAACATTATGAAGATAAAAAATTTGAATCGAGCTTGGTTATGTTACTTTTTATAGTTTGATGTTGAACATAGACATTATTAGTATTAGGATCTTATTTCAGAACATTTTTTAATTTTTTTTCATGTCAAATTCTAGATATAAAAGATGTTATCTACTTTACCATCTTTTTATGTTCACTATACTCCTTCCTCCTTTCTAATTAATCCATCTATTATCTTCCCTAACAATTTTTCTACAGAACCATCCGAGTTAAATAGTGTTGATTTATCTTCCCTTACTAATGATGAATTATTTGGTTTATCTTCCCCTACTAATGATGAACTATTTATATCATAGATCTTATCACCAGTTCTTATCTATCTTCTAAGGTTATTATGTCTTCATTACCTCTCGTTCCTCATCTCCCTAATTGAGTAAGAAAAACTATTGTTATTCTTCATGATTATCATTGTTATGCTATTATTGCTTCTTTATATGAACCTAACACTTATCATGAAACTAGTACTAACCGTCTTTGGAAGAAAGCAATGACAAAACTACAAGCTTTTACGAGCACTCATTTAGGATTTGCTTTATCACTAGAAAACTTTGTTATTGAATATAAATAGGCTTGAAAAATTAAAACTAAAATTAATAGATTTTAGAATGATATAATGCTGGTCTTATAGCTAAGGATTTTATGAAGGAGTATGATATTAATTATGAAGAAACTTTTACTAATTTATCTCACTTCACCTCTTTGAGTAACTTCTTTGTATTACTACTATTAAACAATGGCAAATATTCCAAATGGACGTAAAAAATATATTTCTTAATGGATATCTTTTTAAGAAGTTTATATGCAACTCTTTCCTAACTATAGTCATCTTTATAATAATGTTAATCATTTTCATAAAGTTTTCTATAGCTTAAAGCAAGCCCCTCAAGGTTGGATTGCTAAGTTTAGCTTAACTATTAGTTTATGGGTTTTTACTATAGTACATATGATCATGCACTTTTCATTTCCATTGGATATTGTTTTTCTTAAGCCGCATATGCTACAGATCTTATTTCTTGCGCAGGTCTTACTTGTGAGAAAATACTTATAGGTTGTTTTGTTGAAGATAATAAGAATTCTATTACCTTTTTATTCTTACCTATTAATTATTCCTCCATTTGGTTTGAAAATGACTAACATAATAGTATTCTTAAATATTACCTATTTTTAGATTAAGGAATAGCCAATGAAAGCCCTCCCCGTCTTTACCTATTCGACGTAGACTGGGAATAACCTAAACATGCCTCTCTTTCTCTTGAACAACCTATACCCTTCGTCTGTTTTCCCCAAAAAATTTCACTCACGCAGCACCCCACTCACGCAGTGTCTCTTATCTCTCATCTCTGGATCAGTGGCCCTGTGTCACTCTTCACTCAGGCGTCTCTTTATCTTCAAACCGAAGAGGTTGGCATTCATTATGGCTTTTTCATTTTGCTGGATAATGATGAAAAAGGAATGGGAAAAAGAGAGGTTTTATAGTCTCCAAACTCATTGGAGAATCCGACATCATCCACCTCTCGCGGGGAAATAGAGTCCGTTGCCATGCTTATGACCTTCCCACCTTCATACCCTTATCTTATGGAAGAGCTTGAGAAACGTTTCAGTTTTTACAAATTACAAACCATTCCAGAAAAAGCCCAGTTCTTGAATAGCCACAAAACCATTATACAAGCCATCGTCGGCAATGAGAGCGCTGGCACCGACGCTGAACTGATCAAACAGTTGCCAAATTTGGGGATAGTGGCAAGTCACAGTGTGGGTCTTGATAAGATTGACTTGACCAAATGTAAAGGGAGAGGCATCAAAGTTACTAATACCTCAGATGTTTTGACAAATGATGTTGCTGATTTGGCCATTGGTTTGATGTTGTCTGTATTGCAGAGGCTTTGTGAGTGTGATCGATATGTTAGGAGTGGGAAGTGGAAGATGGATGATTATAAGTTGACTACTAAGGTCAGGTGGTTTGCTTGCAACTTTTATGTTTGTTGTTCAATTGTTTGGTTCGTTGTTCGTGGATAGTGTTGATTTTTGAATAATTTTCACATGGGTATTTACTTCTTTCGTCTTTTATTCTATTGGTAATGATTATGTTTGAGAAAGTTCTGTTCTCCTATCGGCAGTTGCATTTGTGGGATACTAGTTCGTAAATTTGCTAGAGATTTCATATGTTGCTGAAAGAATTCCTGTACATGTCTATTCTTACTACTAAACTTGTAAAAAACATTTTATGTTAATGTGTTTCTTGTCCTTTGCTAAATAGTGATGTAAGGCATGTTTCTGGTACCTTAAATTCAAGTGCTTTGATGTCATTTTTGGCTAATGTTTAGATACTGCAAAAACTCCAGAGAAGCTCAGGTAGTTGTTACTAGTACAGGAATAATCTGGAGATCATTAAAGGCATCAATTTTTAGCGCTCGTTAGTTTGCACTTTGAGCAATACTTGTAACTTCCCAAATGTTTTCCTTCTCTTTATTTGCTGTCTAAACTTAAGTGCAAAAGCCATGTGGGTATTGACATAGTTCTTGTCTTAATAATCTTGAACTGCACCTAGCTATATGCTAAATCGTAACTTCAAAAGGCTTTCATAGGCATTTGTATTTGATCACTAGTTTCGTAACATATTTCAGTACTCCTCCATTTCTTAGCTTGGCTGCTTACTTTATGTTTGTTTTTTCCTATGATGCTTTAATTTGTTGATTTCCCTTTTCCTTTCAACGACTTTTTCAGTTCAATGGGCAGATAGTTGGCATTATTGGTTTGGGCAGGATCGGTACAACAATTGCAAAGAGAGCTGAAGCATTTAGCTACCCCATTAACTACTACTCTAGAACAGAGAAATCAGATGTAAACTACAAGTATTACCCTAGTGTTGTTGAGCTGGCTGCCAACAGTCATATCTTTCTAGTGGCATGCGCTTTAACAGAAGAAACCCGACACATTGTCAATCATCAAGTGATTGATGCTTTGGGTCCAAACGGAGTCCTCATCAACATCAGTAGAGGCCCTCATGTTAATGAATCTGAGCTGATGTCTACACTTGTTGAAGGCAGGTTAGGAGGTGCTGGACTTGATGTGTTTGAAAATGAACCCTATGTACCTGAGGAGCTGTTTGGATTAGAAAATGTTGTGCTCTTACCTTACGTGCAGTAGTCGGCAATGCAATAGTTTAGAGGAAGGATGTCCAAAGCTGGAGATTGTGGCAAGTTCTAGTGCGAGGTTAATTCACACCTGATGCTTAGATTTGGAAATGAATTAGTTTTGGCTATCTTACGGAGACTATTCAAGTGTATATTGAAAATAGGAAGTGAAAGAAAGGGAACTATGAGTTGACAACAAAGGTTGTCTACCAGTACCTCCTTCCCTATGGTTTGCTCATGCTCATTGCTTTTGAGGTTCAAGTACTTGATATTAGAGTTTATTGAAGTATCTATAATATCTACAGGCAAATTTGATTCGATTTCTAGCCTAATGGTTTGCTATTAAGAATTTTAGAAATATCATTTCTTTTTGTTGCTCCTTTTGTCCTAAACACTAGCCTGTTTCCTATTAAATCAAATGTAGTAGTTAAAAGTTATTGGTATGATACATTCTCCATATTCATAAACTTTTGCTGACAAAATACACTGGTCTTTGATCATCTATAGCCATTGTCTTCTTATAAATGGACAAAGACCTAAAAAAAGGAACCTTGAGCGCAAGATGTAAGACATAATTGGATCTCCCAATACAAATCATATTATGTGCTCTAGGTAGAGCTTTCTATACACATAAATCATTAAAATCAACAAAATCTTTACGATGCTTAATATAATAAGAAGAATAATAATATAAATAAATAAAATTAATAATAATAATAATAATAAGGAATTTAATAATAATAATAATAATAATATAAAATTAATAATAATAATAATTAATAAGAATAATAAATTTAATAATAAGACTAAATATTATCAATAAAATTAATAACAATAAAGAATTTAATAATAATAATAATAATTTATTATTTATTCTATTCCTTGAACTAAACAGATTCTAATTGAGGCTAATGTTTACTTTTCTACTAATAATGGGATCCCTCTTTGTGATGGTTCTCTTTATCGCCAACTAGTCAGGGGTATCATCTTACTATCTCTCATCGTAATTCACCTTTGTACTTCATATAGTCAGTTAGTTTTTTATTTGTTCCTTGCAATATTCATTTTGTTGATGTTTTTCGTATTCTTCATCACATCAAAGGTACTTTATTTTATGGTCAATGCTTTCGTAACTCTTCCTGATTTGACTTAAGAGTTTATTCTAATATTAATTGGTTCGATGATCCTATTTATTGATGCTCTATGACTCACTATTATTTCCTTCTCAGTGATTCATTAATCTCTTAATAAAGTAAGAAACAAACTTTGATATCTCAATCTAGTACTAAAGTCGAATATCAAGTTTATCCTGATATTGCCTTTGAACTTCTTTGGCTACGATGGTTACTCTCAAGATATAACATCATGCATTCTTCTACTACTATTTTATACTATGACAATCGCAATACTATTCAAATTGCTTATAATAACATTTTCTATAAGCATGTGAAATATATTGAAAACTATTATCATTTTATGTGATATCATATTCTTCAGGGTATTATTAAACATCCCTTTGCTTCTTCTTATAATCAACTTTAAGATATTTTCACTAAAACTCATTCGCCTTGATATTTTCATAATTTTGTTTGCAAATTTCAGTTAACTGCTTCCCTTCCATCTTCAGTTTAAGGGGGATATTAATATATGAACTAGAGTTGAAGTGTCAATTTCGACCTTAGATTATATATTTAGATTTGTTATATTTCTTAATTTAGTATTGTCTAGTGTGTATATGGATATATACAAAAAAAACATTATTCCTTCCTTTGATTACACTTTAAACATTAGAACAACAAAAAAAGTAACAGAATAATTAACCTGAATTTCAGTTAATTACATTAATCTCCATTTCTCTAGTCAAACCTGCAATAAAATCTGCAGTGCTCTCAGTTTCAGTGTCACCAATGTCCTCACAAGCCAATTGTTCCCAACAGCAGCACTCTTCGTCCACATCCATGCTCCATCTGCTCACTATACTCGCTCCCCCCTCATTGGAAACCCCAGCCAATTACACCCTCCTCGATTCCTCAAGACCTCATGTCTCATCTAGCCCAATACACCTTACAGTCTTCCTCGACTTAATTATGGCGATACTTATAAACCTTCTCCTGATTTGCAATATTCACAGTTACTTTCAACTTAACTTTTGACACCTCCGCTACGGGCAGTATTACATTAGCTGCTGTACATCATAGGCCTCATCAGGCCCCAATTTCTCCCAAAAACAAAACGTCCATAGTCCTGGAACAAAAGCTTGCCCGCATACATCAATTTGGGCTTAAATCACGGTCTACACCAACTCCAGACATTCTCATGGACTTCCTTTATTTGCCCAGACCCACGATTTCTGGAGCTCATCCTTCATGGACAAATGTCCTAGTCTAGCAAGCAACCAAAAGGCTGCAAACAACTTACTTTAAACAAAAGGATGACGATATAGATCCAAATCGAATATGGAATCTTAAATCCGAAAATAAGCTACAGAAAAGACTGAACAAATAAAATAAAAAAAGGAAAAAGCTTATCAACACTGCAGTAGCTAACGAATCTAACCGATGCATGTCTCCCTTGAAATGCAAATCATGGGGCGTTGGCCAACCTTAGTCCACGGTATTTTATGAGGAAAACGCTGGGACAATTCCAACGACTCCAAACTGTGCCACCGCAGGGGCACATGGGATTTTGTTTCTGTAGACAGAGTACCTGGAAAACATTTCCTTTCTTTTGCTACTTTGCTTAGAACATTTTCAAATAATCTTTATATATATATATTCTTCTCTTCGGTTAAATATACCAAACTTCTTGTCATTTTTTTCCTTTAATTAAAACTATCATTTTTTTCTTGAAATTATATTTTTATATCACTTTTATGTCATTTTTTATTAGAAAATTTAATAAAAAATGGTGAGACCATTTTATATTATTTGTGTAACGTAACACATATATAAATAATATAATGTCTGTTTTATAATTTTTAACTGAAAATGATGTTAAAGAATACGAGTGATATATAAAAAATATAACTAATAATTTTTAACGATCAAAGCCTAAAATAAAAAAATCAAGGCCCCATATAATTTGCCCTAACTTGTATGAATATGAATTTGCATAGAACTCAAAAATCACGACACTACCTTATTTTCCAAGTGAATTATAAGCAGTTATTGGATCACTCAGTTCTTTAGAATTTTGCTATGAAACTGGGAATCATTTATTAACTTGATTAAATTATAGGGAATATACAAATACATGCTTATAAACTTACAAAAGGGTATTCAAGATAGTGTCTTTAGACTTTAGTGTTATGTTTGGTAGCCTAATATTTAAAATTATTACTAGTTTGTCACTCAAAATTATACTTATAATTACTCAATTGATTCATGAAAGTTATGATTCTTATCTCAATTCTCAGTTCCAAAAAGAGACTAAGAGAAAATATGTAACTTTTGATTAGAGATTTGCATAGATAACTATTAGATCAGATTAGTTAGTCGACAGGTAGCATATATCGTTATCCCTAATATTACCCTTTCTAAAATAAAAGTAAGATTGGGACATCTAGCAATTTTAACACTGTTTGTAGCCGACTGTCGAAAGAAAAGAGGTGCAGGCTAAGGCGTGAATGTGTAATTAGCTGCATATAACTTTTGTTTCTTTGTAGATTGGCGGCTTATAGTTATACAACGGTTGAAGTCTAAACTACCTTTTAACCTGTATGTACGAATTTTAAGGGAAACTGGCAAGAGCCTGACCAGGTGGTCTGTTCAATTTTTAATTTCTTGAATAACAACCGGTAGACCCCCACTAACGGTGGCGGTGAGACCTGGTGAAAACATCGGTACTTGTTTCGAATCTGCAACCCGAATACTGAACCGTCTGACCACCGCTACAGCGACGCTCTTCATCTCTACTAGGGCCATTTCCTTGCCTAAACAAGCCCTAAAACCGGCATGGAAAACCGTGAAGTTGTACAGGCTCTCAGGCACGAAAACACCATTTTTTAGCCATCTCTCTGGTTTGAACTCTTGACTATCCTGACCCCAAATCCTGTCCATACGACCCATTGCATATTGATGATACGTTGTTCTGGTGCCTCTTCTGACAAAGGTACCGTCAGGCAGCACATCATCTTCCTGTGCGAACTTGGAATCAAATTGTACAGGTGGGTAGAGTCTCAAACTCTCGTGTATTGCTGCGTTTAGGTAATGCATTTCACGCATCTGTTCCAAACTGGCAAGGTCGTCACAGGGTGTGCTCGTCATGACACTGTCTATCTCCTGCCTAATCACTGATTCAACTTCTGGGTGTTGGGACAACAACAAGAAGAAGCTGGTTAATCCTGAAGCAATCGTGTCACGACCCGCCAAGAGGAAACTAATGACAATGTCGCGGAGATACTTGCGGTCATCTATGGAAGCCATGAATCTAGATAACAGGTCTTTGTTGGTTGAGAAACCTGTTCTTTTCCTTTCTTCTATGATTGCATATGCAAGCTCATTCACCATACTGATAGCCTCTTTAAGTTTCTTCTCTGATCCTATACTTAGCAGACGTTTGAGCTTCCATATCATTGGTGTTGGTACTAGCGCTCTTTCTGCTGATAACTTCGAGGCAGTATCAAATGCCGTAGCAAATTTGGACATGGGTTGAGACAAATTAAGGCAGCCGGGATCCAACCCGAATGAGAATTTGCATATATTATCAAAAGAGAATCTTCTAAAAACATCCTGCAAATCCAAAACTTCTTCTTTACCAGCGATTAGTGAGAAGAGAGGGATTAACCTGCTCTGAATGTCGTCTGTGATAAGCTCAAAAGCGAACATCCTTATTGAGACGCTGCCAAGCTCCATACTGGCCATCTTTCTTTGAAATTTCCAGGGATGTCCATCAATGTTGAAGATACCTCTACCCAAAAGATCACCTAGAATGGTAGAGAAAGGCTTCCCTTTTGGATAGTTTTCAAAGTTGGTTTTGACCATATACTGTATATTTTCAGGATTGACCGTAATGATATTATTGAGAACATGAAGATGGATAGTACCAGTAGGTGATTTGCGAAGAAGGTGAGTGTACCAATCACACAAATTGGAGAAGTCTTTCCTCCAACTAGAGGTTACGTAACTCCTGCAAATCTCACAGCTACACCACAGTCTCAGCCTCACAACATAAAGAAACAGAGCGAATATTGAGAACAAGATGGTGAAACCAAAGAAAAGAAAGCTGAAAGTAGAGGACATAGACCGAAACCATGAGGACGCATCAGAATCCATCACAAGAAAGGAAGAATAGACAATTCAAGGAAGAGGGAAAAGAGGGTATGAGGAAGGTGAGAGGAAGGTGAGAGGAAGGAGGCTATGGTGGTGGAGATTGAAGAAATGAAAGCATATTTATATAGACTTTGTTGTTTCCTAGTTCTTACTCTTTCTCTTTGTCAACTTGCGCTTTTCATATCTATTCAGTATTAATTTGTCCATGAAACAACCATTTAGTCAACTAAGTCAATTTGCTTTCATTAATTAGCTCCAATTTTCAACTTCTTGCCCACTTCATTGTGGGCTTAGCTGTCTGTTGTGATACAACATGTAACTAAAATTGCTCGAGAAACACGTGCTCAAATTACCACTGGTATCTTTACCACACCCCTCCATCATACTAAAGATAATGTGAATCTATTCTGTGTCTTACGTGAGAAAAGGACTGAAATGAGTCACGTTTTCTTTCTATTTAACTGTTGTGCGTTAAATTTCAATGTCAGAGATCGACACCAATTGAGGTTGTTCCTTTCTGCCTAAAGATGTCGGCAGCTGTTTGCCGAATGCCTGCCATTACGGGTTTTCATGTAGCCAATAATGACACCAACGTCATCAACGTTTAAGCTTATTCAACGTGGTTATATGCAGAGCGAGTGCTTTGTATGAAACCGCAACAGAAATAACTTCATAATGCTCTTAAAATTTTTACACTTGAAATTGAATCTTACTTGGATGCTCTAATGATTTGAAAATAACATTGGCTATTAGTACATCCAACTTGAGTCTTCAAGGATGTAAAAAATTAAAGAAGATGACTCAATTATAAAGGGGAACAATGTATGGAAATATACAAGGCTTGTTTCAATTTAGAATACACGTTATAAAAATATAAGCTTAAAATAAACTTTTAACGTTTACCTGAAACTGTATATGATATCCAATATTATTTTAAATTACTTAATTAAGCTCTTAAACTATGCGAAAAAAACCTCATTATTTAAATTTAAAGTATTGGTATGTTAATAATTATTGTTATCTTTCTTTTTCTTAATAAAACATATATATACATAAATGGGGTTACAATTAACCAATAATCACTTCTCGTTTTGTGTATATATTAGGATTTTAACATAGGTAAAGGGTAAGACACTTTTTATTAAACCAAACTATTGATTTTACTTATTGTCATCTTTAATTGTTTAATGGTTAATTGAAACCTTATTTTTGGCCGACGTGGTTGGAGTTCGTGAGAACATATAAAATTGTTATTTTTGCCGACACTCACTGGCTTTTTGCGATATTTAATACCAGCTGTATATATAATAAAAACATTGAGTCTAATTTCAGTGGTTAAAAGCAACAAGGGTCTCTCCCTTCTTTTATTAAATTCCTTAGGATTAAAAGTAAAACAATAAATATCGTTAGTAAAAATCCAATCTTGATTCATTACGTTAATCAAACATGAACACAAGTTTGTCAAAAAAAGAAATATATATGTATATCTGCAGTTGTTCACAGGTTAACTAGATGACCACGTCGGCTGGAAAAAGGAAAAAAGAAGTTGTCAAGTCACACAAGACTGCAGCTAATTTTCTCGCTTCTGGATTGTGTAACATTTGACAAACACATATAGACAGGATGCTTGTGTTTTGCCACATGAAACCCACGTTTTTAATGGGTTAATAAGATTAAGAATTAAGCACACGACACAACCACGGCTTATGATATGAAAAAAGCCATGTGTGCTTGGGCCCCACTTGAATGCGGCCCTACGCTCTCCATTCCAGTCTAACTTCAGCCGCCATCCACCAGATCTATGGGCTACAGCTACTACCAAGTTGAAAATGACGCCAAACACGTTTTCAGTTTTTCCATGTGTGGTTGCTACATTCAGGGATGTCAATTTCGCTACCTACAGATGCGCTAATTTCCTCTAATATCTGCTCCATTTATCCTGTGCTTTTATTTTTATTTTTTTGCTTTTTAATATGATGAGACGGACGCAATTACCCAATTTTCGATATTCACTCAACTCATAAATTTTCTCGTCCTAATTTGGAGGTCCGTGGTGAAGGGGTGATGGTCTTAAGCACCCATGTGTTTAAAATCTTGTCACCTGATTTTCTTTTTTCTGTTTACAAGGGGACTCCAACACAAATCCATCTTAATCCCCTTGAACTGGGAATAAATTGTATACGATTAATCACTAGGCATGATGATGTCGTTGAAGGACTTCATAATCCCGAAGGAAATGTTACGTATTTTTCCTTTCCAAAAGTTGATACGTCAGTCTCATCTCTATTTACAAATCATTCAATAGGTTTCTACCAACTTATCTTTTATTGTAATTCTATTTTTGGTTATATTTCAGTTTTTAGTTTTTTACTTCAGTTTGTAAATTTAATTTAATTTTTTTAACTTTGGTTCATGATTGAGTTTTTATTTTTATAACCTAGTTTGTCATTAACTATATACATGTTTTATTTAACTATTCGATATTAATTATTAATAAGAATTATGACATATATAATTATTAAAATTTATAATTCATTTTAATTACAAATTGAGAAATTATGTTAGAATAAAATAACTTAAATTTAATAATTATTTAATATATATTATATTTAAAATATGTTTAAGATACATAATTTTAAATTTTAAAATGTTTATCTATGAAATATAAAAATAAATTATAAACAATAAAATTATTTTTAGTAATAAATCATACAATAGAAATATTAGTTTATAAATAAATATCTTGCAAAATTTTTATTTCATTATATTTATTATTATTTATAATAACGTAAATAAAATTATTTACTTGATTAATTGATAAAATTGATTTATCTTTAAATTTTATTTAGTATTTAATTAATAATAATAACATAATTTCATTGATGTTGATATTGATATATAAGTAACTATTTTTTTCTAAAAAATACTAATAGAAATTTATAGGTAAGATTTAATATAAATTTGTAGGTTATGTTTTAAAAATAGGATAAAAAATTAAACCATTAAAGTAAGAGATTTAAAGATTTAAAAGTTTAAATCATCAGAAAACCTATATACAGTAGAGATTAAAGAAGAATGTCAAATAAAAGATAACTAGGTTTATTCTCATTTAGATAAATAAATAAATTTTATAAAAATTGGTCAGTTAATTAATAAATCAGTTGAAGTTAATTTATAAAAATTATTAAAATAAATTAAATAAAAAATTAAATAGTTTAAAATTTTTATAATTAAACTAATTAAATCGATTCAAATTTTCAGTTACTGCTTACATTTCAGCACTCAATCACAAGTTGCATCATTCGGTTGAAAACCAAAATGCCAGCTGCCTTTTAATCACGCGGAGTTAATCAATTCCCAAAAACAATATTATTATCCAGTTGCCAATTATGGAGTTTAAACAAATATTTACATTTTGTTTATACCTAAAAATGGGTTCGGCCCATTTTTACTGTTTTGGGCCGAAAATTTGAAGCCCAAAAAAAGCCCATGGTTTGAAGTCCAAAAGGAGTCCATTGATTCTAGTCCATCAAGTTCTGGTGTCCAGCAAAGAAGGGAGCTGTAGAAGTTGAGTTGGAGT
>JAOSBN010000008.1:9075897-9112456 GCA_027563595.1 Erythroxylum suave | reverse complement strand
CCCAAGCGGCGCGATAGCTGAAAGGACGCCCATGACAGCTGCGCAGCAGTTAAAAGGACGCCTCATTTCAAATTTTGAAAACCTGTCAGAGGACACGTGCCGTTAGAAATGGTTAAACCAAATGCCTTCATGCGCTAGGCGTCGACATTCAGCCGACCGATCCTGGCAAAAACTGTTATGCACTAAGCGTTGATGTCCGACCGATCGGGCCTATTACGAACTGTCATACAGACGAGCTGCACAATCCTTACGTACTCCTTCGACCCTTCTTTCTGGTCAGACTCGAGGAGTAGGGGGGCTTATGGTTGGGTCGGTCGTGCTAGGCTCAAGTCCAGATTCAGAACGGCACATGGGCCGATCAGCCCACCCCTTGATAATTGACCTAATTCCCGAAGGTATTAGGTATATAAATTCATTACCTCATCATGAAAAAGGTATGACTTCCAAGAACCCTAGTATTCTTTATTCACTAGCCACCAAAACTCCCAAAAAAGACTAACTTGAGCATCGGAGGGGCCTACTGGCAGTCAACCCCCGGTGTGCCTTGTTGTTTTGTAGATATTTTTGTGTCAAAGTCAACCAATCTCATGGATCCTAGCAGCAGTGCCCAGCCCCACCAAAATCAGACAGAACCAAAACTAAATTGGCCTGTTTGATAGGATTAAGCACGAATTGGTATGATTTTTATTTTTTATAGTTATAAATAAAAACTAATCAGTTTTTTGAGAACCTTGGACTGAAAAAATCAACATTTCTTCTTCTTTGACCAAAATAGAGCTGGATCACCGATGCAACACTTTATTGGGAGCTCTCTCTTGAGATTCCTTGGCCAGTCCAAAAAATAAATAAACAACAACCGAAGAGATTCCTCTAACAGTCTAGTAAACAAACAACAACGAACATTAGAGAATCATGAAACCAAGACCATATGCAGGAGGAGATGAATGCGTACTGTAGCATGAGGCAGAGGCTGTTCAGACCGCATACATTGACCATATCTATCAATAAGATCTGAAGAACACTTACCCTAGCAGGAAGTAATGAATCTGCAGCAACCAACGACCCCACACTGATCAATGAACAACGAGAAGCTGCTAGTTCCCTATTCATAAATGTAAGCATATCGATTTTAGATCATCAACTAAAGAAATCAAGATTGAAGAAGCTAAACAGAGTTAGGAATTGAGCATACTGGAAGAGGCAGAAACTCACGAGCAAAGGATAGAATACAAAGGAAATCCCTCTAGCTCAAATATATGGATAAATAGTCAGTTAAAAAATGCTAGGTGTTTATAACTTTATATCACTTCTTTTAAGACCTAAATGCAACACACCGGTAAAACGTTGGCTAGCTATGTAAGTACTTGATTAAGACCTGGCAAAACTAAAACACAACCCTAGTTGGAGATGGAAATAGACCCCTACTCGTGCAATCATCAATGAGTAATGAGTGTTGATAATTTCCTTTGTAGAAATAGTACTAGAGATAACATCGCCATAAGCTTCTTGTTGCTTCATTATTGCAGGCTGTAACACACCAGGAACTTCTTACCCTCTAGTGGATGACTTGTAGCAAGAGAGAACAGTTCTTCCTTCTCCAGACAAATCTCAAGCTCGAAGGTGACACTAGTTGACACTCTCCAGCAGCAGCTTCTGAACTAAATGCTTTTGCTCCAAAAGAAAAATTGCAGAAGATCAACCTTCCTTTAATATACTGGTTGTATTCTCTGTGGCATATTGTAATTGTCTCTCTAATAATCAATGTATATTTCTTGCAAGTATTTTGTAAAGATTTGGTTCGAATGCAACTATGAAATTATGCTAACACTTCATAAATGGAATTTTCAACTTCAAAGTTTGTTTCTTCCACTCCAAGCTTTCCAGCACAACTCTTACTGCACTCTTAGCACAACTCACACATTCAACAAGAACGACAGAAAAATGAAAGTAAGAAGTTTTTTCACAGATGAAGAAGAAGGTCTCTTTTTCTTCCATATATTTCTGCAACTGTTGCACATAAGAATGACCTGGAGCCTTTCATATTAGCTCACACATTTTGTGCCATCTTACATCAGTGGCTGGAAATCAAAAACAAAAATAACTAAAAAGCAAGATTTTGACATGTATCTCACTCTCATTGGTTGATCAGAAACCAAAACTGATTGTCTTGTCTAAATTTTTAACAAAACCTGACAATGCTTCAGCTAAGGTATTAAGACGGAAAAAAACTGATATTGCTGGGACCACAAATTGCTTGAAATTCGGATGTTGGGATGTTGGCTTCTTGTGATCACCTTTGATGACAATTTAAAAAAATTAAATCTAAATTTCTTAGCTTCAGTTGACTCCTTTTTGTCCAGCTTCATTGGAAACATTGACTTCTGCTTTCAAGTCTTCTTCTTTTAACTGATTGCAAATTCCAGACTCTGCATCACTTTTTGTTCTGGCTCTTCATCTTATAGGTCTCCACTGCAACTTGGTTCAGCCTTTCAATTCTTCATGCTTTGGTCTTCCACCACTCGAACTCTCTTCTTTTGATCGATGCACCTCTGAATTATTCCCAAGACCTTCATCTCCAGCTTCCTTTGTAACTTGTGAACCTTCTTCTTCGGTCTTCCTTTCCTCCTCACTTTGACTGATCCAGCTAAGTCTTCTACAAGATTCAGTATAGCAGACTCCATGAGATAACACAAATCAACATGACTTGCAAGTTTGTACGAAGGACACGTCTCAACTTTCGCTATTATTTGAGACTTGTCCAAGGATAATGTAAAATATGTTTTTTTGTAAATATCTTATTGCTTTACTCGTGATTTGGATTTGGTCGCTGATGGATCCTATTTTCATTTAATAAAAGCATTTTAGTTTTTCAAAAAATTTTGCCATAAAAATGTTATTATACATTTTAAAGTGGGTTGCTATTGGCTCACTAGTAGAGATTTTATGTTCTCTAAGATTTAGGTACAAGTTACTACTAGATTTTAACACTTCTCTAAATTCAATTAAATAAGGTTCCTAAAACAGTTATTAATTAGTAATTTAGTATATATAAGTAATTTTATTTAGGATAATTTAAAAGTGTTTCAAGAAGTGGTGTTTAAACTTTAAAGAAATGCATTAAAAGAAGGACACCGGAAAGTTATTAATCAGTAATTTAATGAAGATAAGTAATTTAAGATAAATTAAGCATATGTTAAGAAGTGATGTTTAAACTTTAAAGAAATATGTTTAAAAAAGGACATTGAAAAAAGATATTAATTAGTAATTTAATGTTGATAAGTAATTTTGTTTAGGATAATTTAAGAGTGTGTTAAAGAGTACTGATGTTTAAATTTTAAAAAAGTATGTTTAAAGAAAGACACTAAAAATTTATTAATTTGTAATTTAATATAGATAAGTAATTTTGTTTAAGATAATTTAAGAGTGTATTAGGAAGTGATATGTAAACTTTAAAAAAAATATGTTCCTTCTTCAAATATACTTCAACTTTTTAAGTAACTTTTTAAATTGATTCAATCTTGGAAAATATTTTAGTTGTTGTTTCCTATTGGAATTGATTTTCTTTATTTTTTTATTTTTTTCAACATCTTTTCTATTTCTTCTATATATTTTTTGATTCCTTGTGTCAAGATCATAAGTTTACTCTCTTTTTTTATTGTTATTTCTTTTGCTGGTTATGGTGATTGAAGTCAAATCTCATATTAACAAATAGACACAAAAGATGGAAGAATCACAAAGACAAATTTAGGGGGCATTTTTGGTTTTTAGACTTTTGTCTTCTTTCTTTTCGTTTCATCTTTCTTCTTTGGTTAAATTGTTATAATATTTTATGACTTATTTTTGTTATGGTTATTTTTGTGACTTATTTTTGTGCAAAAGTAATAAAATTATTTTCTCATATTTTCAAGTTAAAATTATAATGGAAAATAAGGAATCATAAAAAAAGATTCAATGAACTTAACATCTACTCATAGTCAGCCTGACACAATATGAAACTATTTTTCTTCTTCTCAAGCATTTAATGGAAATATTCAATATAATTATATATTTTGTAGTAGAATATTTAAAAGGGCAGGAACTTACAGAATGAAAGAATATCTTGCAAGTATTAAGAGTAATGTTGCTTTTTACAGAAAGTACCAATTGATTTATGCGAGAGGATTGGAAATTATTTGTTGTAATCAATCAAAAAGAAAAAGAAAATAAGAAGCTTATAATAAATCTTTTGGAGATGATGAAGCACAATAAGTATTAGACAAAGGAAAAAGAAAAGTTACTATTATCATAGGTTATTATTTTCCTCCAAGACCTACTTTTGGTTCTTAACCTAGTTTAAAAAATGTTTTGGTTGATAAAGAAGTTCTTTTGTGATTTAAATGAGCATGGGCCAAATGGTTCTACAATTTATATATTTCTTTAAATGTTTTAAATTTACCTTATGTTCAAGAAGTAATAAATGCTATGACAATGATAAGTCCAAGATTTAAAATTTTTGTGTGCCTTTACCTTAAAATTTGAAAAAGGAATGTCAGTTGATTACAAATATATATCTCTAGTTAGGAATCAACAAGATGGACTATTATATTAGATGGGTAGATTGATCAAAGACAAAAAACCTTGATTAATTTCTTAGTTCATTGTAATTTTGGAAAACTTTTATTAAGTCTGTTGATTCTTCTAATATGATAAAGATGCTAAAGTTTTATCTTAATTATTTTATGAAATTATCAAGTGAGTTGGACCAAAGAATGTTATGCATTTCATTACAGATAATATAGCTAATTATGTATAAGTTGGGTACTTCTTAGAATCAAACTATGAGCATATTTATGAGTCTTTATGTACAATCAGTTGTATAAATCTCATTTTATTGATGGTATGAACCATATTTCTAGTCTTGCTTCTCATGCATTTAATATCATAATTTTTGTTTTGGTTAAGAAAGCAAGAAGATTGGGTTGAGATTGTGTGTGTTGCTACTACTAGGTTTACAACTATATTTATTACTTTGAAAAGTATTTATGAATATAAACATAAACTTTAAAATTTAGTGATAATTAGACATTTTTCAAGTCATAAATTATCAAAGAGTGCGAAAAAAAAAGAATTTAATGGTATTATTCTAGTTAATAAATTTTGGAATACCTGCTTAATCATTGTGAAGATTGTGGCTCCACTTATAAGGTTGACGAGGATTGTTTACTTAGATAAGAAGCCATCTTTGGGATATATATGATGGCGTGTATAGAGCTTACAAAATAATTGTAGGTTTTATTTAAAGAAAGGAGAAAATGTACGTTTTATTTAAAGAAAGGACAAAATGTACAAGCCTTATATGGATATGCTTGTCCGAAGATAAGATAAGCATTTTACTGAAAGGATCTACTTATCGGCTTATTTTCTCAATCTTTATTTCTTATATAGTGGAGACACATGTGCAAATGATATTATGGCCTATCTTTTTTATGTGATTGAATGCAAAGTTATTTTCTCTATTAGAGAGTAGTTAAAGGTATCAAATGAAATTAAATTCTATCGTGAAGGTTTAAGAAGCTTTGCTAGATCATCTTCAAAGAAAAAACTTATGATGAAAAAATACAGCCTGATAAATTCATAATTTTAGTTCATTTTTTAATTATTAATAATATTTTTATTTCTCATAACTATTAATTTAAAATACATATAAATGGTGAAGAATATTCAGTGAAAGTTCTTCAATATTGAGAAAATTTATTATTATATTACTTAGTCAAACAGCTTTGCGTCAGGTTGTAAACATAATTGAGGTGTTTTTGAAAATATTCACATAAAAAATGAAATCGTTTAGAACATCAAAGGTTTAACGACCTTGTTTACATTACTTATAATATGAGAATGAATAACATATATTTTATTGAACTTTTTATTTTTATTAACTTATTATTATTATTGAGTTTATAATTTCTCTATTATGTATTCATATGATTCAGTTGATATTAATTGTATTAAACATAATGATTTTTGGATCAAAGAATATAAACCATCGCCTGATATATCTTGATTATAATGAAATTGAAAAGGTGACATATGAAAAAATACATTTATTATAATGAATGAACTATGAATATAGTAGTCAGTTGATATCTTATTTTGATCATGTTTAACATTAAAAGTATAATGTATTACAAATTTACAATGGAGAATAATTTCATACATTGTTAATTTATAATTTATTTGAAGGCAGTAGAAGAAGTTAATATATATACTTTGGAAAAAAAGTATGGTTTACAAGTCTTTAAATAATGTTGGAGAACTTGAAGCTTTAAACTATGATGGCATACAATTTCCTTCAGAAATATAATTTTGATTTTTATTATTATTGGCATACAATCTCCATCAGAAATATATTTTTGATTTTTATTATTATTCTAAGTTTTATATTACATTCAAATTTAGTTTGAATTATGAGATTTGATTTATTATGAGTTCATTATACAATAATAGACGTTGATGTACTCTTTATTTCAATGAAATATTTTATTTTTATTTTTTTACTTTTTGTTCATTATATACCAATTTTATGATGACTTAATACTGGTTAAATATTTAAATCTTAAACCTTTCATTTGACTGGTCTAATATATGATCTGATTTTAAAAACATTTACCAAAACAAATGTAACACCCCACTACCATAGAGTATATACTCCAACATCCAGCGAACATTCAAAAACATACCCTATGACAATGGCATGTTGAGCAATCATTCACTTAATATGGTTTCATAAATAAAACACAATTATCCAAATAGTTAATTCCTTATTAATTTATAAAACTTAATTTACAATGTTACTTTCCACTATATATTCCATATATACACTGTATCAAAAGCATATGAGAGTCCACTACTCTTTACAACATATTCTACTAGGAATGAGAAACTAACTAAAAACATTCTAACTCTTCAGTCTTAGCTAACCAAACTTTTGAGCCATTTTTGAGTCCAAAACACAAGTACAAGACTTCTTCTAGAATGTCTTAGAAACTAAGTCTCCTCTCTCGCACTTGAAAATCAACATTACAATTTTGATGAGTTTTGTAACTAAATGAGTGAACCATCATTGACCTGTCATATCAAACACATATATCATATATCAAAGCCAATTTCACTATATTTCATCTCAGATATAAATCATGAATTTCACACATTTCATATAATCTTTTCAGAATAATTCAATCTTTATTCTCAGTTAATAATATTATCAAATGTACACATACATGGCATATCATCATATCAACATAATTCAATATTTGTCTTTAATCATTCATAAAGTACATTTGAAAATATATTGCAAATGCATATGCACATGTAACTTTCTTTATTTTTTGTTGTTGTGACCGAGTGCTTATTAACTGTCCCATATCCCTTATGGATACTGAGGTCATTTTACATTCTGTCCCGTAACCATTGTGGATATTGGGTTCTCTAGTCACTAAGCCTGTGGCTCTTTATGTGCGTTTCTAAGATTTAAGCTCTTTTAGACTAGCTACTCCGGTTACAACTCTTTTATCTGATCATGCATATTATGTAATGAAATGCATGAATTCTCATATCACACTTTCAATAACTTTCATCCATCTCAGATGTAGTCTCTTTTCATATTCATTAGACATAATTCTGGCATTCAACTTTTTGTTGAGAATACACTTTCAATATTCACATTCAATTAAGAAACACTTCCAATGCATTCCCAAATATCAAACTCCTTGGACCAATCAATGTCCATAACTATCACAGTCATAGTAATAACAGTTTAATAACTGAAATTGAAACAGAAACAAATCAATATAGTGAGATAACATCTAGGTGAGCTCATAGTACACTCCAGATAGCTATTTCCTAGATGAACCGACAATGTCTGAAGGCTGGCATTCGATTTGTGTGTCTAAATTCATACAATACACACACATTTGACATTACTAAGGTGATCAATCAAATACATATTCAATCATGTTCATATATACATATGTCATGTTCAATGCATGCTCAACGACAATCTTGCGTATGTATCCTTAATCACAAGTCTTGATCATTCAATCATTGTCACTTCGATATGTCTAGTTTACACTTAGGTTTATACTTTAAGAATACTTGCTTATTCTAATATCATCAATCCATTCTTATGTTATAACCTTAATTATTAAACTAAACATATCAAGCTCTTTAACCAATTAATCAAGCAACAATCTAGGTTTATTCCAAACCTTAATCAAGTCCAAATACACCAATTTATAGTGACTTATCTTCAATTGATTCAACAAGAACACAAAACTAAGGTTAACCTTCTAAAACTCTGCCCATGATCATGGTGGACCTACCTACGATCGTGACAGAAGCTTGTGTAACAGGCCACGACCATGGGGACTATGTTAAAATCGTGATAGAACCCAAATAATCAGGCTACGATTGTGTACTACATTGTTTCCCCCAATTTTGCACGAATGTATCAAACTTAAAAACATACCAAACACTTGAATTTTCTAGATTACAATCCCTTTAAACATACTTCATTACATGATCATCTACCTTCCATCTTGATTTACACAAAGTTTCATTAAACTTTGCTCATTTTTTGTCAATAACAATCACTTCTTATACATATACATACGTCTCCAATTTAAGAACACTATACTAATATCTTTCTTTCGCATAAATTTACCTTCTTTATACTTTAAATTCTAGTCCAATTCATCTATGTATCAACCTTTAACCCACAATTTTCATACACCAAGAACAAGCATAAAAACTTCCAAGTTCGTTCAACATTTTCCAGCACATTTCATTATCAACATCACATACATTTCATTCCAATTCATTCATCATTCTCATTCTATTAAACATTCCATAAATATCATATTGCTTCTTACTTAATAAGCTCCTAATTTCAATTCAACACTTCATATTAAACCAGCCCTCCTTTCATGCAAGATTCATTACAAACTCAAGGTGAAAACAAGTTGATTTTCGTCAGCAAAATGAAGACCACTTTGAACTGGTTTCTTGGCTATTTTGTGAAGGATTAAAGTGTGGATTTCGTGTAACAATTTAGCTAAGGTTCAAACAAAATGCTGAGAGAAGATAGGATCAATTTTCGGTGAAGCAAGGAGGAGAGCATAGAAACTATCCTTGCTGTAACTTTCCTTACTAAGTGTTAGGTGTCTTAATTTGGCTAAGGCATTTGTCACAAGGTATGTAAGCCATTTGTCTACTGAATATGCTGCCATTTATCCACTTCTTAAGTTGCCATATGTCACCTTGTATGTGGTCCACATGCCACACAATAATTGGTCTATTTATCATTTAATTACTAATCCATTGTTCACTCATTTAACTATGCCAAATGTCATTCAATTATAGGCTTAATCATCCTAATTTTTCATGTATCAATTTATCTTACCACTTGACATTTTTCCTAGTCCAAATGTACATATTAATACATCAATCTCCTAATTAATATGAATTAATTCGAAATTACTAATTGGTGTTGGGACCCCTCCCTTGCGAGCCACGTGTCTGATGTCCTAAGTGACATCTAAACGCACAACCAACAAGGGTGGAGTACCCTCACCAGGACAATCCTTAAACTTGAAATTTCATTTTGATTTCCTTAGAATATTTTGTCCCTTGACTTGTACTTTGGGCCTAAGTTCTTAACTACATCTTAATCCTTGATAACTCCTTCTTGTCAAAAACCATTCATTAGTGAATTCTGTGATTAATTCCCACTAAGTGACTGTTCAATCATACTAGCTTAACTTCTTCTTTGTATCATCTATAGGTTGCCCATCGTCTGTGTTTGACTTTTTATATTCTGTGTTTGACCTCCTATCGTCTGTCTTTGACTTTTTATTATCTGGGTTTGACCACCTATCGTCTGTGTTCTATCGTTTGTGGTCTGTCGTCTATAGTTGACTTTCTTCATCTTAAGTTGACTGTCTATCGTCTATCTTTCGTCTGCCTTTCGTTTGTGTCTACCTTTCGTTTGCGTCTGCCTCTCATTTGCGTCTGCCTTTCTATCGTCTATGTTATGACGTGTCATCACAGACGATTCCTTGCATCTGTCTTACCTTGCGTCTTCCTTGCGTCTATGTTTCTTGCGTCTGTGTTCCTTGCGTCTATGTTTCTTTCGTCTGTGTTTCTTACGTCTATGTTTCTTACGTTTGTGTTTCTTGCGTCTATATTATGACGTGTCCTCATAGATGATTCCTTGCGTCTGTTTTTCTTTGTGTCTATCTTTCCTTCTTGCCATCTACCTTACTTAATGCAGACTTAAATCTTTTCAACCACCCTTCATTCAATTCCAAAAACACAATACACCAGAACATAAACACCAATTACTTCCCAAATCCTCAAACTCATTTGATCAACACATGCAACGTGAAAACTTAATAGTGATTATAATCAAACTCAAAAGACATTTCATTCATAATAATAGACAGAAGTCTATTCCATTCATATTAATAAGCAGAAGTTATTACAAAGCTTTACTGAACAATTCAAGGTACAAAACATCTACTGAGTTTGAGAACTAAATTACAAAATACACTTGAAATGTGGCTAAAGAATAATAGGCAGATTGGAGTGAAGCATTGCCTTATGACTACTAATCCTCTTGCTCTTCACTTGAATGGGACAGAATTGAGAGGGGGGTGAGCTTAAGGCTTGTGGGTGACAATTTTATAAATGAGAAATAAGCAAAATCATTTTCAAAAACTCTTTGTCATTTTACACTTGGAAACTGTAATGTTTTCTCATAGAAAACACAAACACTTAATCAAAATAGTTCATGAGCACTTATAAATCATGCATGCAGCAAACTTATCACAGTCATAAACACATAAATACATCAGAAATGGTTCGGGTAAGTCCAATTCATGACGCACTACACATATCCATATAATGGTCCTGTGTAGTCGTAAACTTGAGGGAGTCCTTGGAGGAGCTTCGTGCCACTAGCGGGTAGGCGGGAGAAGCCTATTCTTAGGTCAACGTGCACGTGACGGTTCTTGAGGGACTACCACAAACTCACATAACATGTCATTCATGAATTGAAAACATTTTGCCTTAAATGGCATCTTGTTGGAAACTTGTTTTTCATGCATATGTGGTGTTTCAAAGAAACATTCTTGAAAATCTGATTTCATAATCTTGCAACTTTTCAAAAAGAAAACATTTTCATAAATCATGAACACAATTCATGTAGCAAATAAATGCAACAATTTCACAGCCAACCAAATGCAAACAACTGCAACATTCATGATGCAATTAAACCATTAAGCTTTCTTGATTTAAAGAAAATAATGAGTGGCTTATTCACTCTATTATAAAACCATACCTACCTTGAAATCCTTGCTTGTTTAGGTATTGGATTTAAAGATGTCTTTCTTCTTGCTTCTCTTGCCTCTCTTGATTTCCTTTAACAATGAAAACAATCCCTATTCAATAAAATTTCAGATTTGAGAACCCATAATGCACATGCACTAATATTGATCCTAGAATTCTTAAACCCATACATTTCTTAAGCTCTTTGAACCAAAAACCCTTCAAAACTCCCAAAGGTTAAAATCAATCTTACCTTGAATCTTCACCAAATAATGAGATTCTTAGCTCTAAAGAAAGCTCTTCCTTTCCTCTTTCTTTTTCTCTTCTTAAGTAACCTCCAACTCTCTCTTTAAGACTAAGAAAAGTCGTGACCTAGTTCAAAGCTCTATTCTTTTAACTCCACCGAAACCTCTCTTCTTCTTTCTCTCTCTTTTACTTTTTGATTTTCTCTCCCTCCTTTATGTTTTTGTCTTCTCATTTACAAGACAATCTTTCCCTCTTCTCATTCTACCATGAATGGGTGAGGAAAGTCCACCTTACCCTTCCTTTAATGCCTTATTGCTTCTAACCTTAAGTAATCCACCCAAAATACCCTTTTGCATTCTTAATCCTTCAATTTAATTTATAGCATACTATACTCTAACTTAATCTTAATTCTTCCATTTAATACTTCCAATTTCTATCAATTCATGAAATAAATCCTCCTAAACTTGACATAATAATTAAACTCCAATTAAAAAAATGATTTACCTAATAAGATCACAAAATTCATTCAATTCATGCTTACTAAAATGATTAAAAAATTTAGAGTCAACATTTCTCCCCCTCTTAAAAAAATTTCGTCATCGAAATTATTACCTCATTGAAGAAATGTGGATACTTCTCTTTCATGGCTTCCAATGGCTCCCAGGTGGCTTCTTCTACCGAATGGTTTCTCCACTGGACTTTTACTAGTTGCACTGTCTTATTCCTTAGGACCTTCTCCTTGGTGTCCAAAGTCTCCACTAGAATCTCATCATAACTCAGATCATCTCTCAACTAAATCTCAGAGATCTGAATGATGTGAGAGGGATCCAACCTATACCTTCTCAGCATGGAAACATGGAAGACATCATGAATCTGTGATAACTTTGGTGGCAATGCCAACCTATAGGCTAATGGACCAATCCTCTCAAGAATTTCATAAAGACCCACATATCTTGGACTTAACTTGCCTTTCTTGCCAAATCTCATGACTCCTTTCTAAGGAGACGTCTTAAGGAACACTTTCTCGCCGACTTCATACTCCATCTCCTTTCGGTGTGCGAGAGTATAACTCTTCATCCTATCCTGAGTAGCTTTAAGTCATTGCTTAACCAAATTGACCTTGTCAACTGTCATCTGAACCAATTCTAGTCCTATTAGCTTCCTTTCTCCTTCTTCATCCCAGCATATAGGAGTTTTACATCTCCTTTCATATAGCGCTTCATAAGGAGCCATCTGAATGCACGAATGGTACGAATTATTATAAGCAAATTCGACTAATGGTAAATGCTCATCCCAAGCTCCTTTGAAGTCCACCACACATACCCTGAGCATTCCCTCAAGTGTCCGAATGGTCCTCTCAGATTGACCATCTGTCTGAGTGTGAAAAGCAGTACTGAAATTTAACTTGGTTCCTAGAGCCTCTTGCAAGCTTTCCTAGAATCTCAAAGTAAATCAAGGATCCCTATCAGAAACTATGGAATCTAGAATCCCATGTAATCTTACTATCTCATCAATATATTTATTTGCTAGTACATGCAAGGGATCAGTCTGTTTAATTGCCAGAAAATGGGCTGACTTCGTCAACCGATCAACAATGACCCATATGGCATTATGCTTCCTACTAGTCTTAAGCAAACCCATCAAGAAGTCCATAGTCTCCTTGTTGGAAATTGGTTATTTCCTTTATTTTCTTCGTGGCCTTCGTCAGTGGGAAGGCCACGAAAGCACGCACCAGCTATTCTCACGTCGTAATGTTAGCGAGGCTTAGTAAATGATACCAAACCTTCGCTGTATCTTCAAGCGTGAAGGGAAACAACCTAATCCTAACAGTATCTTCCAACATTTGGTGATATCGGAAGGTACCACAAATCTCGAAAAAACTCACGATGTTTGCGTTGACATTCTGCTGGAACATGTTCAGGAGGGTTGAATTAATTTCAAATGAGATCGCTCAAACTGACAGTCTAGCCACTCCTTGGTTTGTTGGATTGAATCATGGCCTCATAAAATCCATGAGGGCCCTTTGTTGTTATCTCCCAGGGTTAACTTCTTGATCGACGTTTCTTTAAAATTCCTCGACCATTTATAATTTCTCAATCTCTTTTTCTTCCTCCCGAGCTTTCCTAAGGTTTCATTATAAACACGTTATGTCTAAGTCTATCTCCTCTGTTGCATAACTCGAATCTCTCATGACTCTTGTGTTCATACAAGAACATGATTCCTAAAATAAACGAACAAAAAACGAAAAAAATTAAAACTATTTTAACAGCTTAAACTATAGAACTAAGTTGTCTTCCCTGGCAACGGCGCTAAAAACTTATTCTCTCAAGGTTACACGTGCTAAGTTCTACTATTTACAACGTTGGTAATTACCACAAGCACACGGGTCATTCACATAGTACCTAAAGTGTCAATCCCACGAGGAAGGGAAATAGTCCTTAAATCTAAGGTTTTCCTAAACTACAATAATTTTAAACAAATAACTAGTATAGAAATTCAAGCAATCAATAATCGAATATGAGCAATTACAGTGCCAAAGAGTCAACAAAATATCAAACTCACAACCAACCCAAAATTAACCTAGAAATTACCAAGGGAGAGAAAGGAGGATTTAATTCGAAACTAAAGAAAATCTAACCAATTATATAATTTCTGACTTAATAGGTTTAGATGGTCTTAGGGTGAATTACTCTTTCTCGAGTTTTAATTCTTAACCCTAACTGATAACCCCTAATTCAAATTATGGGAATTGCGATCTCTCAATCCACAATTGATCCAAAACCTAAATTAGTTCTAAAACTGTCTATTAACCTATCGGGAACCTATGCTCGATCTCTCGTTACATAACTCTACCGGTTTGATTCAACTCTTTACCTATCGATTCACATAACTCTCGTTAGCCCAAATCGATGATTTTTATCCAGCTCACCCTCTCAGTTTATTGCCAAGTTATGAAGAATCGAAATTGAATCACAATTAAATCAAAAGAAAACAAAATCGAATAAACTTTATTAATCTCAAGAACTAAAAACCTGAAGGTGAGTATAAACAGTAAATCAACACTTAACAACAGTAATCTCAATCAATATCCAGACTTCATACATCAATGAAATCAAAATACAAATAGGAAATACTATCATAATGGATATCTCGGAGGTAGTGACTACAGGAAACTGCTTGTTCCGGGAAGTACTTGACGTCAAGCTTGTCTCTATATCTCTCTTCCTTTGTCTTTTCTCAATCACTTGATCTCTATCTAGGTTTTCTCTCGAAATTGATGGAATCCCACTTTTATATGACTCTCTAAGCTCTCCAAAGACTACTAGTGGCTGCCATGTAATGTTCCATTTATTCCGTGAAAGCCCTAGGTCAAACTGGGGGTCGAAACAGTCCAAAAATCACTCAAAATTTGAGTTTTTGTGTCGGCCCGATGCAGGGTAAAATCATGGCCATGCATTTCACGATCATGACCAACACTTTAACCTTTCTATTACGATCGTAGCCCAATGTGCATGATTATGGCTTGAATTAACGTTTTTTTTCACGATCATGTCCCAATGTGCATGATCGTGGCCTGGTTGCTGTTGGCTCTTCCTTTTCTATCACTATCATGCCCATTATGCACGATCGTGGCCGATGTCTTTTAGCCCAAAACTCTTTAAATCTTCACTTTTCTTCCCTGTTTGCCCTGCAACACTAGAACACACATCAAGGTACCTCAAAAATATAACAATTAAGCTTAAAGATTCAAACTAACCTATAAAAACACTTAAACACACAAACTAACATAATTGCACTATAAATGCACAATCAACACTCAAATTCACACTAATTACATAACAAATCATACCCTAAAACATCATGTAAAGCACAACTATCACAGTGGGCCAATCTATAACTAAAATAAGTTCTATCTCCCTCAACTGCAATATTATCAAATCGGCTTTCAGTTCCACCTGATCAATCCGAATGATACACCCTTTACACATCTCTCCTATCATTGTAGTACTATCTATCGGAGTACTCACTTCTAACCAACAATTCAACATCTCCCTATCACAATGTAGTCTAGATGCCAGATATGGTGTGATGAATGAATGTGTAGATCCCGGTTCTACTAATGTAAAAGCCATAAAATTAAAAACATGCAATATACCTGTAACAACATATGGGGAGTTCTGAGCCTCTTGTCTGGTGATGGCATAAATCCTGACCTAAGATTACGGTTGATTACTCCCTACCTCAATCCTAACACTAGGCCCTGCTCAATGAGTTATGCATCTACCTCTTTTTCTTTATCCTACTCCACTGGCTCTGCTCTATTGAACAGTTGTCCCAGTCACCGATCCTCCTCTCATTCCAAACTGTGGTCCCAAAGTCTCGGGATAATCTCTAGTTTGGTGCTCGAAAGAGCCATATCGAAAACAAACTCCTGACAACTTCCAACATTCCCCACTATGTTTCTTCCCACAGTGTTCACAATTAGGCATTTGTTGCATCTGCCCAAATACTGTACCTTTACCACTGCCAACTTGTACAAAACCACCCTTCGGTCTAAATCCTAACTGCCTTGATCTGGTTTGAGATCAAAATGATATATTCTGGCGTTTGCTAAACTTCCTGCCAGAATCAACTTGAGACTTACCATGTCTCTTCATTCTAGACTCCTACTTGTATTTTCCTTGTCCATTTTTTAACAATTGTTCAATTATGATTGAGGCAGCTTGTAGTTCCATAAAACTATCCAGATTAGTGATTGCTAGTCTCGTCCTTATCTCCATGTTCAATTCATCTTCAACCTGTCTACATTTGTCCTCCTTAGTCAGAATTATTATAGTAGCATATCCCATTAACTTATTGAATCTTATCTCATATTCGGCTACAGAGAGACTTCCCTGCTTCAAATCCAGGAATTCTTTCATCTTCCTATCCAAATAATCTTTGACATGTAATTCTCTTTAAACACCTTCAGAAAATCTTCCCATGTCAAATTATAAACCCTAGTGATACTACCGAGAATAGTCTTCCACCACTGATATGCTGGACCTTGCAGTAGTGAAACCGCGTAGTGTCAAATCTTTCATCTGACTTACGGTCCATCTAATCAAATACTCTTTCTGTCCTCTCTAACAATCCCTCTACTTCAACAGGGTCTATACTTCCATAGAAGTCTACAGCTCCCTTTTTCTCAGTTTATCAAATCTCCTCTCCTTTCTCGTAGGAATTCTCAAAGGTGTTTGATCAAATTCAAGTACTAGAGACTCTCTATTGGCTCCTATAGACTCTAGCTCAGATTATTCTCCAATTTGATGATCGCCTATAGCGAATAACTTATAACAAACAATAAGTGTGATCACTATATGAGTCTCTCGCTATATATCATGTCTAAATGCTCTTATATATCCCTATAGATGCCAAACCACACTCTAATACCAAAAATTGTAACACCCCACTACCATAGAAACATCTAGAGGAAATTCAAGAACATACCATATGATAATGACATGCTAGAGCAATCATTCATTTAATATGGCATCATAAATAAAACACAATTATCCAAATAGTCAATTCCTCATCCCAGTTATAAAACTTAATTCACAATGTTACTTTCCACTACATATTCCATATATAAACTGTATCAAAAGCATATGAGAGTCCACTGCTCTTTATAACATATTCTACTAGGAATGAGAAACTAAATAAAAACATTCTATCTAACTCTTCAGTCTCACTTGACCAGACCTTTAAGCCAAATTTGAGTCCAAAACATAAGTATAAGACTTCTTCTAGAATTTCTTAGAAACTAAGTCTCCTCTTTCGTACCTGAAAATCAACGTTACAATTTTGATGAGTTTTGTGAACTCAGTGAGTGAACCATCATCGATATACTTACTCATATCAAACACATATAATCACATATCAAAACCAATTTCACAATATTTTTCATCTCAGATTAAATCATGAATTTCACACATATCATATAATCTTTTTAAAATAATTCAATCTTCATTCTCACTCAATAATATTATCAAATGTACATATACATTCCATATCATCATATCAACATAATTCAATATTTTTCCTCATTCATTCATATAGTACATTTAAAAATATATTGCAAATGCTTATTTTGTTGTGACTAAGCATCTATTAACTGTCCCGTATCCCTTGTGGATACTGAGATCATTTCACATTGTGTCCCGTACCTATTGTAGATACCGGGCTCATTAATCACTAAGTTTATGGCTCTTTAAGTGCATTTATGATATTTAAGCTCTTTCAGACTAACCACGCCAATCACAACTTCTTTATCTGATCATGCATATAATGTAATGAAAAGCATGAATTCTCATATTACACTTTTAATAGCTTGCATTCATTTCAAATACAATCTCTTTTCATATTCATCAAACATAAGTTCGGCATTCAACTTTTTGTTGAGAATACACTTTCAATATTCACGTTCAATTAAGAAACACTTCCAATACATTCCCAAATATCAATCTCCTCAGACTAATCAATGTCTGGAATTATCACAATCATCACAATAATAGTTTAATAACTGAAATTGAAATAGCAACAAATTAACATAGTGAGGTAACATCTAGGTTAACTCACAATACGCTCCAGACAACTATTGCCTCGAGGAATTGACAATGTCTAGATGCTAGCTTTCGATTTGCGCGTCTAAATTCATACAATACATACACATTTCACATTACGAAGGTGATCAATCAAATACATATTCAATCATGTTCATATATACATATGTCATGTTCTTTCTCAATGACAATCCCAGGTATGTATCCTTAATCACAAGTCTTGATCATTCAAACATTATCACTTAGATATGTCTAGTTTACACTTAAGTTTATACCTCAAGAATACTTACTCATTCTAATATCATCAATCATTTTAATGTTATAACCTCAATTATTAATCTAATCATATCAAGCTCTTTAAACAATTAATCAAGCAACAATCTAGGGTTATTCCAAGCCTTAATCAAGTCTAAATACACTAATTTAGACTGACTTATATTCAGTTGATTCAAGCAGAGCACAAAACTAAAGTTAACCTTTCAGAACCTTACCCAAGATCGTGACAGAAGCTTGTGCAACAGGTCACGATCGTGGGGACTATACCATGATCGTTACAGAACCCAAATATTTAGGCCACAATCGTGTACTAAAGGTCACGATTGTGCACTACATTGTTTCCACCAATTATGCACAAATGTATCAAACTTATCAATCCTTTTAAACCTACTTTATTACATTATCATCTAGCTTCCATCTTGATTACACAAAGGTTCATTAAACTTTGCTCATGTTTTTCATTAACAATCACTTCTTGTACATACACATCATCTCCAATTCAAGAACACTATACTAATATCTTTCTTTAGCATAAATTTACCTTCTTTATACTTCAAATTTTAATCCAATTCATCTATGTATCAACCTTTAACCATGGTTTTCATACAACAAGAACAAGCATAAAAACTTCCAAGTTCATTCAACATTTTCCAGCATATTTCATCATCAACATCATATACATTTCATTCCAATTCATTCATCATTCTCATTCTATTAAACATGCCATAAATATCATATTGCTACTTATTTAATAAGCTTCCAATTTCATCTCAACACTTTAATGAAACTAGCCCTCCATTCATGCAAAATTCATCACAAACTCAAGGTGAAAATAAGTTGATTTTTGTCAACAAAATGAAGACCACTTTAAACTAGTTTCTTGGCTATTTTGTGAAGGATTAAAGTGTGGATTTCATGTAACAATTTAGCTAGGGTTCAAATAAAATGCGGAAAGAAGATAGAAGCAATTTTGGTGAAGCAAGGAGGAGACAGTAGAAACTATCCTTGCTGTAACTTGTAAGCTATTTGCCTACTGAATATATTGCCATTTATCCACTTCTTAAGTTGCCATATGTCACCTTGTATGTGGTCCACATGTCACACAATAATTGGTCCATTTTTCATTTAATTACTAGTCTATTTGTCACTCATTTAACTATGCCAAATGTCATTCAATTATAGGCTTAATCATCCTAATTTTTCATGTATCAATTTATCTTACCACTTGGCATTTTTCCTAATCCAAATGTATATATTAATACAAAACTCTCCCAATGAATAAGAATTAATTCCAAATTACTAATTGGAATCTAAAAAAACCAAAATTCAAGACATAAAAATTCACAATTCACATCATGTTCATTTTAAATCTTTCATACCCTGGAATATGACAATTGAGTACATACGTTATCTTTGTAATTTCTACAAATTATCATTCATGTGTGTATGCTAATGATATGCATATGTATGAAATGCATTTTCTTAAATTCTCAATACTATCACTCATGTGAAATGGTCTAGGGTCAAGCCCTAAATATGTTCCGAAACCGGATACTAAAATTAGGGATGGCAATGGGTAGGGTTCGGTTCGGGTATTATTCAACCCATATCCATATCCATATCCATATCTATATCCATATCCATATCCATATCCATCGGTTTTTACGATTTACTACCCATATCCAAATCCATTGGATTGTTCGGATTTTTGGATATCCATCGGGTTGTATAGCACATAAAAATACAACTTCTAAATAGAAAATATAAAGAGTAGGTTTTTGCGAACGCTCCAAATCAAAATTACTTTAATAATAATAAGTCAAGATTTTGATTTGTATGTCTTAAAAAACCATAAAATTGGAATAATAAAAACCATAATGTCTAGTTAAAAGACAACATATATTTTTCACAATCAAGAACCGGAACAAAGACTGAAATATCCAAAGCTTCAAATTGTCTTTGCGTGAACTCCACAACATTCAAAACTCCCTCTCCATATCATTTGCATTATTATGATCCTATAAGAAAATAAAATATGATTACAAATAGAGTCAAATTATAAGTTAATTTAATATTTTAAGTAAAAATGAATAAATTATGAGAAATAAAATGAATTACCAAATCAAGCACTTCAACCAATTCCTCTTCATTTGCATCAGCATCATCAAAGATCGAAGCAATTGCATATGAACTTTGTAAAGCGGAATCTGTAAGGAAGATTCAATGCGAAAATTGTACAAGTAAGAAGTTTCACACTGAACTTGAACTTGGATTTATGGTGATTGGTAAGATACGTGGGTGTTAGCTATTACCACAGATGTGTCCACACTGTGTTGTAGAGAAAACGGCAGAGTTATAGAGATAACAACTTGTTCTATTAGAGTTGTAGAGATAAAGAGTTGCGGAGATAATTGATTTAATAGCATAGGGCAAAGTTGCAAGATAAAGAGTAATAAACTAATCAACTTAGTTTTTAAGAGTATGCCGATAATAGTATAGGGCACACCAAACGATTTGTTTGAAAACATGAAGGAATTAATTAAAATAATGCTTTGATTTTAAAGCCATTTGGTTTCTTCTTATAAAATATTAACATTTTATTATATTTAACTACAAATATCCAATAAAAATAAAAAATATAGTTAATAAAAAACGGGTAGGGTAAGGGTATCCATCGGTTCGGGTTATCACTAGACTTATATCCAAATCCATATCCACATCTATTTTTAAGCATCCATTTAAAATTCATTTTTTAGCCTCCATATCCATTTTTCGGGTTGGACCGTGCAGAGATTATTCGGGTTGAAAACCCACTGCCATCCCTAACTACAACAAGCTAATTGGAAAAATGGGTCGCTATTTACTTTGAGGCCATCAGGCCAATAAATGTGATTCACTAACTCCACACTTGAATTACAGGGTCATATCCAAACCCCAGCTACCATTTAGTCGTCCGCGCATGGTGGATGTTAGGTTCTCTTTGGGCTACATATTTCTAATAGGAGTTCTATGATTATGATGGTCTTATGCTTCTACTTGTTGATGAGAAATTAACACCGGTGGCTATTGGGCCTTATCTCTCTTGGCCGCATGCCAAGAACAATGTTGATCATAATCCGTTGGTAAGAGGGATTAGTTATAACTTCATGAAGTTTCTGCTCCAAAGATTATTCTGCTCAGTATTTGGTTTGGCATTCTTTGTTAACTATTTCCAAAATCTTTATAGTGAATAATAAAGAACGTTGGATATGCTGTTACAAGGAATCAGTCGTCTAGAAGCTCACAATCGATTCTTTGGAAGTACATCTTGCTAGCATTGAGGTCATAACCAACATTATAGTACTGCTGAGCCAACATTCCAATTATGGATAAACTTCCAGAACTAGTAATCCCATCACTAGGAGCAATACCTAAGCAAAATGCATTGGGATTGACTTGAATAAACATGCTCATTATATCCAAAATAAGGTCAGCCCCATCTGCGAAATGGAATGTAAGAACTGGAAACCCTTGAGCAACTTGGGTTACAATCCCCTTGTAACACAATTCTTGTGATGATTCTTCATCCCTCGTCAATAACCCTTCGGAAAGAAGATGGATTTCTTTGATAATTATTTCAAAACCCCTTTTAGCTAAAAAAGTTAATTCTGTTCCAGAGTCTATAATGACTCCATTGTTAACCCCTGGAGTCTTTTGGAATGTACTTGCATTTATGTCGAGCAGATTTCCACCTAAACTTATACCTACTAGAGTAAGATAGTAAAGTCCATTAATGATCTTGACAGGTGTCGAGAAGCCCTCTAACCTTGCACTATCACCTATAATCAAATGGTTAAAAGTATAGTAAGGATCCCTTACGTCGCCAATACAATAAGAGAATTTGGAGCCCATTTGTTTAAGCAATGATGCTTTTGCCCTATTACCGAGTCCAAATACACCTTTGAAATTCTCATCAATGAAGTTTTGAGTGTTATGACCACAACCAAATACAACGTCTGATAGAACAAATTTTCCTTCGTCAGGAGCCTCGAAGGTTAGTCGCTCAGTTGAAAGAATTCCTGATGATGAAGGCCCTTCAACGTATGTGATGTTATATAGGCACTGATTAAATGAATTGCAGTATTTGCAGTAGAAGAAATCTTTACACGATAGAGTAGAATAAGTGGAAGACTTGTAAGGATTGTAGATAGAACCTGAATTTTGGGAACAAGGAGTGCAAGGTAGGCACTTAATCCAAAGAAGGCTACTGCCAGTGTCCATTACAGTAAGCTGTGGAACAGGCGGCTCACCAATTGAAAAACTTACATAGAATAGGAAAGACCTGATGCTTGGAACAAGATCTGCCTTGATATCAAGAACTTTTGAAGCTATTTTTGACAAATAAACAAATCGAGAAATTGAACTCTCCCTGGATCTTTTGGCACGGTCAGAGCAGGCTTTATTGGAGTCGTAAGGAGACAGCAAGGAGTCACGATGGATGAGTTTGACTGTCGGTCTTTTCATATTAGGGGCGGATGGTATCATTGAGTCGTTGCTGGTGATAGAAGTTTTGAGCCTAAAGATGGTCTCTGCTCCTAAGAACTTCGCATTAGTTAAGCTAATTTGTATCACAGAAAATGATAAAACGGCAACACAAATTGTCGAAGTTATTGATGCCATGGTAGGAAATGTCACAATCTGAACAAATGTTAGCCTTTACAGTGGCCTCTAACAAGACTACGAAACTTTGAAATTGTTGAATCTACCTTATACAAAGGGATTCCGCTTAAGTCTTTGAAAATTTGTGCACAAGAGGTTTGGAATTTTGATTCACGCGAAGCTTACGTTAGAGATAGAAAATTTTGAAGAAATTTTGTAAATAGAAGACATAAGAACATGCAAAAGGAAAGGATGATTAAAGATTGCTGAGAGATAGGAAGACAACAAAGTAAGTAGAACAACATCAAGAAGTAGATGGGATGCTTTAAAATAAGTAACACGATATCTAGCTGAGCAAGTATGATAAAGTTTTTCTGTTAAAATATTTCTTTGTATTTGCCGAATGAGAATCTTACCAAGTTCTAAATGTACCAACTAGTCATACCCTTTGGAGGAAAACATAAAAAGAAAATGAATAATTATATTTGTAAAAAGTATTGAATATACGATTTTCCGTTTTACTCATTTTATCCTCTGATAATTACTTCTCTTTCATTATTTTGTAACACATCCCTCAGATAGTTCTGTTTATTAACATTCTAAATACAATATTCCTTATTTAATCCACTAATTCCCTTTCTTGAAATGATTTATCAAAATACTTCACCATTTTTGTGCTTCACCGAACCAAAAACTAACCTCCAACTTAACGTGCCCCTTCATGCATGAACTGTAATAGTGTATTATATTACAGAATATAGTCAATAAAAGTGCCGCACCTACTCTCACCGATGTGATAAAGCAAACGCACAGGAGGGGGCGGGGGGTTGGTGAATTGAGTATTACTTAAAAACTTTACAAGCTATTATCAATTCGTATAACCAATAAAAACCTGCTAAATTTTAACTGAAAAGTCTACAAATAGAAGTAAATTGATAAAGCTTAAAACGAAACGAGCCAATTAGAGTTAAAAAAATTGAAGGAGCCTTTTAACAAAAGAAACCTCTTGAAATATTTTAAAAAAAAGAGCCTATTTTAAAAGTGAAGGAGCCTCTTATAAATTAGATACACACTATAATGCAAAATTTTAAAAGTTAAGAGAGAGAGAATGACATAGTCGATTATACTAGGTCAACTTATAACGAAGCCTATGCCCAATCTCCTAGTATTTGACTTGAATATTTCACTATATAACTCCAAGTAGTAAATTTTTAGGAGCCTCTCTAAACTTATAAGTACATATTTTTTAAGATTTTTCAACTTTTCACACTCATAGTGTTTAACAAGCTTTTACAAGCTCTCAACAAAAATGAATATAGAGTTTGCTCAATGTAAACTTCCAAGGAATAACAATCTCTCTCAAATAAGGTGATTTTACTTTCTAAGGCATAAGGAGTTTGATATAGATTTAACTTTCAAGAATATTGATGCTGCTAAAATATTTTGCAAATCTGTATGTTGTTGGCAAATGTTGTGGCTCTTCCTTAAGTAGATATTTTCTTCAACTAGTCGTTGTTTCATTTTAATTCTAAGTTGACTTTGTATCTAATGAATCTTCAATATCATCTCTGCTGGAATCTTCCAATATTTAGATGTTAAGAGAAAAATTTTGTCAAAATTTTTGGAGCTAATTGCTTGAATTAGTAAAATCCTTTCAGATGTTGTAGAATCATTTCTAATAAGGTGAGTTCATTAAAAAGGTTCCCGTAATAAAGAAGGAATTTTTATTTTATTTTATTTCCTTTTAAGAATTATGTCATTACCAATACCAATAAAAGGAAATAACTTTGATTTGAATTTTGAAATATTATATAATTATCATCAAAATTATTAATAACAAACCTTGAGCTAACAATCTTTCCCTTTTTAATGATGATAAGTAATAACAGATATATTTTCAAATTTTAAATAATAAAGAATTTCGAAAGATACCTATAAACTTTATATGTTCTAACTCACAGTCATGATTAGAAGGAGTCTTTCTTACGACGGGAGCCTATCATTTATGCATATAACATATTTAAACTTCATAAATTCTATTCAACAATATTTCAACAGTTACCAAAGAATATACCATAGATATAAGAGAAAATATATCATCAAACGCAAATATATCATCAACTCTCCCATTTTATCATTATCAAAAAGTAGAGAGGAAATAACTAGAAAGGAAGTTAAAAAATAGTACAAGTATGTAAAAGTAAACCAAGAAAAAAAATAGCAACAAAGTTATTTAGAAATTTTTCGAAGCAAAATCTACATGTTAAGAATTTGATTTTGCATGCTGTAGATCTAGCTACACATTTGAAGGACCATATCATTTGTGCTCTAGAGTATAGCAAGGGCTGATTTTTGTGGAGCAGGACCCAACAGGTCTGCTATTCTTTCAATTTTCTTCTCCACCCACACATTGTCTCTTAGCTTATGTCTGAATTGGTAGGGAATAGCATAATAAAACTTTCCAAGTTCATACCAATCCAGATTGTCAAAAGACACTCTATAATAAGTAAAAATCTTGGTTAAAAGCATCCCATATGGTAGACCAACAGTGTTATTCTTACGACTTCCCTTGTCCACCATAAGTTTTATGATCATTGTTGGGAGATTCATCTTATTACCCTTCAGAAGATTGTACACGACATATGTATCTGGGAGACTGCGTCTTTCCACTGAACTAGTCCTTGGAAAAATCAAAGCAGCAGATATTGATGCAAGATATCTTAGCAGTAAGTCCAAATGTCTACACCATGGTCTCACTTTATGGGCATTCTCAATGTGTAACCATGTAAAAGTCCACAACTTTTCCTGGATCAAGATCAGTAATATCTCACTTATGACAGGGAAGGCCAATTCTGCCTACAGGAATTATATTCATAATGTTTCTCAAGATTTCCTTCGTAATCAAGATCTCACGCTCATATACTTAAGAGATGATTGCTAGCTTTCCATCAATTTCTTCATTTCTCATGTGTGTGTAAAAACATCTAACTAAGTCATCACATACTATTTCATCCAAATTCAAAAAATTCTCCTAACAAATAGCAAGAAAATATGAAGAGATGGGAATACCAATGTCATCAAACAGAAGAGGAGGCAAAATGCATCTTGCAAGCACCTTGTGCTTCTTGTATTGCGTTTTGTATCATGCTTCAGCTTCCATTGATTGAAACAACTTAACCAGTGCTAAAGACTCTCTTTTATTTTATTTCTTCAATTTTGAACTTTTTCCCTTTGTGATTTCTTCAAACAACGTTTTTTTTTTCATAAAATGGCTCATCCCAAGCAATGAGGTCCTCAATCTTCTATTCAATTATAGGCAATTTCCTTTTCTTATTTCTTCCCTTTTTCTTTTTTGAGATTCTTCTTCTTCTTTCTTTTCAGCATCAGGGGTTTCTTCTTGTTCAACAAATTTCTCAGTTTGTTTTGCAACACTTCCTCTAATCCATGGTCATCTTATTAACTGAGATGGTTCTTCCTTTGAACCATCATTATTAACAATCCAGTGCACTTCAGGCATATTTTTATGCTTAGAACCAGGTTGAGGAGTAGTGGAAGGTGGTGCGAAAGTTTTGGAAGAAAAGATAAGAGGAGTAAGAATGGGTAAAGAGAAGGAAGGAAAGTAGAACCTTACTTTTCTCACTGGCTCACCCTCACTAGAAGATTTTTCTTCTTCTTCTTCTCCTTTTTCTTCTTTTTCTGATGACCTAGGGTTTGAGTCATCATAACCTTCTTCATCATAGTTTGAGATATATTTCTTGATTGTTGATTTCTTTTGTTCGAAAGATGAATCAGAGTCTGATTCTAGAGACAACATAGCCAAAGTCTTTATCTTTCTCTCGTCTGGAGTTTCGTGAGTAAATGCTTCTAAACCTTAGGGCTTTTTTATAAAAGTTATGGAAATAGGTTCAGTAGGGGTATTTAATGATCTATTATTGGCAACAAAGAAGAAGACTCAGAAACAAGGGTTTATTCATGTCGGAGAGTTTTGTTATGATTAAAAGTGGAAGCCAAGGTTTTTATCTATCCTTTTGATTTTGTTCATACCATTGTAAGTAAGCTTAGTGAGGTTTAGGATCTTTGAGAGGAAGCAGAGAGTTAAGGTGTAGAGAAGAAGGATTGGTGCTTTTGAGAATGACAAAGATGAGTATACGAAAGAAGCCAGCTTAAGGTATTATAAACGATTCTTAAGCGTTGATTTCGTGAAAGGATGAGTGTTCGTAGATGCTAATAAAGGACTTATGATCATCTGCGTATCTTCTATCAGTCACGTATGGAAAGTTGTCATAGCGGCGCAGGTGTATTTTAGAAGTTGAAACGACGCTGCCTTTTTTAATACATGAGTATTCTACCTTATTAAACTAAGAGGAGCCTTCTAATCTAAAAGGGGCCTTCTAAACTAACTTCTAAACTAAGAAGAACCTTTTAAACTAAGACGATCCTTCTAAACTAAAAGGAGCCTTCTAAACTAAGATGATCCTTCTAAACTAAGAGGAGCCCTACCATAAAAGAACAAATTAGAAGGAGCCTGCTAATATCTGCAAAAAGAAGTAGCATAGAATCTTCATACATAGTTAATATCAAATATTCTGCACATATCAACCTATTTTCTTAACAAACAGAATCTATCTTTAGAAAGTGGCTTAGTAAAGCTATCAGTTACTTGACTTTTAGTTTTAACATGTAGAAGATCAATGATTCCTTCTAAAATATTATCCTTAAGAAAATGATGTTTAATTTCTATATGCTTAGTTCTAAGATGATGCATATGTTTTTAAAGAGATTTATTGCACTTGTATTGTCACATAGTATAGGAATATAATCAAATTTAAGAGAAAAGTCTTATAGTTGATGTTTCATCCATAAGAACTGAGCACAATAACTAGCAGCTGCTATATATTCTGCTTCAGTTTTCAAAAGCGCTGTGCAATTTTGTTTTTTACAAGACCAAGAAATTGGATATCCTCTCAAAAATTAGTAGTGACCACTTATCTTTTTTCTATCAACTTTATCACCTACATAATCTGCATCACAATAGGCAACTATGTTAAAAGAATCAATTTTTGGATACCATAATCCAAAGTCCATAGTTCTACAAAGATAGCGAAAGATCCTTTTTACCACTTGAAGGTGGCTCTCTTTTAGATTTGATTGAAAGTGAGCATAAAGACAAACACTAAACATGCTATCTGGTCTTGAGCTTGTAAGATATAGTAGTGATCCAATCATTCATCTATACTTTGTCTCATTCGTAGCCTTGCCTTCTTCATCTTTATCAAGTTTAGTTCATAATATATAGAAGTACCCATCGGTTTGATATTTCTCAAAATGATATTTCTTAATGAGTTCCTTTGTGAATTTCTTGACTAATAAAGATTCCTTTTTCTGTTTGCCTAATTTGCAACCCAAGAAAGAAGGTTAGTTCTCCCATCATCGCCATTTCAAACTCTTCCTGCGTTAAAGCTAAAAATTCTTCACAGAAGGATTAATTAGTAGCACCAATATTACGTCATCAACATATATTTGCATTGTGAGTAAATCATTCTCCTTTTTCTTAATAAATAAGGTTTTATCTACCTTTCCTCTTTCGAAGTTATTCTCAAGCATAAAGTTACTTAAACTCTCATACCAAACTCGAGGATCCTACTTAAAATCATATAGAGCTTTAGTCAACTTCATGACGTAATCAAGTTGGTTTTCTTCTTCAAAACTTAGAGGTTGTTTAACAAACACTTCTTCATTAATATATCCAATTAAAAAGGCACTTTTAACATTCATTTGGAATAATTTGAAATTTCTATACCATGAAGAGGAAAGTAAAATTCTAATTGATTATAATATAGCAACAGGTTCATATTTTTCATCAAAATCAATACCTTCATGTTGATTATAACAATACCTTCATGTTGATTATAACATTGAGCTACAAGTCTAGCTTTGTTTCTTACCATCTTACCATTTTCATCAAGTTTGTTTCGAAAAACCTAACGTGTTTCAATGATTGACTTGTTTTGTGGACGATGTACTAGATTCCAAATTTTATTTTTGTCAAACTGATTTAGTTCATCTTTCATAACTGAAGCCTAATTTTCATCAATAAAAGGCTCTTCAATTGTCTTTAGTTCTAATTTTGAAATGAAGGCAATATAATTGTTTTTGAAAGATGATCTAGTTTTTAGACTTTCATAAGGTTCTCCTAGAATGTACTAATGCGTATCTTGACCTCTCCATTCTTTCAGTTTTCTTCATTGTATAGGCTCCAAATGAGATGAAGGAGCCTACTCTATCCTAATTTTAGAAGGACCTTTTTTATTTTGTAATTCTGAAGGTACTATAGTTGTAGTTTGAGTCTGCGATGTATTTTTGGGAACTAAAGGATGCACTTTATCATATAAATCAGCTGTTGTTTTTAAAGGTAGTGCTTCATCAAATACTACATGTATTGATTCTTCTATCCTCTTTATTCTTTTATTATAAACCATGAATCATTTGCTAGTAGTACTGTAACCTAGAAAGATAGCTTCATCTGATCTTGCATCGAACTTTCCAAGATTGTCTTTTCCATTATTTAAAATGAATCACTAATAACCGAATGCTCAAAAGTAAGCAACATATGGTTTTCTCAACATTTGGTTTTCTTCCTTTCCACAACTCATAGGGAGTCTTTTAAGAATAGTTCTTACAAGGCACCTGTTAAGCATGTAACAAGTAGTAGATACAACTTTTATCTAGTAACCGTAAGGTAGACCATTTTCATATAGCATTGTGTTAGCCATATCAACAAAAGTCATATTCTTTCTCTCTACAACTCCATTTTGCTGAAGGGTCTTTGTACATGAAAAATTATGGGTTATGTCATTTTCATTGCAAAAATTTCAAATTTTCTGTTATCGAATTCTCCTCCATAATCATTTTGAATAAATGTAATGCAGTTCCCTTTTCCAATCTAAATTTTTCTGTAAAACTTCTCAAAAACTTCAAAAGTATCATTCTTATTTGATAGGAAATAAACTCCTGTAAATCTAGAATAATCATCTACTATAACAAAACCGTAGTGTTTACCATCAAAGCTTTGGGTCCTAGTAGGACCAAATAAATTCATATGTACAAGTTCAAGCGGTTGGTTAGTAGACACGATATTTTTAGGATGAAAGCTACTTCTAGTAAGTTTTCCTTTTAAACAAGCTTCGCAAACCTGGTTATTCTTAAACTTTAAATTTAGTAGTCTTCTTACTAACTTATTTTTGGATAATTTTGATAGAATGTTCATACTAACATGTTCAAATCTTCTATACAAAACAAAAAAAATCCTTTTTTAGTGAAAAAAAACACTTAACATTTTGTGAGGACATGTCTTTCAATTGAGCACAATATATATTCTCATTTCTAGGACCAACAAATACAATATTATCATTAAAATTATCAATTATTTCACAATGAGATGCATATAAGGTAACTCCATAACCTTTATCAGATAATTGACTTATACTTAACAGGTTATATTTCAATCCATCAACATAAAGAACATTATCAATAGAAGCAAAATTAGAGTCACCAATTTTACCAATTCCAGTGACTTTTGCTTTGTTTTTGTCAGCAAAGACAACATTACCTCTATCTTTCCTTTCAATATAGTTTAAGTGTAATATTTCATCTGTCATGTGTCTCGAACAACCACTATCAACTATCCATTGATTTTCTCTAGTCTCTATTCTGAAGCATATTTACAGAATGTATTATTTCATTTTAGGTATCCAAATTTTTCTGGGTCTTTCTAGGTTAATAGTTTGACCTTTTGGTCTCTAAACATACATTTGAGACAATTTCTTCATTCACCAAAAGTTACAGGAATGAATAATATGACCATGTCTACCATAATAAGAGCACAAAACAGAAGAATGAGAGTTACTACAGTTTTTGCTATTTATCGGGTTCTAATTGTTTTGGTTATTACTACTGCTAGATTTAACAAAGAAGTTTTTGTATAGCCTAATATTATTATTTTTATTATATCATATTACAGCTTAATCAAAAACACCTTTACCATTCCTAAGTAATGCATCAAGATAATTCCTTCCATCAACAAAATTTGCAAGATTTTTTTCCAGAGAATTGATTTTTCCAGCTAATTTCTCTTTCTCAAGTTCTAGGGCAGCAACTTTTTCTTCTAATTGTTTTACCTTTTCATAATCATTCTTAAGCAATGCAAATTCTAACTAACTTACCTTTTATTCCAAGAATTCCTTTTCAAACACATTTTGCTTCTTGTCATTTTCAAGAGACATAATTTTAGACAACAAACTCCTATTCATAGATTCTAATGATTTAATCTTATTCATTAAGGAAGCACATTTATTCTTGGACTTAACAACGTTTTTGACATACTGCACCATTAATTTTTTATACTAATCATACAGTTCATGATATGCTTCTCTTAATTCAACTATTTCAATATCAAAGTTAGAATAATGTACCTCATCATCTCCTAATTCGGCCATAAAACAAACGTTGCTAACTTTTGCAAGCTCTTCTTCTTTAATGTTTTCAAAATTTTCATCTGACCAAGGTGTAGTCATAGCTTGGTTTATGGGTTTTCTATTCTCTATTTTGTTTTTTTTAAGAAGAGGACATTTTGGTCTTGTGTGTCTAGGCTTTTTACAATGATAGCATATAATTTGATTGTTTTGTGTATTTCTACAGCTGCTGTTGGCTTTTGATAAGAACCTGTTACTTCCAGTTTTCTTAATATGAAATTAAGTTCATCATCTCCATCTATTTGCAACTCAGTGTCGCTTTCTTCACCAGTTGATGGATTTAATTCATTAGCTGCTTTTAGTGTTATTCCTCTTCCGTATGAAGATCCTTCATCTCGCCTAAGCTCGGCTTCATAGATCATCAAGTTCTCTCTTAACCAGTTAAGTGAAGCAGTGTCAAGATCCTTTATAGTTTATGGAGCTATCACTTTAGGTCTCCATTCCTTTGGCATTGACCTTGGAATCTTTGTTACAAGCTCACCATGGGGATATACCTTTCCCAAGTTCTTTAAGACTATGATAACATTGTTGAAATAGTCCAAAGAATTCGCCTATAATTTCTCCCTATTTCATGCAAATATTTTTGTATTGAAGCAATAAAAGACTTATTCTATGTTTCTTTACCTCATTCATTTCTTTAAAAATAACTTGAAGTTTGTCTCACATTTCCTTTGTGTAGAATAGTAGGATATCTTTTCATACTCTTTTGGAGATAGTACCAAGATCAGATAATGTCTTGTTTTGGAATTTAGCTGTGTGTTTCTTCTATTAGCATCAGTTTACACTTCTACATCTTCAATAGCAAGAGGTGTGGCTCCAACTTTGATTACTTACTAGATTTCCATATCTACAAATTGAAGATAAATAATCATTCTCTCTTTCTAATAGGAATAGTTGTTTCCATTTAAATAAGGAGGCTTTGAAACATATTGTCCTTCAAGGCTTCTCAAATTGTTTGTCATGATCTATCACGTGTTGTAAAACACAATAAATATGAAACCTTGCTCTAATACCAAATGATAAAGTAAACACATACAAGAGGGGGTGAATTGTTATGACTTAGAAAATTTGCAAGTTATTATCAATTCGTGTAAACAATAAAAACCTGTTAAATTTTAACAGAAAAGTCTGTAAATAGAAGAGCATGTTAAAACTCAAAACGAAAGGAGCATATTAATGTTTAAAAAAAAATGAAAGGAGCCTATTAGCTTTAAAACAAAAGGAGCCAGTTAACATTTAAAAAATGAAAGGAGCTTGTTAACGTTTAAAACGAAAAGAACCTGTTAACGTTTAAAAAATGAAAAGAGTCTGTTAAGTTAAAAAAAAAAACAAAAGGAGCCTATTAATAAAAGAAACCTCTTGCAATATTAAAACAAAAGGAGCCTATTCTAAAAGTAAAGGAGTCTTTTATAAATAAAACATATAATGTAATGCAAAAATTTGAAAGTTAAGAGAGAGAGAGATAAAGTTGATTTATACTAGTTCGACGTATAACAAATCCTACATCTAGTCCCTAAGTATTCGACTTGAGTATTTCATTATCAAACTCCAACTAGTAAATTTTTACAAGCCTCTCCAAGCTCACAAGTACATAGTTTTCAAAGTTCTTCAACCTTCCACACTTGTAGCGTTTAACAAGCTTTTACAGGTCTAAAAAAAAAGAATATAGAGTTTGCTCAATGTAAGCTTTCAAGGAATAACAATCTCTCTCAAATAGAGTGATTTTACTTTCTAAGGAACATAGAGTTTGATATAGATATAACTTTCAAGAATATTGATGCTGCTAAAATATTTCGTAAATCTGCATGTTGTTCCCAAATGCAGTGGCTCTTCCTTAAGTAGACATTTTCTTCAACTAGCCATTGCTTTATGTTAATTTTGAGTTGACTTTGTAGCTAACGAATCTTTGATATCATCTCTCCTAGAATCTTCCATTATTCAGACGTTAAGAGAAAAGTTTTACCAAAAATTCTGGAGCTAATTGTTCAAATTAGTAAGATCCTTCTGGATGTTGTAGAATCATTTCTAACAAGGTAAGTTCATTAAAAAGGTTCCTGCAAGAAAGAAGGCATTTTTCTATGATTTTATTTCCTTTTAAGAATTATATCGTTACCAATAAAAGGAAATAATTTCGATTTGAATTTTGAAATATTATATAGTTATCATCAAAATCATTAATAACAAACCTTGAGCTAACACGATGAACCAAAAGATTGGCATCTAAGCTCATTTATCTAGATTCCATGCATATCTTGATCTTAATTATCATGCCACGCATAACTTAATCTTTATTATTATTTCATTCACATCTTGTTCTCCTAATTGAAAGCATGTATGATATAGGAAATTTTCAATAATAAAATGAAAAAAAAATCTATTTTTATTCTTCAACTTTTTTTTATAAAGAGGAGGCAAAAAGCCTAAAAAAGAAATTACAAAAGACACATTCTTGAAATGAATTTACTAAATTTATCTTGATTTATTAAAATACTTATCCCTGCTAGAGGAGTAACGAATGCATAATACCCTAATGGAAGACTTAAGGTCCAACCAGTCAACGGTGCAATTTCCTTCACGATAGGTGTGGGCAATTCTGACCTCCCATAATCTTTTGATTAAATTTTTTATATTGGAAACCAAGGTCCAATTGCAATGTACTGAAGTGTATATTTGACTATAAATTTTTTATTAAAAAACCTCCATTTTTTCCTTAAATTATTTTCAACCTACTATGACAGCATGATCCATATGGTAATTTAGGTAATTAGAGGATTACCTTTAACAAAATTTTAAAAAAGTTAAAATAGATCTTTCAATTCTAATCAAAGGTACAAATTTGCCCCTAAAATTTTTATTTTAATTTATTGATAGATTTTATAAACCAACAATTTATTATATAGATAATTTAAGTTTATATTTTATAAGAGTAAGTTATCAAGTATTTAATAATGATGATGAGGATAACGATATATTATTATTATTTAAAATTTACTATTTTATTATTTTTATTTTTTACATTTTAAATATTTTGAATTTGACATATAAATTAAGCATAAATAAAATGAATAATCTAAAATGCAATTTAACTATCAATTGAATATGACAGTGAAAGGTAGAACACATCTTTTTATAAATGTAATAGCCTTATTTTATATAATGTGCAAAAAACAAAAGTTCAAACAAAATTATCATATAAAAATTAAAAATATAATAAAATAATAACTAACTAAGTGACACACTTCTTACGTTAATGTCTTAAAATATTGATTAGGATAAAATTATAATAATTGAAATTTTTAGTTATTAATTAAATGTAATAATACTAATACTACAACAGTATCAACATTTGGCTATGGAAAAATCATCATTAAAAGTCCCAAAATCGATAATAATCATTAGCGATGATTTATATTCATCGCCAAATTCTCATAGTTGAAAATTATAAACAACGTTTTCTGCTAATTGTTGCTAATAATTTTTTCCTACGCTTTATTTTTATAGCTAAAACTATTAACGACATTTTGGGAAATCATCGCCAATATATTTTGGCTACATTTGGTTTTCACAGCTAAAAATTATTAGCTATGTTTTCTAAAAATGTAGCCAAAAGTTTTTAGCGACATTTCTTGGAACGTTGCCAAATATTTTTAGGTACGTTTTTAAAATGTAGCCAAAAAGTTTTACCCATTTTTTTGAAAACGTAGCTAAATGTTTTTAGCAACGTTTTATAAAATGTAATCAAAATTTTAATATGTATTTTAACATAATGTTATACTATGGTAATTATAATTATTTGTGACATTTTTAGTCCATATTATTATATATGATAATTATATTTTTTATTAATTTAATATACAAAAATTTGATAATTTGAAGCGTTACATGTAAAAGTAAAATATCATTAAATTATACAAACAAACAAAATATTCTTTGCATACAAGAATTTAATTACAACCTTAACAATTCTTATAGATAAAATAATAAATACAAAGATCAGTTTACAAATTATAAACATGGAAATTACTAAAAAATTAAAACATAATTGGGACGGTTTGTCCATGTCAATAAGAGCAACTTCATACCAAAGTCATCATATACAAAAGAAAAGTTGTAAGAATCATAAAAGCAACTTCAAGATCGGTAGAGTAGAAATATTATCTATTTATTCACTTTCATGTAAGCAAAATGTCAACAATAAGAATAAGAACTTGCTAATGAAGAAAACTAAGATAGAACTAGACCTCATTGGCATCTTTGAACTGATGAGAATCATCTTTCTTTGGCCAACAAACCGGCCAACATCTGGTACAACCCAGAAAGAAACAACAATAAAAAGTGAGTAAGAAAAATAGTAAATAAATTCTTAAGCATGGGATAATAGTTTTAGAACTTTAAACATGTCACAACCCCAATCGTCTATTATTTCAACTTGTAAAGCAAAAATCAAATGATCAAATAACTTATGTAGGAAGGTTATCATTATAAATAGGCCCTAAACTATGATTTGTCATTTCACATCATAAAGATATCTGGTATGTAAAACATGGAAATTGAGTCTAATAATCAGGTGAAGGGAAACAAATAAAAGCCACAAATAAACCTACAGGACCATATCAGACTGTATATGCTCAGGTAGAGTTGTCAATTTGAGCCCAGCCCGGCCCGGCCCATAGGTCGATCAATGATTTCTGGCCTAGTTTGACCGGCCTATAGGCCGGGCGGGCCACAGGCCGCCGATCGGCTTGTGGTCCATGAAATAGTGGACGGGCCTGTCTGATAGGCCCGGCCTGTGGCCCGTGGCTCGCCCATCACAAAAAAAATTTGAATTATTTATTAAAATAATTAATAAATAATTTAAGTAAGTTAAAAATTTGTAATTAATGTAATTCATAATTTTAACAATAA
>JAOSBN010000008.1:9031916-9045466 GCA_027563595.1 Erythroxylum suave | reverse complement strand
CGTGAACTCGGGTATCACCGGCTATCGGGGAATGGCTCTGAGAGTGAACCTGAGCCTAGACCGACCGACCCGTCCACAATCAAACAATTTAATCAAATTATAGAAATAAAATCTAGCTCTCATATCACTATTGGAAAATCGAGTCGAGATCCCATCCCGATCACAGCAGAATAATTACTAAACTTTTTCGTGACTTTTGATTTCCTAAAAATCATAATCTATTTAATTCTATAAATGATTAACACAAATCATAATAAAGTGAAAATTTAATTCATATTTTATTCCGAAGCTTGATCTTTATCTTATCGTATTCCTCAAACTGTTCTCAAAATCGATTTGTTTCAATCATCGTAGCCATACAAATGTCTGGCCTCTAACAGTATCCATAGAATGAGTTGAGAGAACTCTGTAATTCTTACAGAGAGGGTTAAACATGAAGTGCTAACTCCATTGAGCTTAAGCCTATTTATAATAAACTTTGGACATTTTTACTCTCTTCAACTCATTCTATATGTGAGACCTATTAGATCCCAAATATGTCGGCAATGAATATAAATTCTAATTCTAATTCTAATTCGTAATTAGAATTAGATAAATTAAAACTCCTTTTAATTTATCTTTAATTCTCCAATTAAAAAATTTGTAATCATAAATCAAGATTAGCATCTAGCAACGCATCTTGACCACCCAAATATTTAGGAATATCAGTGGTTTTGACTAACCTTTTTTCTTGCATGATTTTTCCATATAATTCAATCATTTCATCATATAATGTTCTGATTAGACATAGAGTATGGAATTAATGTCTACTTTATTTTGAGTTCAATCATATTAGTTCTCCGCCATTAGTAATTTGTAAACTATTTACAAAATATCATTCCACCTTGACTAAGGATTTCTCGAATCAATATTAATCGAGAACAATGAAACATTCTTCCTAATTAATTTAGGGTGATGAATCATATCTTGATCACTCAACTACCTCCATATAGTTCATGTTATATCCAATGACTGCCGATTAAATGACCCATGATTAAATAGATTATAAATAGTATCAAAACATAGCAATCCCTATACAAGATAACTTTGATGACCTCAAGTCAAAAGATCACTTATACAATTATCATAATGAGAATTCTATAGACATACAAGTAAGGACAGTAGTAGGTTGTCAATCCAATTAATATCTGCACCACCCGATCTGAAAAAATGGACATGGAGGCTAAAAAATGGATTTTAAATGGATGCTGAAAAATGATTGTGGATTTGAATTTGGATATAGGTCTAGTGATAACCCAAACCGAAGGATACCCATACCCAACCCCTTTTTATTAAATCTATTTTTCTATTTTTTCTTGAATATTAATGGTTAAATATAATAAAATATTAATGTTTTCTTAAGAGAAATAACTTTAAAATCCCCACTTTACTCCTCACCTTTTTCCAAATTCAAAATCTCAAATTATTATTATTAAAGTAATTTTAACTTAAATCGTTTGCAAAAATTTGCTCTTTACATTTTCTATTTAGAAGTTATATTTTTATGTGCTATACAACCTGATGGATATCCAAAAACCCGAACAATCCAATGGATTTGGATATGGGTAGTAAATCGTAAAAACTGATAGATTTTAAATGGATAATGGGTTGAGTCATAAAAAATGGATATGGATATGGGTAGAGTAATACCCAAACCGAACCCTACCCATTGTCATCCTTACATACAAGTAATGTTCTAAATGGATTTCTCATACCTGAACTGTTTAGTAAACTTGTTCTCTAGTAAATACCTACACATTTATTTAAGTATCTTTATACTTTAGCCTATGAGATCGACTACTTCCTTTATAAGGACAAACAAAACGTGTGCTAGCCTTTTTTACATTCTATTAATGTCCAATCTTAATAGAACAATAACTAAGAACATTTAAGAATAATACATAAATGCAATATGAATCTCATAATTATAATCTCATTATAATTTTATTTACAATGTATAATTATTCTATGGACTTTATCATATACATCTAAACATATGCAAGATAAATAAAGCCTTTAAGTAATTTGTCATTAAACTACAATCAAAGCAATTTATTGTAGGCCATAAAACAACACTTAGACGTATATGATAGAGTTTATAAAATAAATATGCATTTCAAATGAAATTATGATGAGATTATAATTATAATATGCATATTGCATTTATATATTATCCTTAGATTATTCCTAGTCATTATTCTATTGACATTAGACATTAATAACATGAGAAAAAACTAATACACATTTTTTTTCATGAAAGAAGTAGCCAATTTTATAAGCTAAAGTATGAAAAATACTTAAACAAACTTGTGGGTATTTGTGAAAAAACAAGTTGACTGAACTAATTTTACATGAATAATCGATTTAGAACATTACTTGTATCTTTATAAAAATTTTTATTGTCATGATTATATAAGTGATCATTTGATTTGAGATCTCTAAAGTTATCTTGTATAGAGATTGATACGTTTCAATATTACTTACAACCTATTCTGATTAAGGGTAGCTCAATCGGTAGTCATTAGATATAACACGAACTATATAAAGATCGTTGAGTGATCAATATAGGATTCCTTACCTTAAAGTAATAAGAAAGAATCTTTAATTATTTTCAATTAGAATTAAATTGAAAATTTTTTAGCCATGGTATAACGACGCTTTGTAAATAATTTTACAAATGTCATAATATAATCAATTAATAATGGTAGAGTACTAATATGAATGAACTCAAATAGAGTAGACATTAATTTCATGCTCTATGTTTAATCAAAACATTGAATGATGAAAGAATTCAATCATATGAAAAAATAATGTACAAAAAAGGTTAGTCAAAATAATTTCAACATTTTTAAATATTTAGGTGATTATGTTGTGTTGCTAGATGTCAATTTTGATATATGAATATAAATTATTTAATTAGAGAATTAAAATAAATTAAAGAAGTTTAATTTATCTAATCATAAATATAATTTAGAGTTATAATTTATATTCATTAATGAGTCACATACAAAGAATGAGCTAAAGAGAGAAAAGATATTTTAATTAAGATGAACTTGAATGGAAAGTTTGAAAAAAATTATCATTAAATATGAGACATTTAATAAATAAAAATTAATATGAAATATTGAATTTTATTTGGACATAATTGATATTTAACTAGAATTAATTGTAATTTTAATTAAAGTTTAACTAAAATTAGAATTTTATTTCAATTAGATTACTAAAATGTTCAAAATTTATTATAGATAGATTTAAGCTTTAAGAAAGCTAACATTCCTTACCTAACCCTCTTTGTAATAGTTATAGAGTTCTTTCATCATATTTTATGGATGTCAATAAAGGTCGAATACTTGTGTAGCTATGGTGGTTGAGATGAGTCAGTTTCAAAAACAGTTCTAAGTAAATGACAAGAAAAAGATCAAGCGTCAAAATGAGGTATGAATTAATTTTCATGTGTTAATTATTTTATAAAATTAAGTGATCTTGATTTTGGGAAATTAAAATTAAAAGGTTTCATATTATTTCACTGCATGTAGGATCGGATCCTGAAGTGATTTTTTAATAATATTATTAGAGCCGACTTTAATTTCTATATATAACTTGATAAAAATTGTTCGATTTTAACCAACATTTTGGAATTGATGAATTAAAAACCATAAATAATTAAATTTGAAAAGTATAGATTAATATTCCCAACATAAACCCCAAAATCATATTTGGATTTAGTTATTTTTAATTTGAAAAGTTCCCATCTTTTTAGATTAGAAACCCAAATAGCCTAAACTTAATTTTGAGAATTACATTTATAGAGATATATTGGAAGTTGTTTATGTATTCTAAGTCTGAGTACATAAATATGTATTAAAGATGCTGAGTATTTGAGATATTTAATACTTGTAAAATATTAAAGATATCAATTATTCTATGTATAAGTTGGTATTTGAGTTCATGATTATATGGATGTTAACTATAAAAGTAAATCCTATTTAAGGTACAATTTACTTATATCAATATCATTTAATGACAATTATTTAAATGTGTTCTTTGTCTTAAACGTACTTAGATGTACATGAAAAAGTCTATTGGATAAATATACATTGCAAATAAAATTATGATGGAAGTATAATAATGAGATCCATATTGCATTTATGTGTTATCCTTAAATTATTATAATTTATTATTTTATTGAGACTGGACATTAATATAACGTAAAAAGATTAAAATACATTATGTTTTTCCTTATAAATGAAGTAGTTGCTCTCATAACCTAAAGTATGAAAATATTTAAACAAATATTTGGATGCTTGTTAGAGAACAAATTCACTTAATTGACCCCATATTAGAAATTCATTTACAACATTATTTATACGTTTATGGAAATTCTCATTGTAATGATTGTTTCATTAATCCTTTGACTTGAGCTTTCCAAAATTATTTTGTATAAAATTGCTATGTTTTGATACTACTTATAACATATTTTAATCAAGGGTAGCTTAGTCGATAGTTATTGGATATAGTAAGAACCATATGGAGGTAGTTAAGTGATCAATATTGGGTTTACCACCCTAAAGTAATTAAGGAGAATGTTTCATTGTTTTCTATTAGAATTAATTTGGAAAATCTTTAGCCAAAGTGAAATGACGCTTTGTAAATAGTTTACAAATGTAATTAATAGAATTAATTACTAATGACAAAGTACTAATATGATTAGGCTTAAATAGAGTAGACATTAATTATATGGTCTATGTTTAATCGAAACATTGTATGATGAAATGATTGAATTATACAAAAAAATTATGTTCGGAAAGATTAGTCAAAATTATTTTGACATTTTTAAATATTTGGATAGTCATAATATGTCGTTAGACATCAATTTCAGCCTATGAATATAAATTGTTTACTTAGATAATAAAAGATAAATTAAGGCAGTTTAATTTATCTAATCCTAAATATAATTTAGGGTTATAATTTATATATATTTTCAACGTATTTGGAAAGTTAATAAGTCACATACAAATAATAAGTTGAAGAGAAAAAAAGATATTTTAGTTAATTTGGACATAATAGTAAAGTTTAAGAATTTTATGATTAAATATGAAATATTCAATAAATAAAGATCAATAAACGGTTTCAAAAAAACTGTAAAAATGATCAAACTTTAGAGTAAAGTATGAATTAATTAGATTCATGCTTTATTATGATTCATGTATTAATTATTTTATATACTTTTAGGTGATCAGCTTGACTTTTGAAAAATCAAAACGAAAAAGTTTTAATTATTCCATTGTTTGCGAAATTGAATCCTGACATGATTTTCTAACACGAACATCCATCGATTAACATCATATTCAAGTCTTTCTCTGTCTCTTCTAATTCCTCACTATTCCATCTATTCCCCTTTTTTGTGGTTTATCAATTTCTTGGGTTTCTTCACAAGGCTTTATCATGAATATCCTTCAAATCACCTTTATATTCATCAATATTACAACTACATCCAAACTAATTAGGCTTGTACTCTTAAATTAGGTTTGTTTATAGATTAATAATATCGGCATATAACATCCATTAATTAAAAAACTTATTAGTTAATTAATTAATTAACAATTTATTAATTTATAGAGTGTATTTACAATCCATTAAACGTAAGAAAATTTGAGAGAAATTCCAATTATGTTCAAAATTCATTAAAAAACAAATTATGGTAGAGTTATGTTTTCACAAAGTATCATAAATAACTACAACTGTAGCAAATTATTAACTTATGATTTGCATGTTTGATCTTATATCAAAGGCGTTTAAAAAGTATAGTTTTTAAATTTAGTAAAATTATGAATTTAACCTATTAACTCAAGGTAGAACTATAAAAATTATCATATAGTAAATTGCCCGATTATCAATTTATAGGGGTTTTAGTGTACCTTCTTCATTTTGTCAGCTTGTACTTTTTTTGGTAGACCTGATATAGAAGTAAATTAAATATGACGAGATAAAATAAGTTGAACATTGCATTAACAGCATACAAAAGCAACACTATAGATAGTTCTTAAGGCAATACTTAAAAGAAAAAGAGCACTATAGCTAGATAGTTCTTAAGGCAATACTGAAACGCAATGAAATACAGTCCTTAGGGTTTACATTTCTTGCCTTCATGGGTATTAATATTTATCTCCATCTGCAGCCAATAAAGAACATAAGAATGTAGTTCATGTTACATCACCAATTGAAGACATTAAAACTTTTCAATAACAAAATCAAATAAAATATATGATATATGATATATATATATATATATATATAAGAATATAAAAACGTCTCTTAGCACCTGCAATTAACTTATACTTTCTATATGATTTGAGATAATCATGAAATTTTACATATTCACACAGTTGAATATCAAAAATCGTTTATATAGGAGTATTAATTCGCTAAAAATATACTGTCTTTTAATATAACAGGTATCTTTGTCACATCACAAGTACCATTGATTATTTTGTGTAGTCAAATTAAAAATTAAATTTGTATTCATTTATTTAACTTAAATAAATCATTCTTAAAATATAAAAAAACTTGTAATGATTGACCGATTTAGAGCTTACTGATTTTGTCAACATTCTTATAACAATTATTTAATTAATAGATTAGTGTAGGCATTTGTAAAGTATGAAACTTGTTATATTTTGACGCATTTTATTGTAAGACTTGACAAACAATAAAACCGCAAGAAAATTCAAAAGCTTTAATCATCTTTGCCTTTTTTATTTGAAAAATATAATGAAAAAGAATTTAGAATAAGTAATACCTGAGATATAATATTGAATTTGTCTTTTAAAATTTGGTATTCCTCCTTAACCATGTTAAAATATTCAAGGCACCTGTAATCACGATATAATTTATTTAATAAATACATTTTTAAAGGAAATAACAATCAAAAATAATTATTACCATAAACATTGTAATTTGTGGACTGAAACAATATAATGGTCATCAAAATCCATTATGCATCTTAAAGTTGGATACTTAATTATTGATTTATGTAACTAAGGCATAGTAGATTTGTAGATGAGTGAGGATGAAAGACGTAATTTTCTTAACACGAACATTTATGCCACAAAATCAAACAGTGCGATTGAAAAAGATTATTTAGATATTGCATAATCATACCATTATTCATACAATAGATATTGACTGATTTCAAATACAAACTGCACAATAATTATAAATTGTGTTCTTTAATAATAAATGATATTTGACACTAAGGGAACTTCTGACTTGTCTAAGTTTCCGACTACTTATAGCATGATACGATGTGTTCAAACGAGATTAGTAGAAATTATGAATCAATATTAATAAGTGCAGCTCATCTACAAGCTAATAGTTTCAATCAACTTTGATAAAAAAGCATAAAACCAATAAGTATTCACTTAATAATTTAGTATTCTTCCTCTAATAAATAAACAAGTAAAATTCATATTTTCTACCTTGCATGATCCATATCATCACAAGCATATCGAAGGTCACGACAAGCGAGGGCCATGCGACGACCGCCAATACTGTAACACCAAATATAAATTCAGCTCTAAATAAATAAAGGATTGAGTAAGCCACTTCACAAAGGCAAAATAATACTTGAAAACCGTTAGAAAGTCTAACTCACTCTTAAAAGCTAGCTCAAGAGGGGGAGGTTTGTACGTTATTATAAATTATCGAATACTTTCATACTTGTCTGACGTGGGATTCTTGACACACCCCCTTCAGTCTAGAGCAGGACTGGACATCTGATGGATATATTGGGCAGAGCGACATAACCGGGTACCGCCCAAACTATCGAGACAAACTGACTCTGATACCATGTTAGAAAGCTTAACTTACCCTCAAAATCTAGCTCAAGAGGGGGATGTTTGCACATTATTATAAATTGTTGAATACTCTCATCCTTGTATGTTAGAAGGCCTAACTCATACTTAAAAGCTAGCTCAAGAGGGGGAGGTTTACACATTATTATAAATTGTTGAATGCTCTCATACTTATCCGATGTGGGATTCCTAACACCCCCCTTAGTCCAAAGCAGGACTGGACATCTGATGGACATATTGGATAAATGGACATAACTGGGCACCGCCTCAAACTATCGAGACAAACTGGCTTTAATACCATGTTAGAAGGCCTAACTCACTCCCAAAAGCTAGCTCAAGAGGGGGAGGTTTGTCCATTATTATCAATTGTTGAATGCTCTCATACTTGTCCGATGTGAGATTCCTGACACACCCCCTTCAGTCCAGAGTAGGACTGGACATCTGATGGACATATTGGGCAAAGGGACATAACTGGGCATCGTCCCAAACCATCGAGACAAGTTGGCTCTGATATCATATTAGAAGCCTAACTCACCCCCAAAAGCTAGCTCAAGAAGGGGAGGTTTATACGTTATTATAAATTGTTGAATGCTCTCATACTTGTTTGATGTGGGATTCCTAACACACCCCCTCAGTCCAGAGCAAGACTGGACATCTGATAGGCATATTGGACAAAGGGATATAACTGGGCATCGCCTCAAATTATCGAGACAAACTGACTCTGATACCATATTAGAAGACCTAACTTACCCTAAAAAACTGAGAGATTTGTAAATTATTATAAATTAATAAATGTTCTCATATTTGTCCGACTTGAAATTCCTGATAAACACTCTAATTAGAAATAACAGTTAACGGAAGCTTAAAAGCTTTTCTCATACTTATTACCTTTTTTTTTATTCATACTTCACGGAAGCTTAAAAGCTTTGCTCATACTTGTTACCTTTTTTTTATTCATACTTAATTACAGTTGTTTAAAGTTAGAATGTATTCTAACTCTCTTTATGGTATTACCTTTTTTTTTTTTTTAAATCTTCTTTACAACATTACTTTAAACAACTGTAACCTCTCTCTCTCTCTCTCTCTCTCTCTCTCTTAATGATTACCCATATTTGTCTTCAAGTTTGTCTGTACACAGACATAAGTGATAAGACTTGACCCTAATTCATGCGCTTGTATAGAACGTTAAATAAACCATAAATTATTCATAGAGATGCACCAAATCAATCTTGAATTTGTTTAATTTCAATGAATGCTACAAACCACAAGCTTTTTCATTAAAAAAACATATTATTCACCGAAACATAAATGGAAAATAATTTGTTATAGATAATACAATATTTATAGAAATTGTGTATGAAAGTGAAAATCTTTAAATTGAAATATGTGGGATCAAAAAGGATGAGAACTGTATAAGAATGCAAGGAAGGTATAGGTAGAGATTTACCTGGAGCTACTCCCCCTTATCTGATGAACAAAGGTAATCACTTTTGCATAGTCAATAATATGTTCATTCCTGATGGTATCAATACAAAAAAGTATTCAAATAATTAAGAAACGATCAGAAAGTATGAACTTAAATCGCAATCAAATATGAAGTATTGCTGAAAAATTAATTACATGTATTTGTTAACTTGTGTTATGCAACTTTCAGCATCACTGCAGAACATGTTTATCAGATCTATTAAAAACCGGGGACTCTCTCCTTGTCGTAAATCAAGGATATGTTCAAAGTGATCGTCTAATATCCCCTGCAAGTCATTGATATTTTTAATTGTTTTAGCACCACCGAAAAGAGAAATAAGCGCAAATGTTAGAAGAATTTCCAAATTAAAAAACAAAACTTCAAATCCCAACAATATTTAGAAAACATTCACGTCCACTTCTTTAGCTTCGTAATGTGATTCATTTTACAAGAGAGAAGTGTGTAAATCCCAATTCTAGATTGCTACTTGGCTTCTTAGGTCAATAAAAATAAAGAAAGAAATTAAATATTTGAAGGGATCATCACAATTCTTCTTCTAAGGCTTTCTTCTTTTAATCAGTACTGTCATCAAACGAAATATTTATCTTCTCCTGCATGCCTAGATTACAATATCACCTCAAACGCAGACACAGACGGACAGAAAGAAAGGTCCAATATGCTGGTAATTGGCCATATGACTAGGTTTCCACCCTCATTAATACCCACAGAGGGAAGGAGACAAGTTCGGATTCTTTTATCCTTGACAACATGAATTCACTCTACTGAACTTTGAAGAGTAAACCATCAAATCACTAACATAAATCGATTAAAATATTCCAACTACTTCTCTTTAAGTAGAACATGAAGGAAATGAAACACACGACATACACATAATACCTGATCAGTTAAGTATTGGATGAAGTTTCTCTGCTCTTGTCTTAGATTATAGCTGCTCATTTTTTCGTTGAATGGCCAAAAACTCTTGTCACCACCCAGATGTAGAACAACCACACCCTTTTCAACACCGTCTACACTCTCATTTTTGCTACCATAGAGAACTTTATTTCTTGTCCTTGCTATATAAAAGAGAGTGAGAACCATGATTGTCACTAAATGGAAAAGTCTGCCACATTTGGTAGTGAACAAAGAAGCATATTTGTTCATTGGCCATACCTAACACATGACAAGAGAGTGATTGCCTTACTGGCTGAACCTGCCAAATCCGACAGTAGAACAAACAAGCATGCATTGGATTTTGGAAAACAGTTACTTCGGAAAAGTCACTGGAATTCAAATGCGCCGCACTCATCTCTTCTTCTGGGAATGGTGGCCCAGAAATGTTTGTTACGAGGAAAGTGCTTCGGTACAAAACCTGGAATCCAAAGATGTCGCGGCCCTAATCAAATCACAATGTTGCGGTTTTTTATTTTTATATTATGAAGGTTGCAGCTATAAGTTTTTGGGTTCCTTCTAAATACTTTCCATGTTTTTATTTATCAATATAAAAAAAATCATCCCATCTTTTTTTGCCATTTTCCACTTTATTATTTGGAAAAAAAATCGATGTGCATTTTTCAATCTACACATACAGTCCGTAAAATAAATTGACATTTATATGCTTTATACGAAATACTGCAAACTTAACATATGAATTCATTTTTATCATTTAATCTTTTTACAATCAAAGTTAATAAAATGAAAATTTAAGTTATATTGAATGTGAAGAATAGATGATTATCTTTATAATCTGTTTGACTTTTATTTGACTAAAGGACAACACGTAGCCCTTTGTTTTGGTTTGTGAGGGTGCCAGGAAATTAAAGTTTTTCCAAACTAAAGAATAAAGAAAATGGATGCGCCTCGTAATCTGATTGAAATTTAAAATGACTGTGTATTGTAAGAAAAGGGACAGGAATCTAACAGAAAGAACTTTATTTCAATGGTAAACAAATCGGTAAAAACGCAATGACTAAAAATTGAAAGGAATAGCTAAAGACAAATTGGGAGGAAAAATGCTAGGCTAGGAAAAAATAAAGAAATTGCCAAAAATAAAGAAATAAGCTAAAAGGTGCGAAAATTTGCTGGAGTGCCAGGCTTTTGATTTGTCAAGAGTGAGATCCTTCTTTCTTCTTCAAAGCCCCTATTTATAGCCACCGATGATGAGTGTCTCAATTCAAATTTGTAATCTTGATAAAGCTTATCCCACTAGATAAAGATAAAGTTCAAATAATCCTCATCTTATCCGATGGAAATTGAGTTTGGCTGGTGTCCATCATCTTATTCTCTTATCCTTTCTTTAAATTTGGACTCCCGGTCATCTACTCTAAATCAAACTCTATCACATCTTCCTTTGGACACCTAATTCTAATGGGCCAAGGCCAGTGTCTGGACTTCGAATTGAGTGCTCCACTGCAATTAAACTTGTAATCCTGATAAAATTCGATCTTGCTAGATAAAGATAAAATTTGGGTAAAACCTTATCTTGTCAGATAGAGATAAGATTTGGATAAAATTTTATCTTATCCTATAGAGATAATATTTAGATAAAACTTTATCCTTATCTCCTCATTATCTTGGACTTTAAGACTCCCACTCCAACTCAAATTCTACTACTCCCTTCTTTGCTGGACACTAGAATCTGATGGGCCAAGGACAGTGGTTTTCTTCTGGACTTCGAACCATGGATTTTCTTTGGGCTTCGAGTTTTCGGCCCAGAACAGTAAAAATAGGCCGAACCCATTTTTAGGTGTAAACAGATGCCCCCTGCACCATTGGGCTTATGACCATAAGCCTAATGGTGGTCCTTTACTTGACGTCTCTCATCTTCCATTTTGTGTAGCGCGACTTGTAGCTCCTCCAGACTTATTTCATCTCTTATTATTTATGGGATCTCTCCTTCATACACTAACTTTGTTCCGAAAATCTTAACTTCATAATTGGCCATTACTTGTTTCCTGACCTGCTGCAAAATTGCTTTCTGGGTGACCCTTACAGCCACTGACCACCCTTCTTTATTTCCTTGAGCAATCATTGGCTTGGCTGGCCAACGCTTTCTTCTATCGGCCTAAAAAGCCTGATGCTTTTATCCTTCTCAATTTCTTCTTCACAGTGCTCAACCATCTGCTTGATCATGTTGGCCAACTTCTTCCCTTTATCAATCATCTTTTGTTTCTCCACTAAGTGAGCCTGGGTTTGAATTTGAAGCTTTATCTCCAGATTCTCTTTTTCCTGGAAAAGTCACTGGGCCAACATCTTGCGCTCCCACCTTCTTTTCCTTGTCTTAATGTTTCTCTGAGCAGCAGTAAGTATTTCTTCTTTATTATTCCTTTTACTTTCCACCCAAATCCACTCTCCAACTTTCTTGGGCATTGGTGGCTTAACAAATTTCAGATGACCGCCAGTCCTGATGACTACCTGGTCACCAGCTTCACTATTATTTCCGGTGACCCGGTCACCGAACCTTTTCAGTACACCGACTCTCTTTTGACTTTTAGAAGCAGTGGTCAGGTTGTCTTTCTTTTTCCACATGTTCCACCCTTTAGGCGTCCACACTTGATGCTCTTGTCTCCTTTTTTGGTTGAGCCAACTTCTCAAATCAACACTTGCTACGTTCACTGACCTTACCGAGAATGGATTCTTTTCAATAAGCACTGTCTCTTCTAGGAACTTGAGAATTTTCCTGTTGATGTGATCCTGAATCACGTTCCTGAAGGCCCAACACCTGTTGGCGGAATGAGTCCACGTGTTATGATATTTGTAATAGTCTTTGGCCTTCATCTCCTCCTTGGTAGGCAAAACATGATCTATCGTCTAAGTGTTTTGCCCATACATTGCTTGGCCTATGGTTACCGGCTGTTGATCAGCCTGGTGACTTGTACTCCTTGGGAGTGCCTGCATCTAGTTGGTCACCAGACTCCCATTGTCCTATGAGCTCACTCTCTCTTCATAGAGGTGAGGTTGAGTCACTGGTCCATTGTGACTGTGGAATTGAACAGGGTCTTGTTATTGACAGACACCGGAGGCAGAATAATTTTCGGTGTCTCATCCCTTTTGTGCGGTGGCCGGTTGGTGGACACTGGTTGTTTCTCCTTATTGGGGCTGTCAGTCCTGGTGGATTGCCCCCCGAGCACCTTCACGGGAGAAGTTTCTCCCAACTTGGCCGCCTTGGCTGACGACCCTTCACCTCCAGTTGG
>JAOSBN010000008.1:8987614-9024930 GCA_027563595.1 Erythroxylum suave | reverse complement strand
AGTGGTTTTAATAGTAAGATTTCTATTAATAGTTCATATTTAATAGTATAGTTATATTATTAATGCTCTTTACATATGTGTAGGATAAATTTGACAAAGCATATTCGGAGAAGGTTGGCCAAGTGAATGATCCAGCCACGGTCGATCCTGATCAGTTGTGGGTGGAGTTGTTCCCGGAGTATAAAGGGCGAGTATATGGGACTAGCAACCTTGCTGGCGAGTTTACTTCCTCTGCTAGTACAATGTCTTTTAGGACTTCTTCCAATATCCAATTACAAGAACAAGTGATTCAATTGAAGGCACAACTAGTTGACCTTGAACAATTTAAAGAATGGGTCCAGACTGCATTTCAATCAATGGGAGCAACCTTGCCTTTAATGCCAGTTCCTGCTCGAGCATCAACTGGGGAGTCTTGGCAGTCACTAAGGGAGCAATTGGGTGAGCACTCCCCTGCCAGTATGACCCCTCGTGCTAACAATGCAAGAGAAGATTTTAGGACTGTATAGTTTTTGTGACTTCAATAATTATGATAATAATTTGGAAACTATTGTGGATATTGTCTATGATATGAGTTGCATGTATGTCAACATTATTAGATGTTATAAAATTTGAATATTATGAATGATATTAGATATTAAGGATATTTATAAAATTTTTACATATTATTTTAAAATTTATTCATCTCATTTATTATCATAATATTATGAATGAAGTTGCATGTTAAGGATATTTATAAGTTTTTTTAATTTTTCTTGGAAAATAAAAATAAATTTGAAAATGTATTCAAAATAAAAGAAACATCCGTTCCTAAATCAGTTCCGAACAAAAAGAATTATGTCCCTAAATCCGTCCCAACATGGGCTGAAACAAACCACATGTCTGTCCCTAATTCCGTCTCTAATAACCACATGTTCGTCCCTAATTTCGTCCCGAATTCCGTCCCACATTCCGTTTCAAATGCTTCGATAGTTCGGTCCCTAAATCCGTTCCAAATCAAATCCGGCTCAACGGAATTTTCCTTCTCAAAATTCGTTGATAACTCCATTCAGTACCAATATTGGGACAGAAATTTTCGTCCCAAAACAAATACAATAATTCGATTGGTATTTATATTGCAAACGATGTTTGGGACGGATTTTTCAGTTCTTGTGTTTTAGGGACGGATTAAATTCTGTCCTTAAGATTTGTGACCAATCAAATAACGACGGATAATTTTCGGTCCGAAAATCCGTCCCTGATTGGATTTGAAACCGACATTGGGTCGGATTTGGCGCTTTTTTTTCCGTTCCTAAATCCTATTTTTCTTGTGGTGTATTTCTCTATACCTTAAAGATGTAAATATGCTGAAATCACTAATAATATTGAATAAAAAATAGTTATATGAATTTATCTTAAAACATTTCTTTTTCATAGGTATTTCTTTTTTAAAATATAATTAGACTCTAGCTATTCTAGGTATAATTAAACTCAACCTTTACTAAATAACATTAGTAATATTTTATTAGGATTTAAATTTTTCACATGGTTGAATCTCGTCTAAATTAATTTTAGTTTTCATGGATCATCAAACTCTTATGCAGCAACAAAAAGTTTTGGTTAATCTATCGAAATAAGACAAGTCTAATCCCTACAATTACTAAGGTGTATCAACAGGAAACCCACCTTCAAGTGCTATAACTGCAAACTTAAAGATAATCTAGAAACAAAATTAAGGGACGCGTATAATCTATAACCCCATTTAACCAGATTCATATCATAAAAGAACAATTAATAGCTTTTCAAAAATTTAGCAATATCAGTTCCTTTCCATTTCAGGAAAGGGACATCTTTGCATAAACTTATCATCGGAGTCAAACTCCACCAAAAGCTAGCCTAAAAGCAAGCACATGAAACTAAAAGTTATATAATCAATTTAAAAATTTTACTTTATATTTGATTAATCAATAATAATTTTATTATTACTGGAATTGATTGCATCCATAAAAGTTTAGAATTCTAACTCCATTCACCTATAAAGATTGAATAGATTCATATTATAGTCTTTTTCAACCCTATCCTATGGTCTTACTCTATCGCATTCACTTGAGGCTGATCCGGGAGACCGAAAATTTCAAAAACTAGGTATATTAGTTCTTACTCTATTATTAGTTGAAAATAAAATATACTAACTAGGTAGATTAGACGAATCTCATCATCGTGTTTCGTGATGGAGTTCAATTAAGCTAATGCTTCTTTGATTTAATAACCAGAGAAGTAACGAAAAATAACCAACAAGACCCTACTCCTTCCTTTTTATTTAATGTAGGTCCCTTTATAATATGTACGAGTAATTTCCTCCAAAGCGCAACAACGGCTACATAAGAGGCAACCAAAAATGTCAAGATAAATGAAAATATAACAAGACATAAGCGTGAACATTACCACGTAAAAGCAGTCAAGAGTAAAGCCATGAAAAAGAAGAACAAAGGTGAATATATCATTGAAGAAAGATGAATAAGACAAAGTGAAGAAGCCGCTAGACGAGAACGTCGCTACAATCAAAGAAGAAGAGAGGAGTGTGGGAGTAAATTAGGATTTTAGTGATAATAAAATTTAAGATTAAAGATTTTCTGGTAAAAAATTTAAATAGTTATAATATTTTATTACTTAAAAAAATTTTATTAATTAAGAAAATAAATTTGTTAATTACAATATTTATGTATTTTAAAATTAAGAATGAGTCCATTACATCACTTAACGCATATGTGATATTACAAAACAACAACATTTTAATAGAAATCCAAAACTACACAATCTTATCCTTAATTGATAAAGAGGTTATTTTCAGTAGATTTATTAGAAAAAGAGAAAAAAAAAGAAAAATAATTTTGAGAATTGTTTGTAAAAAAATTAAAACTAAATAAAAAGATAAAAACAAATATGAAATAAAATAAAAATAATAAAAGATGCATGTTAAAAATTAAAATAAAATAAAAGTAGACATAAAAGATAATAATAAAAATAAAAATAATAGAAAGTAAAAGTAAAAATAATTTGAATAAAATATAAAAATAAATAAAATAAATAAACAATAAAAATTAAAAAAGATAAAATATAATTATAAAGAATAAAAAATAAAATAAAAAGATAAAGGGTAGTAACAACAATAAAAACATACAAATAAAAAATATAATAAGTAATATAAACATAAATAAATAAATAAAACAAATAAGTTAACATGTTACATTATAAACCTATTTTAAAGATAAAATATTATAATATAACACGTCAGATAACTAATCATGTCAAGCCTTTGTTAAGATTTTCGTTCACACAAAAATTAATTTAAATGTTTGTAAAACTTTAAAATTTAATTTAAGCAAATAACACGTTAAACTGTAAAGGTTAGAATTATTTTTTTGTATTTTGCTTCAAGAAAAAAGGACAAGCATTTTTTATTATAATAATGTTGAATTTCTAATTCAAGTAAAGAAAAAAGGACAACTCTTTTTTTTATTATAATAATGTTGTATTTCTAATTCAACTCCAAGCTTATTTTCGACCTCTGATCATCTCTCCTCCCGAAATTAATACCCTAAAGGGCCTAAATTAAGTATCAACAAATGAAATATGGAATGGTTGCGGTGGCTAAAGAAAAGAGAACATCGGTTCGATAAAAAAAGTTTGAACCGGTCAGTGATTTAGTCCAATTTCACCTAATAATCTCTATATATTAAAACCAACTAGTTTATTAACAAAACGGCAGATTTTTTGTCAAACCAATTCAGCCGATCCTATTCAAATCTCTCTCTTACTTGTCCATTTACTTCGGTAGGACAGAAGAGAAACTTTTTGTCATCTTCGATCGCCACCAATTATTCTACTTCACATCTTGCAAAAACCCATATGAATCCCACAAGAATCTCCTCAAACTTTAAATCCTAAAATTATGGCACCATCATGAATATTATCACTTCTCTCCTTCTCTGCCGAATCTCTCAACCCTAGCCCCCATGGATTCATGTTATCCATAGCTCGTCTCATGAACTTCTTGTTTCTAATGAAGTTCTCACCATCATTGGCACTGTCAACCCCATGAAACCTGCTTTAGAACCCATTCTTCCATTCATCACTTCCAAATTGTTACCTCTATTATCCGAGACATGCCAAACCCGCAATTCCATTCATGGTGCATAAGAACGTTTTATTGTTAGCTTTAGTGGTTTATAACAAAATGTTGAAGTTGAATTGCTCTCCAAATAGAGCTATCTTTAGTATTTTGATTGATGGTTTGTGTAAGAACGACAAAACTCAAGATACACTTACAATGTTCGATAAATGACACAACTGGGAGTTGCGCCGAATAAGTTTACCAACAACTTTTGTAGTTTCTAGTTGTGTCTAGCTGGTAGGACTGACTATGCTCATAGTTTATTTAATACTATGAAAGATAATGAGTATAATCCTTTTCGGTCACTTATAATGCATTGCTAAATGGATTGTGCAAATCAGGTAAAATTGATGAAGTTTTAGAAAGATGGATATGTGCTAGGGGCTAGAGCATATACTATTTTGATGAATGGCATGTTTAAAGCTAAGAGATACAAAGAAGCAGAAGCATGGTATGAGAAAATGATTAAAGATAAGATTAAACCTGCTCATGTTTTATACACTACTATAATAATTTCATGCATCACTAATTTATAATTTATTTTAATATAGTAAAAAAACAGTTGATACAAATATTTTAGATGAAAGTATAATTTACAAATTTTTAAATAATATTGGAGAATTTAAAACTTTAAACGTAACTTCTTTCAAAAATACAACTTTAATTTTGTTATTTAAAGTTTTATATTTTATTTCAATAAAAAATTTTATTTTTACTTATTTTCATATTTACTTCTTATTTATTACATACCAATTTTATAACAGTTCACTACCGGTTAAATATTCAAACCTTAAATCTTTCCTTTGACCAATTTGATGTCCGATTCAGTTTTTAAAACATTAAAATAACACAAGCTATAAGCAACATATACACCTCGATTAGCATAATTTTGCATAGGACTACAGTTCAAAAATACGATTCACCACTTAATGAACAAAACCAAGTTATTGAGGTGAACAAAACCAAGTTATCTTATGAATGGCAAGATCAGAATCTCAAACATTAGGTGTATATGTTTAATCTGGCAAGATCGGAGAGAACGACCCTCGAAGAAAAAATATACAGGTGGTCTGCAATTTAATCTGGCGGGGATCCAGTTAGGCATGTTGGCATGAAAGAACTTAGAAAAGGAATAAGAGCAAGCAATCGAACATACAGGAGATGATAACACACGACAGTTGCAAATAACGTTAAGACATGAAGCACAGATGAGCATGTCGAGAAGATCTCAGCTTGCTCTCCACTCTGATAACACGAATACATTATATTTCGATCTACAGTAGGAAAACAGCTAAAGATGTGCCTGGAGGTGGAGGCCTTGCACGTTAGAAATACTTATGTTTACCTGAAGCCGACAAAGTAATGATTAACATGACAATCATGACGGAAAACAATGAATTTCTTGACAAATCAAAAGAAAATGTTAAGAAGCACTATCATGACGGAAAACAATGAATTTCTTGACAAATCAAAAGAAAATGTTAAGAAGCACTAAAAGAGACGGAACAAGTCTGCTCGTCTACAAAGATAATCCGCACACCAAGGGTAAAAAACAATAACCTTTGGGAAACGACCATAACTCCGATCACACTTGACCAAGATCGGAGTTATTCCTTAAATTTTTATCAATCACGAAACAAATCTTTAGCTTTACATTCCTCTCCTCAAGATTCTGAGATCGACTTGACAACTTGGGGATAAGTATTAGTTGGACACTTTATTTCTTAATATAGACTTTTGCTGAAAGATCAGCAATAAGTTTCAAGCCGAACAAGCTAAAATGACTCAAATCAGCCTTTCTCTTCCGAATAGGGGAAACAAGAGTGACGTCTTCTAATATTTATTGTGTTGTTGATCATATCTCCTAGAGAACATACAGATTATTTGACCATTGACATAGGAGACATGAAGGAACAGAAATTAAGACCCTAAATCATTGGGATGAATACACAAATCCCTACATGTCCAAGGTGATAACTATTTAGAAAATTCTCTTCCATGACTAATAATTTGAACTTATTCCTACACAAGGGACTCAGCTGCAATCGTGTATCCCAAGTAGCTTTAGACAAGAAAATAAAAATATAAGAGAAAAGAAGGGCGACAACCTTAGTATAAGAAAGCTGTACAGAGGACTAGAATGAGACACTTACCTTGATCCATCATTTGTAGGTGCACGTCAGGGCAAATTCGTCTCTGATCATCACAGAATGATGCTACGACTTAGGAACAGTCACATTCAAGATCTTCACATCCTGGTATGGCTTATCTGTTTTATCTGTCTTCACCTTCTCAATAGCCTGTCAACGGCACCCACATTAATATTTCTATAGGATGCAGAGGCATCCACAAATATTATTAGTGATGGGTCATACAAGGAATTCCATAACTGTCCCTAAAGTAGAGTAGAGTACATGGCCTGCTAGTGAGCAAGTTGACATTCAAAGTCGCATGATGATCAAATAAAACTAGTTAAAATATCCCCTGTTTTTGTTTCAGAAAGGAACTTATGAATAAACTTAACTCAATGTCAGTTTTATACAACATAATACATTATGGAATTTCTTAACCACATCTGAAGGGAAACTGTGCATGCATATGCAAAATGTAAATGCATATCAAACAACTAAGGCTCATTTTTACCTGGACAACATCCATTCCTTTAACAACTCTACCAAAAACAGTATGCTTATTGTCCAGCCATGGAGTGGCTACAGTGGTGATAAAGAACTGAGAGCCATTTGTGTTTGGTCCAGCATTTGCCATTGACACTGTGAAGGGTCTATCATGCCGTAAACTGAAACACAAAAATGTGATCAGTAGTAGTACAAATAGAACTAAAGATCATGCAAATAAACCAGAATCTAGAGTATGCAGTGGAAAATGGCAGATAAGAAATACACGAGAGAGAGAGAAAGAGTGTGCCGGAGCACCTGACACATAAAAGACCATTGTATGTCCAAGTGTTGGGGAAATCAACAAGGGAATTTTCAAAATACCTTCTGTAGAAATTATTACAATTGGAGATTTGAAGTTAAGTTTGGAATTAAAAGCTTTGTTTAGACACACTAGTATAAGTAATAAAGGGTTTCCATCAAGTTCCATATAAGTCTCTCTCTCTCTCTCTGAAGTTACGCTTTTTCTTTTTCTTCTTCTACTTATAGAACTACATTTTCCTACTTAACTAGTCACTTCAAACTTTGCTGTAAAATAAGCAACCAAGCCACCGAAAGTTTGCTACAAACATCTGTAATGACAATGAATGTACTTTAGTTAATTTATAATTAAGATCCACAATTAGATAAACCTCCACAAGTGTTAATAGAGTAGCCCTAAGATATTCACCACGATCCATATGTTATTCTTTTCTCTCTCTCTCCCACCCAAACTGAGCTTAAAATTCTTCTTCTAGATCATTATACCTACACAATTTTTACTCAACTCTATGTACAGGCTATAACTCCAGCAACCAAACCACTGCACATATAAACATTAATAATGGAAAAAGCTTTGTCATATCCCATGTATCACAGCTTTGTTTCTTTAAATTAAACCTCTTTATATGCCAACTCGTGAAATCATTCCATGAAATAGCCAAAATATCCTGATCTAACAATGTCACATGAATGGCCAGAACATCATTTTCTCCACAAATTAAAGGTTATAGTTTGACCAAGCCATATTTGAACCATCAAAGCAATTGGCACTGTGATAATGAGCATTAAAGATTGTTCTTTACGACTCCATGCCACCAACTTGTTTCATGTGATTTTCAGGTCTTGTATGAATAGCTAATGAAAGAGGAAATATGGAAGAAATCTTAACCAATAACTACTTAAGAACTCTATATTCATCTTTCCAGTACATTAACTGACAGCCATAGCCACAGGCATAAACATCTAGAAGAAGCAAAGAAGATCTTCATCAACCAAAACAAAGAATTTTGCTATCTCTTTAAGTGTTTCCGAATTATAATGGGGGAAATCTTGATGTTTCAGGAACCAATACAATACAATGCAAACGAACCAAAAAGGTTACCTTTTGTGAAACTCATCCTCAAACTCTCTGCCCCAAATAGACTGGCCACCGGTGCCATCTCCCAAAGGGTCTCCTGTTTGTATCATGAACCCTTTGATGACACGGTGAAAGATGAGATTATCATAATAGCCATTTCGGCAGTGTGTTGTAAAGTTCTCCACAGTTTTTGGACATTCCTCAGGGTACAATCTCATGTGAATGTCACCCATTGTGGTATGCAAAATCTGGTCAAAGAGTATTGATCAGAAAATATGATTAACAAGTGCAAAAAGACAGCTGTGCTCTATTTTATGAAAAAGAGAACATAGGGCCTATAAACATGCAAAGTTTACGGAATAACTTAACAGCCATCTTGCTAATGCACTTATCTACAGGTCTAAACAAATTGCAAGACAGCTATAATCTCATGCATTTCTAGACTCGTGTATTTGATAGACCAGGTTTAACTTGTGCAATAAAATTGTGTATGGAAGCACAAAAAGAAAGTTTACCACGTTGTCAGGTAGAGATGTTGTCACTGCTTTTCCAATATCAGATACAGCCAAAAGCTCATCTGCCGGGGGCTTTTCATTGAAGACATCCCTTCCCTTGGTAGCATCTTCGGGTTCTTCTGGTTCTCTCCGACTATTGACATCACAAAACAATCAACAAAAAGAAAAGAAAAGAATTAGCAACAGAAAAACCAAGCCATATAAAAATAAAAAGGGGAGCTCAATTTCAGTAAGTAAGATAATGTAATTTGCTGCAGTAAGTTTTTCAAATAAACCAACATGTTTAGTTCAGATTGGCACCTATTAAACTCATTTTCCATCTATGTCAAGGAATGTTAAGCAACTTATTAGTGTTGATTTCCTAAACCAAATTATCAGGATTCAATCAATATCCCGTTACCGGTACCAACTATTTCATTCTTTACATGAACCGCTAGGGTCAAACTTTTCAAAATAAGAAACGTATACATCATCAAGTACAAATAGAAGACAAGCATAATAAGAATTTTTGCAAATATCAGAAGCTATTTGAATGTTTTCATGTTACTTCTCTCCTATTGGTTGATATCAATACCATGTCCAAGTTCAGCACCTGGTAAAGTCAATAATAGCATCACAAGAGAATATTTAAGAAAATAAAACCATAAATTTAAATGAACAGTTAGAAAACCAGCGAAGCCACCTGAATAAATAAATCCTGTGCTTCTTGAAAGCACAGCATAAAAGAGTAGGGTCTGTCAAGGGATCTTTGCTCTCATTGACATTTGCTGCAACAGATGGCAATTTCCTAACCTTTTTACTGCCTCGATCACCTTGATACAGGGCAATTTGCAAAAACCTGTCATTACTCTCCACCTTTCCTAGAATTCTTGCAACTTTGTTGGTATGTAAATTTACTACCTACAGAAAACATAGAATCCAAAAAGTTGTAGAAAGAACAAAGAGAAAATATTGGTATATTGTGGTGAAGAAATCCAACAACAGATCTCTAGATAATGTTTCATGCAATTTAAGTTTAGTTATTTACTTTAATTCCAAGGAGTGTTGCATAAATAAGGAAATTAGAGCTCTCATCAAAAACAGCATTTGGTTGTGGTGCAGTTTCTGTCTTTTCAATTTCTTTCTCAACAGCCATTCTTCTTCCAAAATCTATAGCTTCCAACTGGTATAGCGAAGACCCGCTTCTCTGGAGATCTTGAGCCACCTAATGAGCACAAAGTTCATAAATGAGCACAGAACCTAACAACTTAAAAGCAATAATTGCAATAAATTTGTTAATACCTCCAGTGATTCATCGTAAACTCGTCTTAGTTTACCCGTTCTGAACCAAAACACACGAATCCTTCGGTCAGGTGAGGTAACAGAAAATTGCTTACCATCTGAGCTCACCTGAATAGTAAGATTACAATGCAATTAGTCAAAGTTTCTTTTCCACTACATTCTGCATAAATTTCATGGGGAAAACAATTGAACATCTTAAAATTCTAAACAAAAACTACTACAATTGCCAATATTCAAGCACAAGATTGTTCCTAATTCGACCAGTTATAGAGATGCGATATGTACCTCAATAGTTGAAACAACTGTTTTGCATTTTACAATCTCAAGTAGACTGGTATCACTTTTCAATCTAAAGTTCACCCTGCAGTGACCAAATGAAAGAAGATCATCAGGCATCAATGAGGATAAGACAACAAAATCATACAAACAAAACTTAAAAGTGACAATACGTGATTAAAAGACAACAGCCAAACTTGATTCAAGTATCCAAGAGATCAGAAAATAGCCAATTGCATGATGGCATAACTTGTTCCATTGAAAAAAGCATTCCATTGCTAGGAGACCAATATAACAGCAAAGCCAAAATTCAACGTTTTAGCTGCTTTAGCTATAAAAGGTGCAACTCTTAGTACGTGAAGACATCAAATGCCATCATTTTACACGAGATTATGAATTAACCATTAACTCCCAAGTTATGAACTAATGAAAGAAGATACATGATAAGCAAATGGACGACAGGATAGGAATTTATCGATATTTAGTAATAGTCTCGTTGATTACTACAAGAGCCGAAGCTCCCCAGCCGACAATGACCCCTCAAGCTTAGTAGCTGAGACAGCAGAAAGAAAAGAAAAAAAAGTTCCCCCTCTGTGCTACCCGATTCCCTTACATACGCACCCCTTGCACTCGATTTTTCTCTCTCCTCTAACAAATTCTAACAAACTCATTCCCTAACCAATAGTTGACTCATCATTCCCTGGGTCACTAACTTTCTGCTCTGCCTTAGCCTTTCTCCAGGAATAAGTTAATATGGGTTTGAGGCCCATGTTCTGTTCCTTCCTCCTATTTCTCCTAGAGTAAGTCAACATGGGTTTATGACCCGTATAGCTATCAATACAAAATGAGCCTTTAGCCTAAACTGGGATCTCATAACACAAGGTTCAGTGATGTACACCAACATAGGAAATAAGCCCACACCCTTTCACTTTAAAATATCTAATTGAAATAACTTGAAAATGGGGCAGCCATATCATTCAAAGCAGTAATCAAATGTAAGTGTTCCTATGCACATACTCTCCATCAAAGCAGTAATCAAATGTAAGTGTTCCTATGCACATACTCTCCATCAGGGAACTTAAGTGTTGAAGGCTTCCAGTATTCAATGATTCCCTTTTCATCAGCAGATATCACAATATCAAAGATATGATTATACTTCATAACTTTAACAGGTGCCAAGTGTACCTGGAGGAGTAGAAATTTAAAAAACATAAGCATCTTTATCATGACAAGATAGGTACAAAAACCCTTTCATTTGGAAAACTACAATTGACATTAAGGTACGAACCTCTCTTGATATGATAGGTTCATTTGAACCAGATCGTGCATCATAGATGTGCACAAATGAAGAGTTCTGATCACTAACAGCAAGTTTAGCCTTGACATCACCTTGTTTGTAGACCCATTCGACACTACCAGGAATAAATGGTAGGCGAATCATAGCCATCATATCATAATTGACAACATCATATATCTTCACGGAACTGTCATCTGAAATTGTGCAACAAAGCAGGCCATCCACACTAACCTGCATGGCTGAACAAACTCATGGTTGATGACTGCACCGTCTTAAGAAGATGAAAATGGAGATGACAAACCATAAGGCTACAGAGGTAGTGTTGAGAAAAATGAACTCACCGCTAGATCTTTTATGGGGCCAAGGTGAGATCTAAAATGTTTTGCAAACTCAATGCCGGTAGATTTTTTCTTCCAAAATTTCAGATGCCCTGATTCATATTAGTTATTATAAAAAAGAGCAGTCCATTTAGTAAGCATTGATAAAAGCGTATCATCTTTAAAAGCTCTGTCAATACAATACCAAACAATGAGAATAATCTTGTTTCTTGATCAATTAACTCAATAAGCAGCACTTATCAAGCAAAAATAGGTTGTCATGAAAAAGGTTGGTAATTAAGTCAAAATTTCCACCGCAATAAAACCTCTAAATTGATGAGATTCAACATACAAGCAAACTTGTTGTCTAATTCATGACTACCTAGCAACTATAGGATAAACAATGATACAAGACCACTGTATTTCGGGTGGTGTAGATAAGAGCAAACCAAGTGCACCAAAAGTTAAACTTTAATGGGGTGGCTGGTGTAGCCTATCGGTAGGCACTCCTTAAACTTTAAAGGGGTGGCTGGTGTAGCCCATCGGTAGGCACTCCCTACCTAGGACCCATAAGTCCTGGATTCATATGCTCACTTGAGTGGATGGGGTTTGAAAGTTACCACTTACTGTGTAGCCCAATTTTCTTAAGAAATAATGTCAAAATGAAGCATGCATTATTGTAGTTTCTAGGATGGCTCAATAAATGGATAGTCAGGATAACGTTGTGAATGAAATGGATATGTGAACCAACCACAAAATAAACGAAAAATCCAATAAATGGTGCAGTGCTATATTGTCAAGTGTAAAGAGTAACTAAATTCAAACACATTATGCATTCAAGTTAGCATACATCAAGACCAGATACTTTTAACACAAAGACTTGAAGCAGCAAAGATGTTCGTACCGTAGTTGAGTTTTTTCCCACCGGGGAAGATCAGTGCAGTAACACAAAAAGAAAAGCTCTATTTTTTAACAACTTCACTCTCTTCTTTTCTTTTTATTTTTCAAAGCAAGCAACAACAATCAATTAAAAAGAAACAGCGATATTGTGAATGCAAAACCAAGACTTAGTATTCATGTACAGCGAGAACGAATACCATCAAGACTTCCGGTAATGAAAAAATCAGCTGCAGATACAGCAACGTGAGTAACTACATCCCGATGCATATAACTCTTTTCATACCTGAAGTGTACGACAGAGAGAAGAAATTAGTGCTAAATCTTGCAAATTCCATTAGCAACTTTCGTCGAGTGAACAAGAAAGCATGATAAGAAGCTAGTAAAAACTTGTTGAGGACTGAACGACAGATAGTTGAGTACGCACTAAAAGAGAAGACAAAACCTATAACATATGTAGTTAATAAACCCTAGAAAGACAAGTACATATTGGCAGAGGGAAGAGCGTCGAGGTAGGCGTGCTCGAACTGGAGAGGACGTTTGGGGCGAGCCTTTGGTGCTGGACCAGGCCCTACCACTGGCGCCTCTTGCTCGGTGTCCGCCGTCAAGTTTCTGTTAGCGTCGCCGTTGTGGGAGTCCTCCATTGCTTTGCTTGTTGAGTAATTTCGGCGGCTTTTCGTTTTAGACCTCTTTAATCGAATGAGGTGCTTCGGTTGCGCTTTGTTATTCGAAAGGAACGACAGGTCGGATCAGGTATAGAAAAATAAAAACAAAAGATAATTCATTTGAATTTAATTCACCGCGACTTGACTTGGTCAACGCTATCTTTCCTTAGTTTAATTATATTTTATTATTATAAACAAAAGATGGTATGGATTAGTTTTGTGAGGGAAGGTTCAGGCAAACAGATAGTCCGTATAAAGTAGTGATATCTTACAGAACTGGCTAAAATTCTTTGTGTTGACGTACGAGCATAATCTATTTGATGACAACAGGAAAAGAAAAAAATTTTGGAAAAGAGTCTTGGTAGTATGGACATGGCGACCGGTGAGAGCCAGGCCTCCTGTTGTTTTCCGGCATAACATAAAAAGGAACACTGTGTGTATGTATGTGTCTGTCTCAAGAGTATCCAATTCTGTCTGCGTACTCTATTTGTTAGAGAGAAAAAAGGGTTTGAGTTCCTCGTGATATCATTTCTAACTTTGTTTCCTTTTCTCTTCTTTTACTCTTTCCTCATTCATTCACTCTCCTCTCGTGCCCTAACATCAACATACACACTCAAGCTCTCTCTCTCTCTCTCTGTTTTTTTTTTAATCTGCACAAAAGCTCCCTTCTATATTGCGTCCTCGTTGATACATCAATTCTTCTGATCTCTTCTTCAGGTGCTTTCCTCTGTTTTCTTTCTTTGTTACTTTTATGTTTATTTGGTTTCTGAATAGTTGCTATCACTTCCATTTTATTTGATTGTTTTTCTAAAGTTTGTTCCCTTTTTTTTAAAAAAAATTAATTAATTTACTATTGTAATTGGTAGAATGCAACGCTGAGGTGATGTGCTTGCTGGTGCAAAAGGGTCGTTTGATTAGAACCTGATTAGCTTGATTTGAAATGGAAGTCAACTGCTTGTATCTTGGCTTGAACATGATTAAGCATAATGTCTTGGCTGGGAAAAAACAGTATATTGATTATTTGATGTGCTTTACTATAGCCCAAAACTGGTTGTTAACGAAGAAAGTTGTCTGCTTTTTGAATTATTTGTTACATATCGTGTGCCAGGCGTGCTTCAGTGATTTAACTTAAAGTGAACAGCTTTTGTATTCGTCAAAAGGTCCAAACTTTAAGATGTGGTAGTTGTGCCATCAGTGTTGGGTGTGAATTACTGATGGGGAAATCTAGGTTAAGTTTATAGATCCCTCTGTTGATTTGAAATTCCATGAAACCTCATTCTTATGGTGAATAAGTTGCTTTAAATTACATTAGTTTAGTGATTGGTGCTAGAAGTTCTGGTCTTGTGGAAATATTAATTGTATTATTTCATGCTTGTTAATCAAATCATGTATGAGTTATTCTTCTGACCATATATTTCTCTGTATTTATCTTAAAGTTGTTTATCATGCCAGGATTTGGATGCTTCATTTTGAGGATGCTAAAGGGGTAAGGGCAGGGATTTTAACTGTGGGAACAGTATGACTGAAGAGAGCTTCCGAGGATTTGTCGTGTTTTTTTCTAATTTCCATTAGGAAGTATTTTCGGCATACTTCTCTGGAAATGGGTTAATATAACCTTTTAAAGTATTAATCAGTACTGTTAGTGTATAGAAGACAATTCAATGGGGATGGATGTGCTGCCCACCACATCTGAAATTGTTGAGTCAACTGAAGATACTGAATACAAACCAGATATGAGCTTAAAAGCAGGAAAACAGTCTGTTCTGAAAGTGGGTAATAAATATTCTATAGAAGATGACATTAATCGTCTTTTTGAAGCAATTGATAATAGAACTTCTACTAAGGGTCTTCGACTGGTGCATGAAGGTGGTAGAGACAGTTTAAGAAAAAAGGCTATGAAGAGACCAATGAGAATTGGTTCGCCTCAAACCTCAGGGATTGGAATTGCTGAACCCGTGAGTTTGAAACAGGCATTGAGAGGATTGTGCATTTCTCAGGCATCAGAGATGGCTGCTATGAAACGATTGTCCAAACAAGCTTCTTCATCGAGGCCCTCAGAAGCGGGAACTATCAAAAGATTGTACAGAGAAGTAGTTGTTGATGCTATTGCTTCTGGCCTCCCCTTGAATGAAGGTAACGGAAATTTAGTTGAAATATCCCTTGTTCCAGAACAAATCACACCTAGTACTTCTGAGAAGGAACTCGACACATCCCAAAGAGCGAAGGACGGTGTGCTCCCTGTACATGATCATGTTGTTCCTTTGGTGACTGGATTTAATAGTGAAATTTCCCAAGCACGAAGTAATGGGCTTGAATCTGCAGGCTGTTCCTCTGGCATGCATACCGGTGAGAATCTAAAAGAAGTGGATGGAACTGCTTCAGTCTCACTTAAATTTTCTGTCGAAACATTAATTCCACAGGGTCAGAAAAGCCACGTACATAGCACGTGCTTACCTTCTAGTTCCAGCGCTGTTGGTCTTTCAAGCAGTTCTACTTGCAGTAGTCCGCGTTTTATGCCAATCTTCAGGGGCAAGAACTTTATTAGGAAGAAAGTAAAGAAGGATTCATCTTCCTCCAACAGCTTAAATGAATGTAATGAAAAAACTGACAGAAGTCTAGATTCTGGTCTTATTAATTCAGACAGCAGGATGTGTGACTGTCATGCTGTGAGTCCAAGACAAGAAATTATGAAAGCTTCTCCACATTCCAGAAGTACTGAATTCATTTCAAACATTGTGGATTCAAGTCCAAACAATCTTGATTACATTTCAAATTGCAATAAGATGAAATCTGTGTTGAGTAAAGTTGACGAGAAGTCAAGATCAAGAGAAAAGGGGGAATTCTCCCAGAGCTCAAAAAGTAGCATTGGTGACTATAGTAGCAGTGTAAGTACAAGTGAAGGCAGTAATTTGAGTGGATCTAGTTGTAGTGGCACTAGGCCTCACATGTCACGGGACTTAAGGTGGGAAGCCATTCGGCAAAGTCAGAAGCAGTATGGGGGCCTGAGTTTGAAGCATTTTAAGCTGATTAGGAAGCTTGGCTGTGGGGATATTGGGTCTATTTATCTTGCTGAACTAACAGGTACAAATTGCCTATTTGCTCTGAAGGTCATGAACAACGAGTTTTTGGCAAGCAGAAAGAAGATGTCCAGGGCCCGAACTGAAAAAGAGATAATGCAGATGCTAGATCATCCTTTTCTTCCTACATTATATGCCCATTTTGTATCGGATAAGTTCTCTTGCTTGGTTATGGAGTATTGTCCTGGTGGAGATCTGCATATGTCAAGGCAGAAGCAACCTGGCAGATGTTTCTCTGAACAAGCAGCAAGGTACGAATTTCTGTTGGCTATTCGATACATGTGTATTTTGTTCCTGTTTTTTTATGGGTGATCCTACTTATGATTTAAGTTTTTCCTCTCACATGCCTGTAAAATGTATTCCTGCCTTCTTCTCCTTCTCTTTTCCTCATATCCGCAGCATACCCTCTAATCCAGAATTCATGCTTATTGGCATGTTCTATTTAGACCTTTGAAGCATTGACCTTTTTTCTGTATTAAAGTTGGGTCAGGAAGGATCTAACAATTGACTCTAGATATTTGATGGTTTAAAACATTTTGCGCTGTGGTGGATGTCCTCAGAGCAAGTTACAGACACTAATTTATGAAAAATTTTAGGCCTTTTTATGCAAGGTCTAATAGGTGGATGCAAATGAGAGTGATGCCATAGGAGTATTGTTTTGGAACTTGACATAGTTGAATTTTGGGTGCGAGAAACAAGTGGAGATGCTTGAGCGATTGCTTGGTTATGTACAGGACTCAGGCCTGTGTGCTCTCTCTTCAGGACACTGTTAAGTATGGGGTCATTAAGCCTGCTGCTCCTGGCTTCATCCACAGAATATAAAATGTTATTATTATCATTTAAAACGTCATGCATAGTAGCTTATGAGTGTAATTGGCTTTTGAATATTATTTTGTCAGAAATTCTCCAAGAGGAATGCGCTCTGTTATTTTAGTTATCTGTTAAGAGTATACGTAAATGGCCCTATTACTCAATAAATAGGGGAGGTCTGACGGGCAGGAATCTTTTGTTACTTCTAGTACAATCTTGTTCTTGGTTAAACTTTTTCTTCCCCTTTCCCATGTTTTTGAACTAATTTGAAATTATCATTTCTGCAGGTTCTATGTTGCTGAAGTTCTTCTTGCATTAGAATACTTGCACATGCTTGGAGTTATTTATCGAGACTTAAAACCAGAAAATATTCTGGTCCGGGAAGATGGGCATATAATGCTCTCAGACTTTGACTTGTCACTGAGATGTACTGTTAATCCCATTCTGGTTCAGTCATCTTCACCTGATACAGAGCCTGTGAAAAAGACGCCAAGTCCATGCTCTGAGTCCAGTTGCATTGATCCTTTCTGCCTCCATCCAGCGTGGCAGGTTTCATGTTTCACCCCAAGACTTCTATCAGTGGCCGTGAAATCTCGCAAGTTGAGATCTGACTTGGCATCACAGGTGAACCCACTGCCGCAACTTGTAGTGGAGCCAACTAGCGCCCGATCTAACTCCTTTGTTGGTACTCACGAGTATCTGGCTCCAGAGATGATCAAAGGTGAGGGCCATGGAAGTGCTGTTGATTGGTGGACATTTGGAATCTTCCTGTTTGAGTTGTTATATGGTAGAACACCATTCAAAGGATCAGGAAACGAGGAAACGCTGACAAATGTGGTGTCAAGAAGCCTGAAGTTTCCTAGCAGCCCTATAGTCAGCTTTCATGCACGAGATTTGATTAGAGGGTTGTTGATAAAAGAGCCTGAAAACCGATTAGGATCTGCTAAAGGAGCAGCAGAGATCAGGCAGCACCCTTTCTTTGAAGGTCTTAATTGGCCTCTAATACGGTGCTCAGTACCACCAGAGTTGCCAAATGTTGGTATTGGTGTGTCTTCTTATAACAAGGACAATACTACCAAGAGTAAGGAAAGTAGGAGTACAGAAGAGGATAATCAGTTTGAGATGTTTTAATCAACAAAACCAGATTTCAGTATCTATCTTGTCAAATATTATAGTGTAAACGCATTCCTGCAACTGCGGCAATTTATATAGATATGTATACGTTGACACGATTTGAGAGTTGAAATATGAGATTACTGAAAATGTTCTTATACTCTGATTTGTCCATCAAATCTATCCCAGTCACATTTTGTAGTTAATATTTCATAAATTAGTACCAACAATTGTTAATTTAACAACAGAAGAACAGTTGAATGGTGATGAGATTTAAGTTACAACAAAAGCCGAACCATATATGATGTAGCCTAATCCATAAAAATAACCAGCTCCATTCCATTATTATTTGCCCAGAACAGTCCAACCCACATCCACTGAACCACAACCTCTCTCTCAACCCAAAACAACTTTGTTTCCTAAAACGCCATTAAAGCAATACATCACAAGAGAAAATGATGAGTGTATCTGTATCACCATCCCTGTACTCTATTGCCACCAATACTCGGACTAGGCTGCCAATCCCATCTCTGAATTTACATTTTTGCCACTTCAACACCAAATCTCTGAGCATTAACCCACTTGTCAGAAACTATCTCCAAGGTTTCCATCGTCAGAAAATACCCATCAACAGTGTCAGTTCATCTTGCACCCTTAGGCCTCTTCTGATCAAAGCATCATCAATGGCATCTTCAACACAATCCTCCACAGACACAAAGATCAAACCTTTTACCGTTCTGTTTGTTTGTTTTGGCAACATTTGTAGAAGCCCAGCTGCTGAGGGTGTCTTCAGGGACATTGTCAAGAACAGAGGGCTTGAGTCCAAGTTCTTTATTGACTCCGCCGGGACCATTAACTATCATGAGGTAATCTACAACAGTTATCTATTGTATTGTCTATTTGTCACTATTATCTGATTGTTGTTTTAATAATTTGAAGGGTAATCCAGCCGACCCAAGAATGAGGGCGGCCTCTAAAAGGCGTGGGATTGAGATAACATCTATATCTAGGCCAATACAACCGTCAGATTTCAAAGATTTTGATATCATTCTTGCCATGGACAAGCAGAATCGAGGTGGGTGAATGTTAGTGTGCTTTGTCATATCTAAAAAGAACAGAAGCCTAGCGATGTCTGTAAATTCATGTGAGATTGTTTTAGTAATGAGAGTATTTTGGTGTTGTGTGCAGAGGATATCTTGGAGGCGTTTAACAGATGGAAATTCAGAGAGCCTCTCGCTGATGATGCCGCTAAGAAGGTTAATGAAAGACCAGTGATTTGGGACTGTTAGTATAGGGTTGGTTTGTTTTAACTCTTAAAGATTCATTTGGTTTTTCAGGTTAAATTAATGTGCTCCTATTGTAAGAAACACGATGAAACTGAAGTGCCAGATCCATACTATGGTGGACCACAGGGATTTGAGAAAGTATGCCCCATTTTTTCAGTCAAATTGTGCAGTTTAATCATGATTTCTTTTGTTAGATTGTTGAAATTCTTGAGTTGCAATGACAATGGTTTGTAAAACTCTGAAATGTGAAATGAAGTTTCGGGATTGAGATATGGTCGCATATGACCTGTCAAATAGTAGCTGTGGAACAATTAAGTGCTTTTTGCATTTAATTATACTTAGTTCAGGCTTTACTATTTGCGTTTAGTTTGAAAGTTGAGGTGAATTAAAGCAATATGTTGTCATGAAAGTTGAACGGCTTGTCTCAGGCCTGTTTCAGTTTAACTTCAAACTTGAAATGAGAATGCTTCAGGCAGGATCTTGTCTCTGAGATGCATATTTGGCTGTTGCGTTTAGTTTAGCAAATAATGTCTTTTAATTCATTGTTTCTTTGCGTGTGCACAGTTGTGCTTGCTTGCACTATTTTTCTTCACAAGTTAATTTCTTTTTCAGCTGTAGCTCCTGTTATCAGAGACCATTCAGTGTGGATCTGACCTGAATAATGCTTTCCATATCGCATCAATCTTTGGGCCATGATGTTGCCTCCATATACACTAAAGCAAATTTTGCTATCCGATTTCATTTTTTAACCTGCTCGCTTAACTACTCCATGACATGTGCATCATTCATTGCATAACTCCCCCTCCCCTATAAATCTCTTGTATGGATGCTGGTTTTATCAGTAGAGCCTACAAGTTTCTCCTATCAATACATTGGTCCCTCTAATCAAGATATATTGGATTATTGCAGGCCTTCCAGTTTTATTATCAAATTTGATTAAATTTCTTGTTGAAACTTATGAATTTGTTGTCCCTTGATACTAGCTATATTTTTCAGGTTTTGGACCTTCTTGAAGATGCTTGTGATTCATTGCTGGACTGCATCTTGGCAGAGAACAGGGACTTGGGAAGTTCGTGACTCGTTGGTTCTGTTAGTACAAGGATTAAAAGAAAAGGAATTACCTGTACCAAGTGCTTGTTGAAGTTTGTAAATTGCGTGTATCGATTTAGCTACACGTATTGCATTTCCTTTTATATCGTGTTGCCATTCCTTAGCCCGTGAAATGGGGATTAAGTAAAACAGAATTCACTTGGTGGTTGGGTGGAGACTCCCACTGAACTTCTGGTTGATTCAATCTGATTTCTCGCCCGTTGCACAGGCAATTTATTTTTAATATAAAGCAATCAATGTGATGAATACGTAAAGGTCTTGATCAGTATAAAAAACCTTATGCAGGCATTAGGGGAACTGTATCTATTCTTCCCTCTGTCCATATCATTTCTTGCAAGATCATCAGGAATTTTGGGTTTGATGATACTTGAGTCACTTCAAACAGATTGCATTTTCTAGTAGCTTAACTGACTTAGCTGTAAGATCATCTACAGCTACATCCTAATCTGTTTTGATTTGGTGTTCTTGTAACTGTTTCGAATTTGTCTTGCATCTACACACCGCAACGAATGCTAAGTTATGATTTTTGCGTAAATTTACAGACCATACTGTCACTTGTAACAATAATTACATTCAGGTGTGTCACTAACATGGCAATTATCGGAAAAAAAGATCGTTAATAATCAGCTGCTGTCTGCTGGTCTGAAACGGAGATGACAAAAGGCAGATATTATTCAGTGGCCCCAGAAATGTTAACAGTTTTGCCAGATGCTCTCCGTGACAATGATCAATCTCTCTATCTCAAAATTATATACAAATGACTATAGCTTCTTTCCACCTCCTTTAACCCCAACATTTTGGGAAAATACTGATACACCTGCCCTAGTAAGATACAAAACCTCTCAGTTCACTTAGTACGGACATCAAACATTTTCACTAATTTGGATTCTAGTTTTGAGTTTCCACCAGTCAAACAATTAATAGCACCAGTTAACTTCTACGAGATATCCATGTTGTGATCGTTATCATTGTCACCCTCATAATACTCATCATCACGTTGAATGTGTTTGTCCTGGGTATGCTCTGTATAACACGATTCAAGGTCAATGGTTAGAGGAAAGCAAATCCAATGATGGTAGTACAGTACAGTAATTGAGCAAGCTTTCCAAGCGTGAAGCTACACAAATATAAAGAATCAAACAGGGTTCATGTCTATCAGGGAATCCAACTTACGGTCAATGCGTTCATCCGGGTTCTGCTCATCTTCATCAAAATCCGGAATATAGAAGTCTGGGGGAACCTGTAAATTTAACATTACAGCCATAATCCAATAAGTGAAACCAAGTGCTAGACTGAAAACCCAAGAATATACACTTAATATGGGGTAAGAATTAATATTCTAAGTGGCATTGAACTTTTGGGGCCAGTCTAGCTTCTCATCTATAGAATAGATTCACATGTCAGTATCTTTAAACATAACCAAATTATTAGTCTAGTTCAAAATTTTGTTCTTACCACTTGCCCGCACTACTCATTAGATACGAAAAAAAACATGATCATGTTAAAGACTAAAAATGGATTTATTTAAAGAATTACCAAACCATATGTTCTGCTAAAGGTCATATTGAACACTATATGAGAAAACTTTTAATGCATGCAAACTAAGTTCATTAATAGATTTTTATTCTCCCATCTAAATATCGTTCTCAACTAACATCTTTCATATTAACAGCCAGGCCAAAGGGGTGACTGTTGGCCTATCTAAAATTTTTTATATGAATTGTAGCTACTTTTTGGCAGATAACACAAACATGCATTAATGAGTCATTCTAAGCCTTCAATTTCTCATGAGCATCATCAACTTAAGCCAGTTATGTGCATGAAAGCACCATTTCTCATCTGAATGGATTAATGGAGAAGCATGATTCAGAAATTTGACTTTCAATATCTTTTTATATACCTTACCAAACATCAAAAGGTTTAGTAAATACTTGGATTGTACTCACCTCCTGCATCTGTACACTTGGAGCATGCTGAATGCATCGCAGATTTTCCATTACTTGCATCTTGATAGTGCTAAGATAAGATTTGCTATTCAAATTTTCCTGCTTGATCAAACAAAACAAGAGAATATTAATTGTGATGGTTATTCAGCTCCATTTGGATTTAATTTCAAGACCAAAAATTGTTACATGATGGTCAGAAAATATTGGCATGGTGACCACATTTGCAAGAAGTGCACAAAATTAGTTCCTTGAAGCCAAACATACAATGTGTCCACCTGGTATCTTCAATGAATATTCTGGCCCAAAATATTTAATATACTCATTATCTGGGATCTCTGCAAGAAAATTGGAGTAACATATAAGAATCTAGTGCCACCACTCATGCAATCTATGCCGCAAAATTCATGAGTTTGGCTGGGTGGACTTCAATATAAACTTCGCAATGCAAATAGGATTAGTACTCTAGATTTTCAAGGGATAACAGACATGCATTTTTCTAAAAGAAAAGCATCATTTGTACTATTTAACATATTATCATGCATAATCTAGATATTGTTGATTCAAATCAAGATAACGATAAACAGCTTTCACACAAATAAAGTAATCAGAACTCATGCATAATTTTACCAAGAATCCAAAAATAACTACCAAGTGCGCTTTGGCTCACAAGGAAGTCTATAATGTGAATCATCACCGTAACCTACCATTGGATAGCTCTGAATCTAAAAGAACCCCTGTTTCAACGGTCCAACAACGGGCAACATTCTCTTTTGTATATCCCCCACCTCCTGTAACCTGCATATCAGATTTCTACAGTGTAAGCTTTACCAATCACATATATCAATATAAAGTAGCATTGGATCCTCTAAGCATACCAGCAAAGGCAGATTGAACTTCTTCACAATCCTAACACATTCAGCATGCCCTGCAAAGAACATACAAATTGCATCGAGTAAACTTTCCAATCACATCTAAGCTACCACCTACTAGCCCAAGGCCAAAATCACCAGTTTTCTAAAGCAATATTCTAGGGAAGAAATGGAAATATGCTTCAATTACAAGAAGAGTTGCACCATCAATGGAGACGTTGAAGCAGCCCAAGCGGTCCCCAGCTAGCGAATCTGCTCCACATTGAAGAACTATCACACCTGGTTGATATGTTTCAACAACCTTGGTAATAATCTGCAAAATGAAGCAAATAAAAGTTTACACTTGATACATAACAGAGACTTCTGTTTAAAGTTGGTAGTTATTAACAAGAACTTACAGTTTTAAAAAGTCGAGTGAAGCTGGTATCATCAATTCCATCCTTCAGTGGTACATTTATGGCATAAAACTTTCCTTCTCTTTCTCCTATATCCTTCAACACAAAAGCATATGAATAAAAATGAAAATAAGATTAAAACCTTGTAAGACTTGAAGAAATGACAAGGGATTGAGGAGTCACCTTAGCATCACCAGTTCCAGGAAAGAACATATCCCCATACTTGTGAAAGCTCACAGTCATTACCCTGCCATGTTGCACTTTGACCACTTAATTTATTCACTAGATTTTAGACCAAACAATCTAGAGAAAACACAACTTTTGTACAAGTTTTTCTACAGTTGACTGAGTGATTCCCAATTTTCACAATTATTTACAGAAAATGTACGCTTTTCTTTTTGTTAGCTTAATCAAGTAAATCAGAAAACAATTGCTGGACATAGCATGAAGAAGAAACGTATCTATTTACTATTAAAAATTATATCTGAAGCAAAAGCAACTAGGGCACCATATTTCAATTTACAACTTGCATAAGCACTAAACTTTAAAGGTTCCAGACAACATCACTAATAGTAAAGTTTATATTTCAAAAAGTGAACAACATGGGACCGCTTTTCTGATGCAGTATAATCCCCTCCCTTAGGCACCTACTAAGATTTCAACCTTAGTGGATGAAGAAATACTCCTACTTCACAGCACTATGATTCTAAAAGTGAACTTCACAAAACAAAATTTGGGACCTTGGATTTCTGTTGATGGGTTTAAATGATCTAGAAAATAGCCTGCTAGTGCATAATCTAGCAACAGAATCCAATAAGTAGATCACAGCCATCAATATGTAGGATTACTGTATTCACCAGTTTGAACAGGCCGACAAATTTTTCCATCAGCATTCATGGTCCTGAAATAATCTCCATATTCAAATACAACCAAAGAGTTTAGTTACCTGTCAGTGAAATAAAAGGCTTCTTCTACACCGTCACCATGATGCACGTCTATATCAATATACAGAACACGTGCATGGTATTTCAAAAGCTCTAGGATCCCCAAAACCAAGTCATTGATATAGCAAAATCCAGATGCCTCACACTTTTTGGCATGGTGTAAACCACCAGCCCAGTTTATAGCAATGTCGCATGATTTGTTGTTCAATCTATGTGCAGCATCTGCAAGAAAATTCTTGTTGAGAGCTGTAAAGTGGGATCCTAATCAAGTTTTACACAACATTTCACATTTGATGTAATTTACCTATAGTTCCACCAGCATATATTTGACAAAATTCAAACAAGTTCTCAAAGACAGGGCAATCTTCTCCAAGATTATCTGAATAACAAAAGAAAGAAATGAGAAACTTGGAGTTAAGATGAATATCTTGAAAACCAGCCTATCATAAATAGAACCACAACAAAGCTTCCATTTCCAAAGTCAAATCATAAAGCTTCGAATAGAAGAAGGGAAAAATTAAGAATAAGAAAGAAGAAGATGTTCATCCTGCTATCAGATACCTGTTACTGAAAAACAAGCTACTTTTATGTTTTGGATATCATAAAGGCCCAAGAGCGCTAAAGGCTCCACAAAAGTTACTAGCATTAACAAGAGACAGAAGTATAGAAAATCAGTGGAAGGTTCTGCTTTTCTTACAGAACCATAGAAGAAGCGGAAGCAAGTGATATCACTGGAAGGTTCATCTTTCCTTAACTGATTTCTTCCTGTGATCTACTCAGTTATCACATTATTTCACAGAACCATACTCAGAAGGAATATTTTGCTGTGAATAAGAATCTAACAATTTCACTTAATAACAATATGCAGTCAAAAATCACCAGAACTGAATATAAAACTGATAATCACTAATCTTTAAAAACTAATTGAAAAGATATACTCTACCAACAGTGCAACTTTCTGTCGTGCCTTATCTTTCAGGAAGTTGACATGTATAACTTTTGATCAAAATTGAGGTAGTCAATTTTTAGGTGACAAAAAGCATGATTTATCCAATGTTCTTCGCCCAAATCAAATTTAAGTTTTAGCATAACATATGATACAATGCATTAGATGGGTCAAATTAATGTCTAAGTACTATAAAAAAGAGAGAGACTTAGAAAGTTCATTGACTTTCAGAAAGCAACACATACATTTAGCCAAGTCATCTGCAAACAAATGTTGCGTATCAGGTGTTATTCGCTGCAGAAATTCAACATACTCAGTAGAGTGGAACTGAGCAAGCTCAACAGGATACGCCTTGTGGGGCCGCTGCATGAAGCAATATACATCAATTTACACACTTTATATTTTGCATCACTCCCCAGTAGAATCTCACACAGGCACATGCATATGAAACAGATTTATTAGAAGACAAAATGGTTTAAATGGAGTGACTAACATAAATCTCCATTTTGTTGTGGAGTCCATAGGCAAGAACAAGATGGTGGGTCATACAAAGGCGGTGAGGTTTCATCGGATGATTTGGTCCAAAGTAAACACTGCCCACATCCCCTGCGAAATCACAACAACAATTCCCAGTCCTTGAAACAAGATAAACTTGTAAACTTGGCATAAGTACATGCTCCAATTGAAATTTACACATTTTGCAAGGAAATGCTGTGACGCAAGCAAAGAGTGTTATAAAGATTCAGTTGCTTACTATAACATCACAAGAAAGATAATTTAAAGAAAGTTCAACATTAATTGGCCTCCATTTCCATAAGTAAAGCTGGAAGTTTCATCTATTCTCAGTTCGACAAATCTAAACATCAAGCAAAAAGGGGGGGAGAGAGAGAGAGAGAACCAGAGTTCTTGGTCAGTTTTATGGAGCAAATGAAATCAAACAATTGATATTCAGCCGAATAGTGCAAAACATTAACCAACCACAGTTATGGGAAAAAGTAATATCCATTAAAACAATTAAAAAAGAAGCTAGAGAGAACCGTCGTAGAAGTAGGCGATTCTGTCCTTGGAGCGCATCTTGACGCGAAGAACAGAAGACGACTATGTAATTGGAGGGAGGGCTTTTTATTCAGCCATTGCTAGCGACTCAGGGAGAGGTGCAGGTGGTGTCTACAAGATCTCAGCTGTACTAGATTATCACTCATCTATGCTTATACCAAAAACAAGTAAAGAAAGAAAACCGCTATACGACATCGCAGTTACTCTGGACTTAGCTTCAGATCTATTAAGCATTCGGGTCGGATTTCATGACTTGGATCCGGACCCGAATCTGAATGCCACAACTCTGTTTGTATTGTACCGCATAACAAACCAGAAAAATCTCCCAAAACACGTTACCCTAAATCTCACAGCCATTTCCGTGCCAGTTTGCCGCAGATCATCATAATCGAGACGGGTGAGGATTTGTTCTTCAACGCGAAAAGCATTGGATTTGTTTTTCATGGGATTGGTCTAAATTTTCGATCAAGTCAATGGCTTTTATCCTTTCTGACTTGCTTTCTTTTTTATCTAATGCTTCTATAGCTCCTGTCGCTCCTCGCTCGATAATAGTCAAGATTTGTTGCTTTTTTGTGTTAAAATTTTGGTAATTTCTGTATTTCTATAACTCTTTGCAGATGCTAATTTGATTGTTCTATTTTTTAAGCTATCTTAGAAGTGCTACTCGGGTTCTCTGTTTTTAATCAACATCAATGTCTTGTATCTATTGAAATCGCAACAATACTGAGATCTTATGTTGCCCTTTTCTCTTTGATAATCTGGGTTTCAAATTCTCAGTTCCGATTGATATTCGTTTCTCTAGGTTTGCTTTCGACCCGTTTTACAGATCACAACACCCAGTAACTAAACATGGCTACCCATAACTGCTAACCGTGAGCCATATTCTATTGCACTATGAAGAAACAAATTAGCTAGCGTCCAATTATTTTCACGTTCTTTCTGGAAGTGAAAAGAAGAAAGATATAAACAGAACTAAGGAGAAGTGATAGCAAGATAACCAATAGGTGGCGTACCCGACAGTAAAGTCAAATCTTGAAGATATTACTGCTTATGGTTGTTTAATTGGTTATTGGTTGCAGCTAGTTGATTTCACTTTGCTTGATCAAGTTATTGATGTAACCTCCTAGTTTGCATTCTTAATCTTTAAAATGCGTAGTTAACATTTTGCTCTTCTATAGGCTGTACAAGCTCAAGGCAATCATGCTTGTAGTGAATGCACACTTGAACATATGCTTTGTTTTTGGGCATTGGACTCTTTGCACTGGGAAAACAATATAGTTCGAGTTTTATTCCTCCGAATATTTATTTTTAAATAATAGATTGATTGTCAATTGATTATTATGTCTGGCAACCAAACAATTGAACTGAAATAATGATCATAGGAGCTAAACATTGCTGTCTTAGAAACAATTGGTTATTTCACAAACAGTTTGTGTAAAGCAGTGCTATGGTATTGACTTGAACAAACATATAAAACTATAGCATATAAAAGAACTTGAATGAATTTGTCCTCTGTATCAGTCTTGTTATTATCTTGCTTGTTGTTCTGGGTTGCAGTTTCTTATACTATATTTTGGGGCTTCTCTATCCAAAATATAGTCCTGAACACATAACTATAAAATTTATTGATGAGAGTACAATCTTTCAGAATTACTGGATAGGATTTAGACCATTTAGTATCTTGACTGCTTAGTAAATGCTTGTCAGGTGGCAAGTATTATTCCTGGTATTAATTATCCGAGGCTCTTGGTTGCTTTTGATGTTTGTTTGTCTACGTACATTGTTACATGAGCTTCTAAGAATCCAATTTGTCCATCGCTTCATTCTGAAGGTAGATCTTTGTTTCTGTGTACTGTTATACTACAAATGATTTGTGTAAGACCTATCTGCATTTGCATCTGATTAGTATTTATCTTTTCTATAATTTATCTAATCTGATTTGGCCTTTACTTAGGCAACAAGATGTCTGAGACACCTTTTCGACCCAGAGAGAAGCTTCTTGAAAAGCAGAAGTATTTCCAAAGTATCCACAAACACACGTACTTGAAAGGACCTCTTGATAAAATCACTTCAGTAGCTATTCCTGTAGCTTTGGCAGCCAGCTCAATGTACCTCATTGTAAGTGTGCTCACGGCTGTATTTTGTAGGGAATTTCTAGCCTTTTATGTTGAGGATACAGAATTTATAATTGCTTTTGTTAACACGAATTTGTATTATTTTCTTGTTTCAGGGGCGAGGTATCTACAATCTGTCTCATGGTATTGGCAAGAAAGAATGAAGTAGCACTGCTTGATGAGAGGCATCAAGTTGTTTCTTGTTAAAATATTGTTTGTTCATGCATATGTTTGAAATTTATCGGCTCAAATAATTGGTCAATTATGGGAATTGCGTACCAAGAGAAGTAGAAACTTCACCTTGTTTGCTGCAACTCTCTTTCTTTGTTCTTTTAATGTTGCATACTATCAGGTCTTGTTAATTGTTTGGAACTCCTAATTCGCTACTTCAATATTTTGCGACTCTTTATGGTAGTTGATTGAATGCAGCAACTTGGCATAACTAGGAATGACATTTTTTGTTTGACCTGGCTTGGATCGGAACCAATGGGTTTGGTTAAGTTGGAAGCACTTTGGGTTGAATTTATTTTTCACGTTTTGGTTCAGCCTGAAGTTAATTTATGTTAAATAAAATGATATTATTTTAAGTAAAATGATGTTTTTAAATTTTAAATTAAAAAGTTAATTGGGTTGATTTAAGTTCCATTGGGCCTTAGGTTGCTCAAATTTGGTCGGGTTTGGGTTGAGCCAACAAGTCTGGATTTGAATGTAAATTTTGGGTCGGCTTGAATTTAGCTTGACCCAACGTCAAATCTACTTGGCAAGAGGAACTTGGATTTGTTTATTTCAGTTCAAATTATATCCAGGAACTGTTTATGACTCTAAATATGCAGCTAGTCGTACACTTCTCCCAATCCTTGAACTCTTATTAATTTGTTGAACAGCCTAGGTTCTTTTTATTAAGAATTGAAAGCACGTTCTTTAAATTCCATCATTAAGAATGACAATGGTAACATTAGAGATCAACTCGAAATCCATACCCAAATCTAATTGAAATTGAAGCTGTTCAAATTTTGATTTAACCCGAATCTAATCAATTTTTAGGACAAAAACTGACTTAACCCATTAAATTTTGAAATTCATTCAACAACAACATTAATAATACTTAGTAAAAATTCCGTTGGTACATAAAGTTTTAAAAATTTTAGGAATACACAATTTTATTCTTAACTAATTGAAAAGTTTTAAAATCTTTTTCAACTCACCCAAAATGACCGACAACGCCCGTCTTGTGTTGCAGTCACTGTCAATCGTCTTCCATTCATTCTGTTAATTTGCCGCCGCCATTCCACCATCGTTGTACGGTGAAAGTATTGCACCGTGAAAATTGTTGGATGACTAGCATTGCCTGTTTGGAATTGTTTTCTGAACCGTAGAATTTAGGATGTTGGAAAACTCAAAAGTGTGAGTTAAAAAGTATACTCTCAAAATCAAGGGTTGATTTGGTACTCTTAACTTAACAATAGTATATTATTTCTTACATTTGGAATTTCCGGTGTCATTCTATAGATTCATAAAAGAAATGTTATTTTCTTTTTGTCATACCATACAAATAGGACATTTTTATCAAACACAAATATAGAAAAAAAAATAATTGAACACTTTAGTTTGATTAAGATCAATTATGTTACGTCACTAATGTAACTACACTGGATAAAGCTTCCTTTTATGTGAATTAAGAATGACATTTTGTAAAAGATGAAATAGGAACAAAAGCTATGTAGAGGGTGGCTTGAATTCATGCAGATAACGATATAAAATATAACATTAGTAAAGTTTACTCTATAAAATATAAAAAGGAATATTAACAACCTGACCTGGTATCAAGTGTTCCCATTTTAAAAAGAGTCGTTAATCATACTTCACCTGTACCTTTGTTTTTATTTCGTTTAATTTTTATATTTAAATATGTATTTTACTTTTAAAAGTAATTCAATAGTTATTAGTTAAGGGTTGTTTCTTTTTATTTATGCCTGTTGGTTTTTTATTTTTATTTTCAAATTCAGTGGAAAATTTTATTTGTTTGAGTTATTAGTTTTGTTTTCTTTCTGTTTTTTAATTCATGAAAATTATCAAAAGTTGTTTTGCTAATTTTATTTTTTTCATTCAGTATCAAATAAATTTTATATTAATTATTAATAAATTTGTGAATAATTTAATTTAATTGTAAAATAATTTTAACGTAATAATTATTAAGAAATGTATTTAAAATTTATTTTAAATATATAAATTTTAAATATAATTTAATTTAATAATTTATCTTAAAATAAATATTAATTTTATAAGAGAAATTATTTATTTTGATAAAATATTTAATTTTTTACTAATAAAAATAGTTTATATTTAAATTTTGTCAAAAATATAAAATATTATTAGTAATAAAAACATAACTATATTTACATTAGTAACCAAATATGTTTTTATCTTTATTTGAATAAAATAAAAACTAAAAGCAGAAAATAAAAAAAAAATAAAACCTACAACATAAGAGAAACTTTAACAGCCCCTAAATGTGTTAATGTTTTCAATAAAGATTGATGATTAAGTTATGAAATGAAAATAATTCATTTAGCCACTTTATGGCATCCAAAAGTTGCTTACACCGGTATTATTTAGAAGCAATTGATGCTTCACTCTATGGGGTGACGGCCTGCGACATTAAACAGAAGAAAACACGTGTAAATCTTATAATGACCCGCATGTCCTTGAGCTGATTATTGATTGGTCGCCCATATATACAGTCTGATTTTCTTAAAAAGATGGTCGATGAAGAATTTGTTGAATTATGTTTTTTCAGCCAATTTATTTTGGTTGCAGATATTTTTTATAATACTATTGTTATTCAATAAAAGATATTCTTTATTATTGTGTATTTATTAATTATTTAATTATTAATCATAAAGATAAAATCGATGAAATAATTGTTATACAATTAGAAATGATAATGTGATTATAATTATGAGACTCGAATTGTAATTTTTTATATTATTCTTAAAATGTACCTAATAATAGTTTTATCAAGACGGGGTATTGATGAAATTGCCCGACTAGCACATGTTTGTTTCTTTCTTATGATGAAAGTAATTGATCACATAGATTAAAGTGTGGAAACACTTAAACAAACATGTGGGTGCTTATTAGAGAATAAGTTCACTGAACTAACCCAATTATGAAAATCCCGAATGAACATTACTTATGTGTCTATGGATTATCTCATAATAATGGTTGTATAATTGATCATCAAACTTGAAATTACCAAGGTATCTAGTGTAGGAATTATTGTGTTTTGGTGCTACTTATGAATTGTCCTAGGATAATTCAGTCAGTAGTAATTGGATACAGTATGAATAATATGTACATAGTTGAGTAAGTCAATATAGAATTTGTCACTCTAAAGTAATTAGAGATAATATTTTACAGTTCTTGATTAGTAATGATTTATGGAATTCTCTGGCTATAATAAATTGACAATTGAAAATGTGTTTTCAAATTTCAATTATAAATCAATTACTAATTAGCAAGAACGAACATGATTGGATGATAAGAGTAGACACGGTATCTATACTCTGTCTGATTAGAATATTGAATGACAAAATGATTAAATTATACTTCGTAACCATGCATGGATAGGTTAAGTAAATCACTTTGACATTCCTGATATTTGAGTAACCATGATATGTTGTTAGATGTCAATCATAATTTATGATTATGAATTATTTAATTGGAGAATAAAAGATAAATTAAAAAAGTTTTAATTTATCTAATTCTAATTGTGAATTAGAATTATAATTTATAATCATTGTCAATTTATTAGGAACCTAATGAATCACACATCAAAGAGCAATTTGTGAAAAAAAAATCAATTTAATTAAGTTGGACTTAAGTATAAAGTTTGAGAAACTTTGGGGATAAAATATGAGATATTTGATTTTATTAAAATTATAATTTGATTTTAATTATAATTAAAGAGATTTAATTTTAATAAAAGACTCTTATGATTTTTTAATTTATTTAAACTGGAAAAGCTTTTAGAAACTACACTTTTTTTGTCTTCTTTCTCTCAAACAGTTTGGGAATTATTCTGTAGATACCATCAGAGGATGGACACTTGAACAGCTTATGATTGATCAATCGGAAAAAGTTTTCAATATTTTTTTCAATAGAAAAGCGAACAAGGTACGATTTCTAAATCGTTTTATTTTTATTCAAGTTCATACAATTATTGAGATCCACTCAAAATTCGTAAAATCTTTGTTTTCTTGCTACACCTTTAATTTGATCATGGTTAGATTCCAACAGTAGTATCAGAGCGTCCTTTAATTGTTTTACCTGAATTCGTGACTTGATTGTTGTTTATTTTGATACAAAATTAATATGTTATCCTTCGGTTTTTGTCTTTACCCGAAGACTATTCTTGCTTTTGAATGTTCCGAAAATTGCAAATGTTTAATCTGTTTTTAAGCATGCGTTATCTGGAAATTGTTTCCACTCTCTGTGTTTAAGCATGCATTATCTAGAAATCGAATTTACGCCTCTGTTTATTTCTGGAAGTTGTTTCCTATTTATGTGTTGATTTGTTTTCTCTCTGCATCCGACCATGCGTATGTGTATATTGTTTTTGGAATCAATTTTACCCTTTTGTTTTAGAACCCTAAAATCCTCAGAATGTGCGATGTTGCTCAGATCTAAAAAATTTTCATATGCTTGCGATTTTGTTACTACCTGCATTTATTCTGGATTGTGAATCTGTTGTGGTTGCATTACTGGTTCTGGGGTTTTGAATTTGGGTTATAAGTGATGTACTAGTGGCTTCAATGCCACTAATCGCACCTCTATGGAAGCATGGCGACGTCATGTCGATGGGCGATTATCAAAGGCGACACCCTAGGCGGAGAAGCAATATTAACATCACCACTGGAGAAGGTTGGTGGGTGGAGAAGGCATGGACAGAGTAGTTAGTGGCAAAAGCACAAGATGCGATTGAGAATCGTTAGAAACTGATTGAAAAAATGTGGGTGTAGGTTGGGTAATGTGGAAGCACGATTGAATCATGGGAGAGAGGAGTTGATTTTTTTAGAAACTGATTTTTGAAGCTCAGCTTCGTGGAGAAGACGATGATGGGCATGTGAATCATCATCTGCACACATTGTCAGCGTACCAACGTGATTAGCGCGTGCACACACGGCAGTCACCGCTTTGTTGACTGCATCCACGCACCAGACTGCCCTTTTAGGTATTTTTATTATAAAAACATTAAATTGTCTTTTTAATTAATTTAATAATGATTAAATTAATTTCTATTCCTAATAAAATTGAAAAGTGTTTTACCAAAATTTGAAAATTGTTTTCAAAGGTATATTTATTAGGAAAGGTTTTGGAATTTAATTTAATTTTTTAATAGTTGAATTATTAAATTAAATTTGTTATCAAATCAATAATTTGAATTAAGTAAAACTTTTAAATAATTTCTGTCATAATTAGATTATGTTTGAAATTATACATATAATGAGATTATATTATTTTGATGAGATTAGAAAATTTTGAAATTTTAAAATCTCTAAATAAATTATTAAGTACACGTTAAGAATGTGATAGTTGTCTTCCATTATTTGATAATTAAACCAACATTCTATTTATAGTTTGACTTGTTGAGTAAACTCAATGTCACTATAACTCGAATATGTTTTTTCTTAAATTAATGGGTCCTACTTAACTAAAATTATATGATTTGCATGAGTAAACTCATGATCATATAGATTTAAAGGCAGGGTTATGAATAATATATGTTACATATTTTGGCAAAAGTTATCACCTAACGGTTTTAGGAGTCACATGAGATGTGATTGAAAAGTTGTTTTCAACCAAATTTACTTTTAGTTGGTTTGTTGAGCAAACTCAAGATCAATTAATTTTAAATAGGTTCCTAACCCTCTAAGAAATTATTTGATAAATTTTCAATATAATAGTGAGGGCTATTATTTTAAATAAAATAGTGGGAGTAATCAAACAATTTTAAAGTCCTTATTTGATTTGATTTTTGGATATAAACTAATATTTGCTCCTTTTATGAATTTTGATTATTGAATTTGAAGATGACTACCAACCTGACATTGAGGAGCATCATGGATGCTAACAAGTTGACTGGACCCAACTTTTCGGACTGTCTACGAAACTTAAAAATAGTTTTTAGGCAAGAAAAGAAGTTGTACGTTCTTGATACTCCCGCTCCATCAAAACCTTATTCAGATGCAACTGATGAAGATTGGGAGAAATATTAGTGTTATATTGACGACGTTGAACAAGCTATATGTGTGATGTCAGCTTGCATGTCTCCTGAACTTCAGAGGTAGCATGAGAACATGGATGCACCTACTATGATACTGTACATTAAGGAGTTATTTGATGCACAAAGTAGGGTAGAGAGATATCTCCAAGGCACTGTTTCAATGCAAGATGACAGAAGGATCTTCAGTCAACCTTCATATGCTGAAGATGATTGGGTATATTGAAAAATTAGCCCAATTAGGTTTTGTTATGGACCACGAGTTAAGTGTTGATTTGGTGTTGAAGTCTCTTAGTTTGAGCTTTTCACAGTTCGTCGTGAACTTCAACATGAACCAGAAGGACATGACATTGCCTGAAGTGTTGAACATGCTCAAAACTAAGAAACGATGCCTTAAGAAGGAACCCAATTCTGTACTTATTGTCGATTTTACTAAAAGCAAGAAAAAGGGTTTTAAGAATAATAATAACAAGAAACGGAAGGCTTCTACTAATGTAGTAAAAGCCAAAGGAGGTGTCAAGAAGAAGAGCAATGACAAGGGCACATATTTCATTATGGAGTCAACAGACGTTAGAAGAGGAACTGCTTATCTTATCTTGCTAGCCTGAAAGATAAGAAGCTTAAGGAAGCTATCTCTTCAGGTATGTTTATGATTGAGATCAATCTTTCTACTTCTGTTTCACATTCTTGGGTATTAGATATTGGTTATGGTTCTCATATATGTAATAACATGCAAATGTTAACAAGGAGTAAATCATTGAAGAAAGGCAAAGTTGATTTGCGAGTTGGCAATGAAACAAGAGTTGCTACAATAGCTGTAGGAACTTGTAGTTTAACTTTGCGTTCTAGCATTGTATTAGAACTTGATAATTGTTATTATGTTCCTATTATTACAAAAAAACATCATTTATGTTTCTTATTTGGATTTGAATGGATTTATCTTTATAATTAAGAATAACAGTTGTTCTTTTTATAAAAATGATGTTTATTATGGATCTGGATTGCTTACAAATGGTTTGTATGAGTTAGATCTCAAAAGGCCAATTCTTAACATAAATAGTAAGAAAAGAAAATTAAGTAACCAAAATCTATCTTATTTATGGCATTGTAGGTTAGATCATATCAATGAAAGTAGATTAACAAAATTACATAAGAAAGGATACTTGGATTTTTTTGATTATGAATCATATGAAAGTTGTGAATCTTGTTTATTGCGAAAGATGACCAAACTATCCTTTAAAGGAAAGGGACAACGTTATAGTGAGTTACTAGAATTAATACATTCAGATGTATATGGGCCTATGTGTAACATCCCATCACCGATGGGAAGGGTAAATAGTCAATTTTGCACATGAAAAATGACTGTACGTGCATTCATGACATTGCCCGGTATAAGTGTTAAGAAATGTGAGTTGTGTTCATATATGATAGAAAGTTTGACTTGAGAGTTGACTTTTTGAGTTGGGCAAAATTTGAAAAATAGTCTTCTTGAAACTTGTAGCTCCTGTTGAGAGCTTTCTGTCTCCATAAAGTTTGATATTTTTTTATATCGGGAGTAAAAGTAATAGTAAGTCAAAGTTAAGGTTGTTTTACTTTGACTTTGAAAATGTTTTTAAGTGTGGAATTTATACATGCTGTGCTTTGAGGCAAATCGCCGGATTGATATGGTCTGAATTGGAATAGATGGTATACATGAAAGTCATAGAAGATTCTCCGAGCTTTTTAATGATGTATCATCTGTTATTGGTGGATGTGAGGATTAAAAGATATGAAATTGTAAAGTTCGGATGTGCTTTAGGATGACACAAGTTTAGCAGAATCTTTGACTGAAAGGTTGACCTAGTTAAAGGTTGAATCTGTGATTAAGTTCTTCATAAGAGTTGTATATTATGTTCTTATCTTTCCATTGATATGAAATATGCAATTTTTGGATCATGGAATGTGAAGTTATGATT
>JAOSBN010000008.1:8967981-8983515 GCA_027563595.1 Erythroxylum suave | reverse complement strand
TATGTGATATTTGATCTTGTAAGGACTAATTCATAATTATGACAAAAGTTTGACTTTAGTTATAATTTTGATTAAATCCAAGGATATGAAAAATAAGATTTTTTATATAAAAAGGAAAAATTAGAAAAATTGAGGCTAGCACTTCTTACAATTTTTCCTCTCAAATTTGATTTGAGTTTTTCTCCGAAGGGATCTGTGGATACCGTTAGAGGCCGGACAATTGAACGGCTCGTAGGATTGACAAATTCAAACCACAAAGGAACAATCACAACAGGAAATCGAAACAGGTGTAATTTTTGTTAAATTTCTTATTTTTATGTTTCAGATTTAATTCTGTTAAAGTTGATTATATGAAAAAAAATTTTAAATTATTCCGCTGCGCTTAGATTCGATCTTGCGTAATTTTCCAACACTATATTCCTTCACCTTCATGACACATAAACTTTTGCTCCAGGTAGCTATACAGACAATATATGTTGCAATCCAATCTTTCGTCTATGCTCTTCCCTTGTACTCAATGATGGGGTTCCATTGGAGGTTGGAGAAGTTTGGCTACTTTTACTACTTCATTTTCATATGCTTCACATACTTTTCGTTGTTCGGGATGACGACAGTTTCCCCGACTCCTGGCCTTCATCTGGCTGCTACTGTTATGGCTTTTTTCACTAGTGTATGCAACTTGTTCTGTGGCTTCGTCATCCCCAGGCCTGTACGTAATTTTTCTCTTCATGTTCAACCAATTTAACTTTCCTTCGAGCTGATTCTCATTATGCAATATGATAACGTGGAGGCAAAAGGCATAGTATTTCATTATAATAGTGTAAATATATAGGGATACATTTGGAAGCCCTAAGGACAAAGTTGAAACTACAGGATAAATAAGCACTTAAAATCAGAATATTAAAATATTACTCCTATACGCCCCCACAAGATGGAGCTCTAGAGGAGACTCCAATCTTGTCCCTAAAACCAAGAAAAGCAGTACGTGACAAAGTCTTAGTGAGAGGGCCTGCTAACTGATCTGCAGAAGACACATGAGAAACACGTAGCATGCCATGCTGAACTTGCTCCCGAACAAAATGAAAATCCAGAGCTATGTGCTTCATTCGAGAATGAAAAACGGGATTGGAACACAATTGAGTTGCCATCAACGACTACAAAACGTAAAGGAGATTTGGAGGTGCCATCCACATATGAGATCAGGCCATGTCCACGCAATGTGCTTTGCACCTGCAGTTTCCATGCTAAAAAATTTTTGGAGGTGAGTTTGGCGACAGAATGGGCATTGGAGTTTATGACAATCAGTGGTTGTGAAGGGTTTGAGGGATTTGGTAAACTAGGAACTGTGAAATTTGAGGTAGAAGTCGACGAACTGTGGGAGGAAGAGGTTGTCGACATGGTGGCTGCAAACTGCTGATTACGTTAGATGAAAAAGAAGGGTTTTTAGGCCACCGGATCGAGTAGCTCTTGATACCATGATAACGTGGAGGCAAAAGGCATAGTATTTCATTATAATAGTGTAAATATATAGGGATACATTTGGAAGCCCTAAGGACAAAATCGGAACTACAGGATAAATAAGCACTTAAAATCAGAATATTAAAATATTACTCCTATACAATATATCTGTAATTTTCTTTCAAGAAGTGGCATTGACGTCAAAAGTAGTGAAGAGTTTCAGGAATTTCTCAACTCAATAACTGCCAAAAATTTCTAGGATGATTCGGAAAACAAAAGTTACTATCAGGAACTATTAAGCTTGAAGTGTTCGTGTCACTGCAATTTTTGACTCCTACATCTAATTAAATGCTGCAGTTAATACCAAGGTGGTGCAGATGGTTTTATTGGTCTAATCCAGTTACCTGGACAATTTATGGAATTGTGACATCTCAAGTTGGTGACAGCAAGAATCTTCTCCGAGTCCGTGGATCAGAACCAAAGGCCAGTGACCTATTTTTGAAGGAGTACTTCGGCTATGATCATGACTTTCTACTTCCAGTAGTCCTTGTCAATTTAGGCTGGGTCATCCTCTTCTTCTTTGTCTTTGCCTTTGGCATTAAGTTCCTTAATTTTCAAAGGAGATGACTGGCATTTTCATACTGCTGTTGATTCACAAAAATCAAAGGTGGTACAGGTCCTAATCACAAATAGAATGGCCTAGTCCAGGTTATATGAACATTTGATTTATGATCTATATACAACAAATTGTGAATTAAGTTGGGAATTAAAAGGTGAAAGCATTTTGCTTCATATTTAGCACTACTCTGAACTTCAGTATCAACCAAGAAGTTCTTGTTTCCATTTACTACAGCCCTGTGTGGGTGAGAGAATAACAGATGATCAGATGTTAGTTCCATAGCAAAACAGAAAAGAATTCGACAGTGTAGATACCCTTGCTATGTTTAGGTTAAATAAACAATCTAGAATATTTGTATTAGCTAGAAATTACAGGCCATCAGGTCTACATGCTTTTGCATTGAATGTATATTTTCGTTTTTTAGATCTCAACACCACTAGAACTGTAGCATACACCTTGCAATTCTTTCCTCCTTAATTGAAAAGGAAATTAATACGACACAATCTTAGGTGAAATGTTGCAAGAGTTGCAACAATTTAAAAGAAAAAAGAAAAGGAAGCAGCCAATCATTAAAATAGTACTTGATTGTCTTGTTTTGTTTGCTGGAAATGGAATGAGGAATCGGAAAGCCAACAGATTGAGTTGAGATAAGCATTTGTAAATTGGGGATGGAAAAGCTAATGATATGTTGTATATTATAAGAATCGTTTCCCCAAATCTCTCCTACTCTGTCTTGTCCTCTAAGGCTCTCAAAGCCTGTATTCTGTAGGTGAGCCCTTACTGTCCACTCCACAAACAAAACTTCCACCCAAAGCACCCTTTCTTTAGGAAAAAGAAGATTTACCAATACTTTTCAAGACATTTCAACCAAATTTAACCATTTACTTGATGTCACCAATAATCAGAGCTAACTTATATACTTTTTTTTATCAATGATGCTACATTTCTTCTCACATACACCTTTTTAGTGGTGAATTAGCCTATTAATTTCTGGTCTATTGTACAACCTCAGCAACTATTAAAACAATATGATCAATTAAAAAGAAGCTAAAATCAGCGGAGAAACTGCAGTAGTTAGCTGAATCTGTCTTACTAACCAAGAAAATAGCTCTCTAACCGAAGGAGAAGATGAAATCTTAAATAAACAGATAAAAGAGGAAAAAGAAAAAGAAAAAGAAAGTCTACACAGAAGAAAACTATTTTTGTATACTGCAATCTTAATTTTGTAAAGATGATTGATTGTGACTGTGTTCATGTTGAGTAAAGGTGATAGGAAGGTTAGGGAGGGTTTCAAATTTGAGTCAGTAATCAAGAAAGGTGAAATCCTCCTTAACAACATGATTAAAAGTCACTGGGCAACAGAAGCCTTTGCTCACTGTGGTACTTGTTTTGTTGTAAAGTAAGCAAGGAGGTAATATCTTTAAAGCCAGCTTTACTTTATATAACTAACTTCAACAAGAGAAAGAGAACAATCATTCCACAGAGAAAAAGAAGAGCCAAAAGAGGGGAGAGAAGACAGCAGAGAATTAAGTACCAGGAAGTAGATCAAAGTTGGTGTGGCTGTAAGGAGAAATGACAACGCAAAAACAGATATTTGAGCAGCAGCAATCACAGATGCAAAGGGTGAAGAATTCGGGTCTTATCGGTTCCATTAATGGAAGCCCATTACAGGACGACAGGGAAGAAGAGATATCAAAGTCTGCATTGGCGATGTTTCGGGCGAAGGAAGAGGAGATTGAGAAGAAGAAAATGGAAGTCAGAGACAAGGTTCAGGCTCATATAGGACGTGTGGAAGAAGAGACTAAGCGCTTGGCAGAGATTCGAGAAGTAAGTTAAAGAAACGCTGCTACTACTATGATCATAGCAGCATAAGTCGAAGAAGATAATCACGTTCTGTTCTAATTTGGTGGTTTTTTTTTCTCTCTCTCTCTCTCTCACACATGAATGAAATCTTTTAGGAGCTTGAAGCGCTGATAGATCCAATGAGGAAGGAAGTTTCATCCGTTCGTAAGAAGATCGACATGGTTAACAGGGAATTGAAGCCGCTTGGAGTCACTTGCCAGAAAAAGGTTAAATCTTTTACCTTGCTATGTTGTTTCAGAATCATTGTCACTTCAGAGAAACTAAGAGTAAGTTTAGCTTTTTTGGTTTCAAGAAGGATGCATTTTTTCTAATGGATGGAGAGTTAGCAAACAACAGGGTTAACAACTTTACAGATATGAGTTCATTACAAATTCATCCAGATGTTTTATGATGATCGTGGTGTGGTTGATTTTTTGAGAAACTAGACATTTTTTCATGTCCTCAAAAAGTTTGAAATTTATGTATTGCAGGAAAGGGAATACAGAGAAGCCATGGAAGCTTTTAATGAGAAGAACAAAGAAAAAGCTCAACTAGTTTCCAAATTAATGGAGGTGAGGATAATTTTCTATTTGTATCCATCCATATTAAAGAAAATTCCCATATTATGATCAATCATGATGCATACATTCTATTTTGTCACATTCTTCCCTCTTTTTTTTTCTTTCTTTCCTGCATGAATGAATTTCAGTTGGTGAGCGAAAGCGAGAGACAGCGGATGAAGAAGCTGGAGGAGCTGAGCAAGAACATTGAAAGTCTTCGTTAATCGAGCTCTAATATAACAACCAACCAACTGTCAAGCTTTGTTGTGTTTGCTGCAACTAGAAATATTTTTCTTGTCGAGTTTGGATTTCTAGCCATTTTCATATTTCAAGTGGTTCTGCGTGGTCTCGCCTACTGATGATGGAGAACAGAGACACCCACAAACGAGGTTTGGTACCAAAACAAAGTTCAAGTTCGGATTTCGGAGTTCGGAGTTCGGAGTTCGGACTCTCATTCTTGTATTAAAACTAAAACGTCAGATATGCTTTCTCATCTATTTCTTAATTATGCATGAGTTGTCATTGCACGCTAGGATTGAAGCTTATCCGATAACGTCAGTAGTCAGGTCGCCTATCTACATCAGTGAGTTGATTTGCGAACAGAGTTTCCCCGTATAGGTAGATACAAGGGTAGCCTTCCGGTTTCCTCCTGTTCTCTTTCAGTGGCTTCAAATCACCTGTGCCGTTTTTCTGGGATGGGTTGGATTATTTTAAAGGTGATTTGAACCCCTTTTCAGTGTTCCTTACCAAAACGAAGTTTAGCCACTGCCCCTATAGATTCCTAGAAGCTTTTGTTTTCATACAACATATATTTATAGATATAGTTCCCGTACCTATTAAGTTGGCAAATCAATTCACTGCTGGAACACAAAATCTCGCATCCAAGCTAGCGTCCTCGACTTCGTATGTCTCTATTTTTGTGCCTTCAGGTATCAGGTTGCTGCATACTAATCGCGAGATTTTCAGTAAATACAATGAAAGAGGATCTACAAAATAGAAAGACTTCGAGGCCGAGAGAAAGAAAAGATGTAAATACGAATACTCGGGAATTACATCTATTAAAAGTTCATCCCGGACAAAGAACAAACAGATGCATATGCAGACGCCAAAAGCTTATAACTGTCAGTTATCAGTTAAATGTCAACTCCAGATTCCAGCTATAAAGCACAGCCATCCCTTGGACCCCAGATTTAGTTCAAAACCAATATACTCCCAATCAAATGAAAATATCTATAGGTTTTACATATTTTAAAGCAAACTCGCACGAGCTTTACATGTTCTCTCTTTCACTTTCGTCGAACTCCTCACTTACTCCTCACTTCTTTGGCAAGTATGAAACCAAGCTACTTATAACAGAGCAAAATCCAGCTTTGCTAAAACGAAACGAATCCAGATTGACAGACGTTCAATTAAGGCTTTACATATTCTCTAATAAACTGTTCCACCTGAGCTATCTCACCCTTCAAGCCAGAAGCTTCTGCAATGGTAATTTTGTTGCTGCACTGTCCGAAAGCAAATGCTTCCCCAGGTATGCCAAGAGTGAAGTCACTTGCAATATCAGCTTCAGATAATCCACTTCTTGACGTCCGTAGTTTGTCACTGCACAACAGTACAGATAACAGAAATAAAATACAATTGCATACGAATTTTTCTTTAAAAATTAACAGAGGAAGATATTTTCAAAATCAAAGAATTATTAAACTGAATTAACAGCTATGAAATATCAGATAACAAAATGTGAGCAGCAACTACACTGAGTCATTAAGATTGTAGTGACTGCCATAAGCCTAACTGGCTGCATAAGCGACTTTGCTCAGAGAGACATGCAATAACAAAGTTATCAATCAAATTTAGACACCATTGAAGCATAAAATTTGGAGGTTACATTTCTTTCTCCAACTGCTTTTGAATGAACTCCATGGTATGAGCCGTCACTTTGTCTGTCTTGTTGCAACAGATGAGGACTGGAATTTTCTTTTTCATAACATAGACCTTAGTCAAAATGTCATAAAGATACCTTCAAAAGCAAGACCTATAATATTAGATCTTGTAGGTTTGTATTGAAGTATATGCACGAATGTGATCGCACACTGAATCCAGAAACTATTTTAAAGACTAGTAATTACTCTGAAACTGCACGCAAATTGGGTATGAATTCCAAAGAGTCAACCACAAACACTATGCCAGCAGCTTGAGGTAAGAACTGATCTAATTTAGGTTGAAGACGAGAATGCCCAGGAACATCAACAAGATGGACAGGCCTTATTTTGCCTTTCTATCAAAACCAGAGGAGGGAGTCATTTCGATTGAATCCAATCAGTTAGTGAAGTAAATGAAAATAGGAAACACAGGAAGTAGCAGATTTAAAACGTATGAGTCAAGATATTTTCCCCGTGCATGCAAAACAGAATCAAGTTAAATTTGAGGCTTGCCAACATGTCTACCTTGGAACTCTCAGAATGAAGAATGAAAGTACCCTCATTTGGCTCCATCGAGGGAACAGTACGAAGATGTGATGAACCATCTCGAAGCTGTCAAAAGCATCAAAAAGATCATCTCAAATAATCATCCAGAAACATGCATAAACTTTTAAATAACAGCTAGGGAAAAAGGCAATAAGTAATCTGAATATATAATTACGCTTATTGTGAGCACCCTCTACTACTATCCCCAGGAAAATCTGTCACTCATCAACGGTAAATAAATTAAGAAGCACAAGTTACAGGTCATTTGAGATGCTAATACTATGAGAACAGCACAGATACATCTAAACCAATGTTATATCCACATGGCTTTCAGTATTGTACCCCATACAAAGCAAAAATTGCAGAAACAAATAGTACCAAGTAAAAGCACTCTGTGATATAAATATTACAAAGCCAAAATCAGAGATGCAGGGCTTACTTGATAGTAAAGAATAGTTTTCCCACTTCCACAAAGTCCAGTCAGAACAACGGTATTAGACTTTGTGCATTTGAGCAAACGAACTGCAAAAGATAGCATGGTAAAGAGTGAAATAAGAATCTAAGTTCAAATGGGGAAAAAAAAGTATATTTTGCTTCCCTCAAGCAATTCTGCTATGCGTTCCAGGGACAAATCCTTCAAACAGGGCATCTTTGTCATTGTCATGCAATTTCGATGTGTAACAAAGTTCTTGTCCCTTCAGATATCAATAAAACAGAATAATCTAAATGCAGCATCAAGGGCTATGAACCGTTTTATCATCAATCTAAAAATGTGAATTTTCCCCATGACAAGTATTATGAATTTAAATAAGCAGTGAGATACTTCAAACCAATGTACGTTAAGGATTGCAAGACCTTCTAAACACCAACTACTCATCACTGATTAGCTGCTCCTCTACTCCGTAAACCTCAATTGACTTGTACCTTTTTACTTCCATATTCACCACAAAGAGGTTTGTAGATCTTGGTACAGCCACAATATTTTTTGATGCAACTATAAATTCAATGAAAAATTTCGAAAGTACGTGCCCTGTGTGCACACACACACACGCACAGGCACAATGCCAAGTAGCAAGCGTAAAGCACATACGCCATAAAATGTAGATTAATACGCACAGTCATGAGTGCATGCTTCACAATCCAAAGTTGAAAACTGTGAAACACCGAGTTAATAGCATTCACAGAAGGGTAGAAAATTACTTGTTAACAACAAAAGGGTGGTGAAAAGGGAGACAGCAATAGCAGCATAAAGTTGAGTGGGTGGTATGCGTAGCGCATATTCAATCCCTTGCTGCAGCCATCGTTGTGCCTCGTTTTTCCATTGCTCAATTTCTTCCATTGACAAATCTGCAAAATCAAAGTTTTAGAGAGCCTTGAGAAATAAAAACTTTATCAAACTCAGACTACAAGGACTTCAATCTCCTTATTCAAACTAGAAGTCTTTAATGCATATTTTAGTGTTGTAGCAACTGTCGATTCTACCACAAGTTCCCCATTTTGTATTCATTGTTAAAGTCCTGTAACTCACAGCCACAAATGCCCACACGTCTCTTTGAAGAGTAATACGATTACATAACTATAAGCATAATTAAAGAGAAAGCCTCCTCCATCTAGACCTAAATCGCCAACGGAAGGGGAAAAAAAATCCCGAACAAGTCCAAAGAGAGAATCATTAACATGTTCACCCATCGATACCTCAATTAACAACTAATAAATAGTCCCCTTGATTTTCAAGTGTCCAAACACTCTCCGGATGCTTCAAATACAAGTTTCCAGTCTCCTCAAACTCGATTTCTGGGTCCTCTGTCAAGGAATTGGCACTCCTATCAGCTATCAAAATTTAACGGCACTATGGAAGTTAAATGGTGATGGGCTGTGACCACCGTCGGGACCGTCTCTTGCACCGGCGGCGAGACCAATAAATGGGCTTTCTTTTGGGTCTTTGAACGAGTTTTGATTTTTGAATGTATATTTTCAGTCATAAGTCATAAAAAGCAGATGTCTATCATTTTCTTTCTTTCTATGGAAAGTCTTAGAAACTTACCACAAGCTTTACAATTGAACAGTAATTAAATTTTATTTAAAATCCATAATTGAATAGGAAAATGAAAAAAAAAATGGCAAATTTAAGAGCTAGAAGATAAACATTTCCCAGCCCAGATTCGATTTTATTTTTATCCCTCTTTTATTTCAAGAAATTAAACTGAAAATAACGAAAATAAAGTATATCTATCTTATATCGTTTAGACTTTAGATAATGTCCAACTCATGAGATCAAATATACATATTTTTCCTTTTTAATGTTGGAGAACATACTACTAAAATTCAAAATAAGAGATTTGTTATTATTATATAAAAAGAAAAATAAAAGCTGGCACTTACCACATTTGAACCGTTAAAAATGAGGAAAATCTCGTTCTGCTATTAGCTCAGACTTGCCAACTTTTAAAACTTCTTTTCTTTGTCTAGGATTGTACCTTCAATAAATCAAACAGAGTAAACATTCTTTTCACATAAATGTTGTGTTCACGTAAAAGTACAACAGAAGTCTAAATAAGTTCTAATATTTTATACTAGTTTTTATTTATTAAATGCCTTCAATTGTATTTTGTGTGTAACTTATTAAGATCTTAAATAAATTGGCAATAGATATACATTATAGCCTTAAATCATTTTTAAGATGAGATAAATTGAAATCCTTTAATTTATTTTTAATTTTCTAATTAAATAATTTATATCTATAAATTATGATTGATATTTAACAATGTGTTATGATCACCCAAATATTATGAATATCAAAATAGTTTTAACTAACATTTTTGGCATATTTTTATAATTTAATCATTTTATCGTACAATATTTCAATTAGACATATAGTATAAAATTAATTTCTACTTTATTTAAGTACAATCATATTAGTTCTCTATTATCCGTAATTAATTATATTAATGACATTTTAAAACTGTATTCAAAGTGTCATTCCATATCTGTCAAGGATATCTCGAATTAATACTAATAGAGAATAATGAGGGTAATGAATCTTATATTAATCTCTCAATTTAACTGAGCTATCCTTAACTAAGATATGTCAAAAGTAGTATCAAAATATAACAATTCCTATATGAGCAATTTTGGAGATCTCAAGTCAAATAATCATTTATACAATCATCACAATGAGAATTTTATAGACACATCAGTAATATTCCAAATAGATTTATCATATTACATCAAATTTGGTAACCTTTTTCTCTAATAAGTACGTAGACGTTTAAGAGATTGATTATTCCATTCATAAGGAAGAAAAATAATGTGTGTTAGTTTTAACACTCTATTAATATTCAATCTCAATATAATATTAACTAGGAATAATTTAGAGATACATAGAAATGCAATATAAATCTCATATGTATAATCTTATAATAATTTCATCTATAATGTCTATTTATCTCATAAAATTTAGCCTAACCATTAGTTTATTAGGCAAATATGCATAAGATAAATAATGCCTCTAAATAATTTTGTCATAAAAAGTGAAACTAATTGATTAGCTATAGTGTATAAACAAACAATCTCTCACTTATACTAAGTCAAACATTTAAGTATTTTACATCATATTACCATTGACAATCATACGACTATTGGGATGATGATTTATAAGAGAAACAATAATTTTTATAATAAGCACTTGTTTGAATCTTATAATTTTTATCTAAGTTATCATCATGGTTAAAAGAAATTGTCTAATTATGTACTTGGATTTTTACGAGACCTTGTCTTCTTTTGTAGGCCTAATGGTTATAATGTTCTACATTACATACTGCTTAAATAATGCATGGAACTATAACAAGTTCTTTAAAAAAAGTTATTAATCCAAATAATACTTTTCACTAAATGAAAAATGTACTATGACTTGATTTATCAATTATTTCTATAAAGAAACTTTTAAATATAAACAAAATATTGTTTAAGTGAAATATAACTTACTTTTGTCAAACTAAAGTTTGCATTCATACAATCTTGAACTCAAATATTATTCTATTATTAAGTATTAACACATCTCAAATATTAAATACCTTTGGTACATTATCTATATACTTGGATAAGAGCAGATAAACATCTTATATATCTATCTCTATAAATCTAATTCCTATAATTGAATTGTTGCCTTTTCTTATCCATTAAGAGTTGTTCTTAAACTATCATACTTTTTAATAATTCAAAAGATATATTGTTGCACTATAAGAGCAGTATGTCATCAACATACTCCCACTGAAGAGTACAATTATACTCTTACTAGCCTTCCAAACATGAAAAGTCCATAATCATCTCTAAAACAAATACTTTGAATTCATTATGGAAGTAAATTTTTTAACATCTCATAACCTTTCAACTACGTACTAAATGTATTAAAAAGGCATTAGATATCTTATAATTTTTTTATAAAACAAATATTTTGTTTATTAAGGTCTATAAGATTATATTCAAATATTTTAGATATTTATAACTTTTTTATCAAATTTAGTTCTACATTTATTGGATAATATATGCTTCAACCAAGCAGCACTTCTTCAACAATTAATCTGACTCTTTTAAAGTCTTAGCATTCCATATCTAATATAAGACTTTTTTTTGAAAAAAAATAAAAGATTTTTATTAATACTAGCAAAGCTATAAAACATGGTTACAATTAGTCACTTAATCTAGTTACAAAAGCAAAAACCTCAAAATAAAGGACATTAATTGATTGTAGCAAATCAACTTGGCTAAGTGTTTGTAGTTTGTTATTGGCAATAAAAGTGACACTGATCTAATTTACTAGATTAACCTTAAACTTCATCATACTTCAATGAGTCACCTCCATATGTTTTGAAAAGTAGATAATCCGACCAGTGTAATGATGTATATGATTAGTAATTGTCTTCTATTGAGCACCCAAAAAGGAAAATTCATTATAAATATGTGGAACTTATAATTTGATCCTAAAGAGGCCTACCAGAATTAGCTTCCTATCCATTGCCAATTCTCTCATCGTGGACTGTTTGAAAAGGTCATTTAACCCTCTTGTATTCCATATGAGAATGATCATTTAAAGGGAATACCTCTTCTTTTTAGTTTTCCTTCTTGCTGATCTTCTTTTGGGATTAGGAGTATGCATATGAAACCTTTCTTCTATCTCCACAAAATTGTCATTCTCTGGTTGTTTTAGCAACAAGTTATTTATTGGATCATTATCCAATAAATCAGATACATCATTTAGCTCTTCTTTCACTGATTGTGAATTTTGGATAAAAGTTATATCTTCCTGGTTATCAAGCTCCTTTAACGGAGAGTTGTATTTAGATTTTATATTGGGCTTCCTACCTTTAGTATCTAGGGTATTAATTGCTAAGTTATCCGAATTCTCATTAACAACAATTTGTAGACTCACAACCTCATCATTATCCACTGGAGAAGAATCAACCCCTAATAATTCATCCTACCATCCAGTTTGAAGAAATTTTCTTATAGGACGAAACCATTTCTTGGTTGAAATATGAGGCTTCCAGGAACATGTCACCTTAATTTCATATTTTTCAATCTCCCTTATTTCACCTAATTTGAAAATTTGTAAATGATTAGGTAATATAACATTCCTTTTAACCTCCACACATATTTTTGCTTACCCAATTCACTCAATTCTAGATGTTTGAGCATCCATACAAAGAGGCTTTCTTTTACAACTAGAAGAATAAATAACTATCTTTTATAAGTAGAATTCAATTAATATTGTCCACCCTAAACAATGTACAGGTGTATCGGATTTATCATTTTATACTTTCAAAGGACTGTATGAAGGAGATAAAGAAATAAATGAAGAACTTCTTATGGTTAGGTACAATTCAAAACCATCAAGGAGCAATAATCAACTAATAAGATGTATGTTTGCTTAAAGAAGAAAGAGGTCTAGGCATAAAATTCATTAGAACCACTAAAAAGGTTCTAACAACAAAGAGGATTTAGAGAATATTCACAAATAGGGAAGCATTTTAAGCAAAATAGATTTATATAAATTTTGTAAAAGGAGTAAGCTTTTGGAAAAATAAACCAAAAACTAATTCATCATGGACAATGGTGCGGATCTTTAACCTGAGAGATAACTTAAAGCAGGGGTCACAAAGAACAAAGTGGGTAATGGAGAAATGACATCCTTTTAGCATCATAACTAGAATGAAATAGAGCCACTTCATCTAATTTTAGAACTATAGAGCATAAGACATATAATCTTAGACAAGGCCTTAGTAAGGGAACTTATTCATGAAAACGAAGACTTCCTAAGGCCTTTATTATCCTCTGGTTGGCCATTAAAAACAAGCTCAAAATAAAGATAAAATATAATCAGTAATATCAATCCAATTTTTAGGCTCTCTGACTTAGAAAATGAAAATGTGAGACACTTATTTTTCATATGTTAGTTCACTAACACACTTTGGAGAAGAATTGAAAACCTTTGCAACATCTTTGTCAACTAGATGAATGGGAGCAAATTATGTAATGCTAAATGAATTCAAATAAGATGAATAGAAGGGTAAAAGATAAAAGTATCTCATACAATTAAAAAAAACCCACTATTGAATTATTTTAAAAAGTCCCTATGTTTTAAAATTGTCTAAAAACCTATTGGAGTTTAATTACACTAAAAAGAAAGCACTAATGAAAACTGGTCCACATGGACCAATCAAAATCAAGTGAGATAGATCAACTCAACCCCTTATTTCTAACCAGACCATATCTAAAAATAATCCAAGTAGCCCACCCCTACCCACCCAACCGCCACTACTACCCACTCCTTACAAAGACTAGAATCCTTAAAATTCTCCACATCTAGTTAACAAGTGAAAATGGTGGAGGAAGTAGTGGAACAACCAGAGGATGATAACAAAGTAGTCAGAAGAGATTTTCATCATGAGTAAGAAGTGTTAGAATGCCCTTATTTGTATTACTTCCTTATGTTTTGCTATTTTTTGCAGATTCTTTCTTCCTTAACCTAATACATGTAATGAACGTAAGAAGTGAAGCCTTTGTCGTCTCTAATGCTATTGCCACTACTTCCTTAGTTGGTACCATCGCTACTCCATACTGTCAGTGGTTGTCTTCCATTATGGATTGGACTTAATTGGGGCAACAAGAATAGTAAAAGGGCTAACATCAATAGACCAAGAACAAAACTATAGGTTGGTTTTTGGATTGGTAGTTGGACTCGTTTAAAAGGGTCAATAAGAGCAACATATGGACCAATTCCTTTTAATGTTTTGGGCAATAAATTTGGACTTAAAGGAACCTCCTAGTAAATAAATATACATTACATATTAGATAATATGTTTACTTAAATTTATAAATTAGTTTCTAAATTTATGTATATTATAATTGTGAATTTAAACACTTAGAAATAAGTTTCTAAACAATTTATCAATTTAAATATTGACTAGTTCAATTTTGATTAGAAATAATTTTCTAGTTACATTTAAGTTATTAATTTCATAAATTTAATAATAGTGAATTAAAAATAAGTTTTTTAATTAAATAAATTAATTAAATCAAGCAATATATAATTAGAGACAAGTTTCAAATTAAAATAACATTATTAGTGTAACAAAAATTAAATATAAGTTTCTAATTTAAAATTTAATTTCATTGTTTCCATAATAATTATAAATTTGTTTCTCATTAAAATGATAATAATAATAATATAAATATGATTTGTTTATATAACAATTGAAATTGTGGTTTTGAGTAAATTATAAATGTGAGTTCATCATTAATTTTATTATTCAATGTATGTTTTTTTAGTTTGGTGATTTGCTTTTAATTCCTGAAATTGTATTTAATTTCAAGAAAATGTCAATTATGAAGAGGTCATTTAGATTTCTGTGAATTGTGGCATAGATGAAAGGATTCATTATTATGTTAGTGTAGTTACTTCAAATGCAATATCTTTATAGAGATGATATAATACAACATGTTATTACTATTAACAACTTAATGCAAGAGCAATATTTTTGAGGTTATCTGGCTTTTATAGAAGTTGAATTGAAATACATGACCTTACTCTCAACTTTTCCACAACTAGAAAGTGAATTGTTAACCACATTTTGGAACTTAGAATGACCTACTTTGAAATCGGATAAATGAATGATGATAAACTTTATGAGAGATTTTTTAAGAAAAGAATTGATTTGGACTTTAAATCCTGTGGGCCTTCCAATCAAAATTATTAGGACAACAACATATCAAACTTCTAGGACTTTTTCATATGAATTTATTGACCCTATTCCATATGGGGTTTGTTATATGTGTTGAACTAAGTTGTAATGAACTATATAAATTAGGTTTATTAATGTATGCCAAGTTTTATATTATTCAGTTTTATCATAATACATGTTATATGAATGTTTATGTTTGAAAATTCTTCTTTAGTATGATAATCCGTATTCAATTGTCATATGAATGATAATTAAGAACATTCGTACACTTTCAATGTAACATCCCATCACCGATGGGAAGGGTAAAATAGTAATTTGGAACGGGCTAGGAGTGTTTTAAAAATTGTTTG
>JAOSBN010000008.1:8957854-8967881 GCA_027563595.1 Erythroxylum suave | reverse complement strand
TGATGAAATGAAATGAGGAAAATTTTTGGTTTCAAATTATTATGAATTTTTATACTGATGTTTTATTATGATGCCATCTGAGGTGTTAGTAGTGATTGTTCGTAGCGCACCCTTATCGTAAGATATGTATCGGGATGACCTATGGGCATCCCGATGTATACCCTACGGTGAGGGGGTGCTACATTCAATTTCATAGACAATTGTTATGTATGTATGTATGTATGTATGTATGTATCACATGATGTTTCATTATGGTTACTATATAAAAAAAATTATTGTTGAACTTAACAAGGGTGAGAAATTGAATGACGATAATTATGAGATTTTGAATATGAAAATCCAATATATAATGCTTATGAAATATGGAAGAAAAAGAACTTATTATCTCACTTGTAGTATGTTACTGAATAGTATGGATAATGATATAATATGTGAGTTCCAGTATATGAAATTGCTAAAAAAATGTAACACATGAGTTCCCGTATATGAAATTGCCAAAGAAATGTAATGTTGTTGGTTCCGTTCCCTCTATAACAACTCCTTATGATAGCTATCATGAGTTATCTCACACACCGAATCCCTTGTATATAGGGGATAGACAATCGAATGACTTTTTATCTCTCTTTAGGTAGCAAAAATATCTTTAGAACAAATGTATTCCATAAGAACTATTCTCTGAAAGTATTTCTTATAAAGCTTCTGAGGGAGGATTCCTAGCAAATTATTAATCTATCTCTTGTAGGTCTATCTTTTTCTTATAATAAAAGGTAAATATATATTGAATCAAAAGAATGTATATGGTTAATGGGGCATACCCCAACCAAGGTCTGTAACCCAAGCTACATATGACCTATACAATCAAAAAGTAATCAATGCATTGGGGTACAATCTAGACAAAATCTTGTACATTATAGTTTTTATCTTAAAACTTACATCAGAGCTCATAAAAGAAGCAAAATCTAACTGAATAGCATTCCTAATCTTCCAAACCATATTCATGGTACAAATCAGTGCCAATCTTGCTGCTTTGCTTCGTAGACGTGCTCCAGTGTAATCTTCTCGTATCCACTTGAGTGCAATGGTTAATGTAGACATAGTGCGGGTTAGTCCAAGCCAACCCCAAATGCCTCGCCAAACTTCACTTGTGAAAGAATATTTAAAGAAGAGATGGTCAATAGTTTCCATTTCATTATTAGACAAAATGTAGGTACAGTCTATCTCCAAGAATGATAAGTTGTCCTTCTTTGGGAGTCTATTCCACATAGTAAGCCATGCAATGAAGGAAAACTTTGGGGGGATATGTTGTTTCCATAAGAAGGACATCTATGGTCTTCGAGAGTATTTAATCCTCAACAAATCATATACTTTCTGTGAAGAAAGAATTCCATTAGCACATAAAGTCTGCATCCCATGTACCACTTCTCTACGTCCACCCTAGTTGACAATCAATGTGTTTCGAATTTGCTCTAGTTTCTTCATTAATGGTTAGTCTCGGGAATGAGGCTCCCAATCCCACACTGAAGAGCCCTTCAAATATATTGCATGTACTCATCTTACCCACAAGGAATCCACTTTTTAATGAATATTCCACAGTACCTTAGACAAGAGAGCTAAGTTCCATAACTTACAACTTTTCAAACCCAAGCCTCCCTCCTCTTTTGGTAAACATATATTATACCATGCCACTCGAAAGTGATTGCCACCCCATAAGAACAACCTACATATGGAGGTTAGTCTCTCAATAATAGTTGCGGGGATGGAGAATGCCTAGAACCAAAACGATAGTACTCCTAGGATAACATAATTTACCAATTCAATTCTACCTGCATATAAAAGGGACTTCCTATTCCATACATTGATAAAAGCCTCTACGAATTCCATTAGTACCGAAATTTGTGCTACTGAGACCTTCAATGGGGCCAAAGGAACTCCTAAATATCAAACGAGGAAATCACCTATTGGATATTTAACCGTCTGCAAAATTTCACCTCTATCCCTTCTATAAACTCCAGCTAAGTAAACATTGGATTTGGAGGAGTTAACCTGTAGCCTTGCCACTTCTTTCAATTTAGTCAAAGCATCAACTAAAATATGAATAGATTCAAAATCCCTTCTAGAAAATAGCATGAGATCATCAGCAAAGACAAAATGTATAATACCAATTTGTTGACATTTCAAGTGGAAATTGAAGTGGGAGTTATTGGTTCTCACTTTAAGCAATCAATTGCTCAATAAGTACTCCAAACTCAAGAGGAAGAGAATTGGCAACATGGGATTACCCAGTCAAAGACCCCTTCTACCCTTGAACATACCATGAAGGGTGCCATTTATTGAAACTGATTAAGATGCAGTTGTTACACATTCCATGATCCGTCTGATAAACATGGTGGGAAAGTTTAAACCTTTCAGATGTCCAAGGAAATCCTTTGAAACCATATCATATGCTTTTGTAATGTAAATTTTTAGCATGCACAGAGGGGAAATACGCTTTCTAGTGTAGCCCCTAACAAGTTCTTGTACAAGGAAAATAATATCAATCATACTCCTCCATGGTACAAATGTGGCCTGAACTGGATCAACAATTTTACCCACAACCAAGACCATGCACTCTACCAATATTTTAGCAATCACCTTATACATCACATTCAAGCACATAATTGGTCTAAAAGCTTATACTTTCAATTCTGTTTTCTTCTTTGGAATGAGAGAAATGATGGTATGATTTAATTGCTTGAGCATACCGCCCTCAGTAAAAAACTCCTTCATCTCAAGAGTAACATCATTTCTGACACCATCCTATGATTTCTTAAAAAAGGCCGAAGTATAGCCATCCAGCCCCAGAGCTTTATCATCACCTATGTCATACATAGTCCTTTTAATCTCAACATACAAGATTGGAGCAATAAGTAGATCTTACATTTCTGCATCCAACACTGAGCCCCGCTTAACCACTGTGCAGTCTAAGTTGTTTACAGGGGTTGGGATGCCAAAAAGCTCCTAATAATAGCTAACAACACATTCTATAACTTCCTCAAGGGACTCAGTCTTAGAGCCATCTTCCTTCATAAGATTAGAGATAGTGTTCTACAATCCTCTCTTCCTAGCTACAACATAGAAATAATTAGTGCTTTTGTCAACCTTTAGAAAATGTGTGCATTTAGCATTTTGTTGAAAAAACTGCCTCTCTGCATCGATTAGAAAATCAGCCTGCTTCCTTTTAAGATTCACCTCCTGCATCTTCCCCAAGGGACTTAATCTTAGAGCCATCTTCCTTAATAAGATTAGAGATAGTATTCTACAATCCTCTCTTCCTGGCTATAGCATGGAAATACTTAGTGTTTTTGTCAACCTCCAGAAGATGTGTGCATTTAGCTTTTTGTTAAAAAAATTGCCTCTCAGCATACATTAGAAAATCAGCCTGCTTCTTTTTAAGATTCACCTCTGCATCAACTCAATATCATCAGGCCGATTGAGTGAGGCCTTATAAGCAAACTAAACTGTATTGATGCCTCCTTAACTTTGTAAGAAATGTAACCATAAGCTACATAATTCAAAAGAGGGTTGCTTTAGTGCCTTCAGTTTCGTGCATAGGACAAATTGAATTGTGCCTATGACTACCTGCTCCCAACTACTAGCTAATATTTCCTGAAACAGGGGATGGTTCAGCCACATGTTGAAGAACTTGAAAGGTTTATTACCTTTAGTTTCTGTGTTATTGAAAGCCACCATTACGGGACAGTGGTCCGAATATACCAACATTCCTAGAAAGTGAGTTGTACAGTTATGGCCAGAAGAGCCCCACACTTGGTTAAGAAGAACTCGGTCCAATTTAGCCCATAGCTGATTTTTGTGCCAAGTGAAAATCTCCCCTTAGAAGGGGCATCTTCTAGTCCTAGTGTCATGCGAAAATCAAAGGGTCTTTGAGTAGATAAGCTAAAGGAGGCTGGCAACCCATTCGTTCACTAGCAGCACACACAATTAAAATCTCCCATAATGATCCATGGTGTCACTAAGTTCGAACCCAACCCCATTAGGTATTGCCATAATTCTCTTCTTTTTGTCACATTGTATAATTCATAAACAATATAAACCATAAAGGTGAGCTAAATGGTGCAGCATTGAACTTGACAGTGGATAAATTGATCCCCTACATCCAGCACATGACAGTGATAATAAACAGGATCCCAAACAATACACATTCGACCTCCTGCAATAGAATCAAAATTGTGACAGAAGTTTCAACCTACAAATCTGTTTTCCATCATCAATCGCAACTTATCAATAGAAAGTTTAGTTTCAAGTAAACATGTCAATTTACAACCTTGTTATATAATAAGCTTAACAACCATGTTTTGTCTTGAGGCCTTATTTAGGCCTCAAATATTCCAGCAAAGCAGCTTCGTAGAGCATATGTGGAGGTACTCTCACTTCCTAGTTTTTTGGCAGGCTCAACAATACTCTTACTACTCACACTTACTCCTGATCCCTGAATAGAGGTTTGATCCCTATCATTCATTGATTGGTCAGATTGCATCACCATAACTTTTCCTTTGTTACTAGGCTTGTGAGCTGTCACCTTCTATCAGTCCCCTTCATGTTTTGATTTAGGATCTTGTCAAGACTGATATGTCTACTGGCCACTCTCTCTAGTCGGGTCCCCCCTATACATGTCAACTACAGTACTATCAACAGGTGGATTTGTTTAGCCTCTGGCCTTAGTAGGATTAGCTTCAGTAAGTGATCCCACATTGTGGACCTGCACTTCTACCTCCTACCCTTAGAGGGGTTGATTTTTAGATCTCTGCGACTTATGAACTAGAGCTGTAGCTACAGATTTCAAGGTATGTTTGTCTGGTGGACCCCCTGTAAACATTGTATCCTTCGGTTGCTTCTATTTATTGCTTCCTCAAGTTTTGCAATCAAAAGGGTTGTGGCCAAATTTCTTGCAATGGCAGCAGTAGCTAGGAAAGGTTTCATACATAACCAATTGCGTGTATCGGACACAATAAGGTAGCTGCACCTCAAAGTTTGTCATTGGCGGCTTGCAAACATCAACTTCTACTAACATTTGGGCATACCCAATACGTGATTTTTGGCTGGTAATCTTGTCGTGGAAATTGGTCTTCCAATTCGAGATCCAAGTTTTGATAGCCTCCACACATTCCACAACCCCAATTGCACATTAGGGAATTGCAACCATATAGGAACTTTCATGAATTCTTGATAATTAAATGCAAAACCTGAGGATAAACGTTTAAGGAGGAGAGTTTTACCATAGAGCACATACGGTCCCCTTGTAAGCACATTAGTCCAATCTTCTTCTGTATTAAATTGGAATACAATCCGTGATGTGGGAGAATTTTACAAGTAAAAACCCTTTTTTTCAATTAAACCCTCAAGCATCTTGATACTTGGGAATCGTTTTGTGAAGCACCCCACTAAACAATAACCTCATTCTTGTTCAATTCGAATAACATCTTCTTCGTCCATGACGACTTCCTCATCGACTGGCAGAAGGTCTAGATGCATTCCTTATTTCAACTCTCTATTGTTCCTGAAGAGGCTAGCATACAAGGTCTTGGTTTTGGAGTCATGAGGGTCTGAGCCAAATGGTTTAGGCATTTTATCAAGCACTTGTGGGGCGGGTTCTGGGCCTTCCTCTGAAGCTGAATCCTCTGTGTCACTACTCTCCACATCAATATTCTCAGTAAACTCATCAAAAGTGGATGCATCCTCATCCCCCTTCTGGTTAGCAGCTTGTTCTTTGTTCATCTCCTCGTTACCCACTTTTTTTGCACCCAAATTTCGACCCGTCTTCAACTCGTTGAAAGAACTCCCCCTATTACTTCTAGCACCCACATTGTGTACATTTCTGTTTTCCATGGTATTTTTCCCTCTAGCTACCTTCACCATCAAGTTGTTATGGGCCTTTGTTCCACCAGCACCTAAAGGTTGACCTTGCAAGGGTGCGCTTATCGCAGCCTATTTGTCGATCTTATTCCAGCAATCATTGCCACCCTACCCCTTGAGTTATGAGATGCACTAGCCTCCTGCATTATAGGTTGATCGTATGTCATATTCTCCTGCACTTCATTAGTAGCATTATCGTGGATACCCATCAAAGATTCATGGTGGGGAGATCCTGCCACCTGCAAACCCAGTACACAATCAACAGTAATATCTCTTCCTTTATGTGGCATCTTCCGCCATTTACCTATGCTTAACAAGCCAAGAAAATGTAGTTCTAGAAATCAGAAGGAATGTAGAAGATTTGTGTGATGTGTGAGACCTAGGTAGAAATCACCTAAGTTGAGAGGGAGCTCCCGATTGCACACTACTTACAGGTTTATCTTTTAAAAAGCTTGAGATGCGTTGTAGAAGCAAGACACCCCTCTATTGTAAGCAAACTTACTAAGAAATCCTTAAATAAGTTTGTGGGAAATGATATCAATTTGTCGTGTCATCAACTTAATCTGTACAAGTCTTTGTGTGGGGAGTCATAGATAATGTAAAGAAAAATTATCTATGAAAAAAGATGTCATAAGATATATGTTTCAGATAATCATTTTTATTAAATACAATTTGTCATTCTTAATATGATTTTGACTTAGGTGTCAACACGTTTTTAATGGGTACATCTTCAACTTGTAAGTATTCTTAAAGATTTGCTAAATTAAAATCAGTCCACTAGACTTGCTATAAATTTAGTATACATCGGGTCTCCATATATTTAGCCTGAAAAACTATCACAAACAAGCATTTATAAAGGAACGCTTAGGTGGTCTGTTCTAATAATCACTAGTGCACTGTAAGATAGGTATAGATTAGGTGTGTGTTGAATGCTTGAACATATTCTAATCAGTTACTTATGCACGAAACCAAACAAGGACATCGTTGGTTGTAGCAGTGACGATTGTTGTCCTCAACTCCTTGTCCTAATTAAATCCCTAAATATCGTTGCGTCTCCCCACCAAGTTAAGGGAGTAAAGAGCAGAAAGCACTTAGAATCAGACTCTGCCGCCTCATAACAGAGGCCACCATTAGTTTGAATTTGACTCGCCAACTATGCTTTCACCTAAGACCTAGTAACTGAGTTAGTTCATTCAAACAAATCTTACTAGATGCAGATTGAAGAGGGAAAGAGGGACTTCTAATTCTTTTAAAATCTTAAAAGAAACAAATTAATCAAGGTGTGTATAAATTGATTTGGACTTTTATTATTAAAATGGTCAAAGATACGTATTCTTTTTATAAATTATTAATTTTATAAAAAATTTGAAGTAAATTTAATAAAAATGATTTATTCATTTAACGAAATATTAATATTTTAAAGTATAAAACAAAACTATTTAAATTTTTATGGAAAATAGAATCTTTAAGCAACACGACTCTATTAGATAAAGGTTCAAATTACTTGTCTTTATTACTATGTTACTTTCATATTTCATGAGCGTCCACCATCTATTTTTTGTGAGTCTCATTTATTGAATAAATGGATATTCATGAAAATACCTATTTTGTTAGATAAATAAAAAAGGTGTACTCTAAACATTATTCCTTGCACGAGGGGTTGCCCTTCTCGTTTGCAATAGCCAAATCAAATATTCACATAACTGAAGGTAGGATAGATATATGCTGGCAGTAAACCTGATATTGGTATAAATTTTAAAATTATTACAGTTTCAATATACCGCATTTTGCTTTAGTTATATATCAACATAGTTGATTGTATTCCACTCAAAATATTTATTCGCAAGTCCCTTCTTATTCACCTCAGCATCTAATGTTACTGCAGGCATTGGCTATGTCTCTCACAATTCTTACAGGCTATCCCTGTAAACTGATTATGATATACGTCACCACATCCACTCAAGCTGTTTTAGACAACAACGTAAATCTGTTTATAATTTCATTCCCAACAAAATAAAATAAAAATTTATAGACTGCCGTAAACAAGAACATGCTTAAATGCGTGCAAAGGTTGGATAAGGCTGAGCTTTTAATTAAGGTATTGTAAGCATGACATAAACAACGAAATAAACCTAGAAATGTTTGAATAGAAATGTTGATTTATTGATTTTTCCAATGTCTGTGGTTGAACAAGCAAGTTCAAGGAAATCAAACGTCAATGTTACAGACAAAGGCCCGCAATTGGTTTTGATTTAGTGTGTAAATCAGCAATTAAAGCAATCTCTGTTTGTGGACTACAGTTCATACTGGATTGGACCGCGTGCAATCACCTGGAAAAACTTCTGACGGATTTTTTTTTCTTTTCTTTCTCAGCATGCGGATTGCTTTACTTCATTTTCTCATCGTTCTGTGTCCATCAAAGTTGGCTGATGATCGATGAATGCCAAGTTGAAAAGATTGCTTGTTGTCTTGTATAATCAGGATCCCCCCCTTTTTTTTCCGAATGCCAAGTTGAAAAGATTGCTTGTTATCTTGTATAATCAGGATTCCCTTTTCCTTCTTGACCATAAAACATTGACAAATGAAAACTAATTTTTGGATTTGAGCGCCCTATTTTCGTAAGGTATTTCAACTTTGTTCTTCTTAATTTAGTGTGTGGATAAAATTTAACAAAAATAAATAATTTAGTGTGTAGATAAAATTTAATAAAAATAAGTTGAAATTGGTTAACTGAGTACTTTAAGATAATGAATCTAAGGAGATCTTGTGAGTTGAACTGAATCAAATGTTAGCCAGATGCTAATTGACAAAACATGGTATCTCATCAAGGTCTGCCGGCTGGGATTGATCATATACCACTCGTTATAGTGTGCAAGGAATTTACCCCAAACTGTGCAAAAATATTAACTTTTGATGATTATAACCACACATCATCCTTCCGTCATTTCTTGGTGAATAGCCTTGAAAGAAAGATTCCTTCATGATAAGATAAGGGTTACAAAATGCTCTCCTCTATCATGGATATAAACTATAATAATACAGCTTTTGGATCACGTCGCTGAACGAAGAAAATACGAGCCTTTGAGTTCTACAATTCATCAGAGTGGAAAAGGGTCTCATGCTCTCATTAGGCCAAAAGTACCACTCTCCATTTCGATCCCCACAAACCAGAATACTACTTCTACTAACAATACTAATACTAATAATAACAAAAGAAAGAAACAAGGTAAGAAAGAAAGGGCGTGTCAGATGAGGATGTTGCGTATGGAAATTCAAGTTTCCAGGAAATGGTGCCGCTAACCCTGAAGGACCCATGCATGTGCAAAAGGGCAAGACAACATGGAGAGGACATATTTTTACTGTGATATGCAATAATGACGATGACTAGAATTAATAGGTCAGTAGACTAAAATCTATTGATATATCTTCCCTTATGTTTAGCTGTTGGGTTCCTGTCAACATTATAATTATATTTTATGTCGGTAAAATTTGCCACTGTGAATATAGAATGATAATCCATACTAACAATATTTTTGCTCGCTTACTAAGGGTGAAAACTGGAAAGTGTTATGGGGTGAGACCGTGGACAGATTGGGACTGTGAAAGATGACGTACGACTAATTCGTGTGTTTTTGTAGGTGTCTCTTCATAAATACTAGGCTTTTAGTGACACATTTTGGCTTGTGGTTTCAATGGCCATGGCAGAGTTCAAGCACTTGGTGATTGTTAAGTTTAAAGAAGGCGTTGTAGTGGAGGAGATCGTTAAAGGGATGGAGAAACTGGTTTTAGACGTGGATCTTGTCAAGTCCTTCGAATGGTAAGTATCCATTTAATCGCTCTCGTTCTCTGTATCAGCTTCAAGAAATCAAATTGATGGCGTTCAGAAACTTTCTTCTTTCTTTAATATGTCCTGACATGGATCCTGATGGGTGAAATAGGAGCACGAGACTACTAATTTCTGTTTAACAACTAACTTTGATCAACATTTTGTCTGCTAGAGATCTGATTGCAAGCTGTGATAATGAATATAACACATTGAAAAGGGCTGGAAAAAAGAAACAAAGAAGAAGGAAATGTACAGGCAATATCCTATCTTTTTGTCAAAATGCTCTAACTC
>JAOSBN010000008.1:8914023-8941950 GCA_027563595.1 Erythroxylum suave | reverse complement strand
ATAAGAATAATAAAATCAATAATAATAATAATAATATTATTATTATTAAATATAAATATAATTGATAAAATTAATAATTAGTAGAAAATTAACTATTATTATTATTATTATTATGAATAATAAAATTAATAAAAATTATAAAGAACAATAATAATAATAATAAATAAATAAATAAATAATAAGGAATTTAATAATAATAATAATAATAAATTAATAAGAATAATAAAATCAATAATAATAATAATAATATTATTATTATTAAATATAAATATAATTGATAAAATTAATAAAATTAATAATTAGTAGAAAATTAACTATTATTATTATTATTACGAACAATAAAATTAATAAGAATTATAAAGAACAATAATAATAATAATAATAATAATAATTAAAAAATTAATAATAATAATAATAAATAAATAAATAAATAAAATTAATTATAAAATAATTATAATAAGAATAATTAGAAAAGTAGTAGTAGTAGTAATAGTACTAATAATAATAATAATAATAATAATAATAATAAATGTAATTGATACAAATAATAAATTTGGTAAAAATGTCATTGATAAAAATAATAAATTTGGTAATAATAAAATTAATAATAAGTAGAAAATTAGTAATAATAATTAATAATATTAAGAATAATAAATTTTATAAGAATAATAAATTTTATAATAATGCACTATTTGTATTTTTATTTTCAATATTAGAACAATTTTGATATTTGATTTGAATTTTAAAATTTATCTTTATAATCGTTGAGGTTTTTAAGTATTTTTCAATACTATATTTATGACATAACAGTGTTATATGATTAAAATATTAGAAATGAAAAAAATTAACATTTAATAATATAACTTGTATTAAAAATTAACATTATTTAACGATTTCAATTTTTATTCGATTTGTAAGGATATAAATGAAAACATAAGTTAAAATTGGATTACATTCTATGAAATACTGTTGCATACCAAATACTATAATAAGAATTCACCAAACTTTCCTATCAGAATTCTTATAATTATCCAAACATGTGGATATCTTTACTTTCCATAGATTCATTTTCCGAAGAATCAGATTCCAAATTTACTTTACTTTCCCGTCAACCAAACGGGGCCTAAGTGTGAATGTGAAGGAAAAACCATAAGCAATGATGAGCCACTGAAAAATCCACTATGGTGAAAAGAGAGTACAAAAATCCCCAAATCGCTCATAAGCATAATGAAGATGTAGAAATTTTACATTCTTAATAACATCTTATCTTATAAAATAATATAGAATAATAATCCAAAAATAAAAAGGTGAGATTAACTATATAAGTATATGTATATATATCCTTAATATAAACCTAGTTGCACACCCCTAATAACAAATATGGTCATTACTCAAACATTAGTAGACCATATTAAATATTGTCACATGTTAACCAAATTCAAGGGTTGAGAAGGATTTGAGACACCGATATTCTTAACAATCTCCACTTCATATCAAATTGGATAAAACTTGCATTGCCAAAAGCCTCGAAGGGCAATTAAATGTTGTGAACTCCATCAAAGTCTAAACAATGTTGGGACTTGGTAATAAAAAGAGGTTTGGTGAATATGTCCACATCATTTCCAAAGTGAGTAAGTATTTTACTACCACTTTCCTTTCAACTACAATATCTCTGGTAAAGTGACATTTAACATTAATATGTTTAGTCTTAGAATGATACATGTCATTCTTGGTCAAGTGGATACCACTTTATCTACCATAATACACAATTGCAACTCTTTGTGCAACACTGAATTTAATGATAAGACCTCACAACCAAATAGCCTCTTTCACACTCTCAGTGGCTACAACATACTCTATGTCTATGGTAAATAAAGTAGTAATGGTTTGAAAGGATACTTTTCAATTGATAGCACCACAACCAAGAGTGAAAAGATGATTTAGAAAAAGACCCTGTCAAGATTGCTAACATAATTAACATGACAAAAACAACTAAATCATTGAATGTAGCCTTGTGACCATCAAACACCAAAACCAAGTTAGAAGTGCCCTTCAAATATCGAAGGATCCATTTATCATCATTCCAATGCTCCTTACTAGGAATGTTCATGTGTCGACTCACCAAGCTCACAACATGTGCCAAAATAAGGTCTAGTGCACACGATTGTGTACATTAAACTTCTAATAACATTAGAATAAGGAACATTAGACATGCTTTCTATTTCTTCCTCCGTTGTTAGGCCTAAATCATAAGATAGCTTGAAATGTGCAACATGAGGTTTACAAACAAGTTTATAGTTAAGCATACTAAACCTTTCAAGCACCTTATTAATATATTACTTTTTAGAAAAGAAATAATTTACCCACTCGACAATCTCTATGAATTTCCATCTCAATTATCTTCTTGTCTACGTCAAGGTCTTTACGTCGAACTCTTAGCTAAGTTGAGTTTTCAAACTGTTAATCAAAGACTTATTATGGGATGCACTAACCATGTCATCATCATATAATAACAAGTATACAGAAGACCCATCTCTATATTTTTTGAAATAATCATAACTGTCATATTGGCTTCTAGAAAAGCCTTGACCAAGCATAAGCCCATCAAATTTCTTTTACCACTATCTATAATCTTACTTAAGGTTATAAAGAGACTTACATAATCACAAACGTAGTTCTCTTTACTAGGGACTAAAACTCCCTTGGGCTGCTTCATACAAAGTTCTTCTTCAAGCTCTCCATAAAGGAAAGCAGTTTGTACATCAATTTGATTGTGTTTCAAATTAAAAAGAACAACAAATGCAAGTAGAACATGAATAAAGGTATGATGTACAACTGAAGAAAATGTTTCATTAAAGTCAATACCTTCTCTTTAGTTAGAACCTTTGACAACAAAGCATGCCTTCCACCTTACATCTTCAACCCTAGGAATACCATCTTCTTTTTAAAATCCACTTATAACTCAAAGCTTGTTTAACTTTTATAAGCCCCACTAAATCCTATGTACCATTCCTATAGAGACTCAATTTCTTCATTCATCACCACTAATCATTTAAAAAAATCAACACAGTAAACAACTTCATAATAACAAGAATCTTTAGTACATTTGATCGGCTTTCTAATTTGTCTCTTCGGTCTATCGCGAGCAATAAAATAATCTTGTTGTGTCTCAACAACAGTTATTGTTCACTTAGATGAATATTGGACAAAAAAGGACCATCGACATTTGAAGGAGAAACAGATCTTAACTCCAATTGCACCTTCTCGTTAGTACTCTTCAAATCACCTATACCAATAAAAGAAGAAACAACACAATATAGTTACAAGAGAAAGTAAATCATTATCATGAAAAATAACATCTGTAGTAAGAATGACTCTATGAGACTCAAAATTAGAACACCGCAAATAGTATCCCGTAGACCCTGATGCAAAACCAAGAAATGTGCACTTTTTAGCTCTAGGTATAAGCTTGCCATCATTAACATGGTCATATGTAGGACATCCAAAAATTCTCAAAATAGAATAGTAAACAAGATTACCTAACCATACTTCTTTTAAAATTCTAAAGTCAAAAGAAGAGTGTAGAGATCAGTTAACCAAATAACAAGTAGTAGAGACTGCTTCAGCCCAAAAATCACATCAATGCCACAAGCCAGCATTAGAGTATGCATATCAAGCTCTCTTTAGAATAATTCTTGTCCATGCATTCTATAATACCATTTTGTTGAGGATTTCCAATAAATGTCTTATGCTTAGCTATACCATGATTTGAGCTAAACTAAGTAACCCAATATCTGTTGTAAGCTTATTAGCATTTTTCCTTGTTTGGTTCTAAATAAGATTTTTTCCCCTTTTAAACAAAAAAAGGGATTCATTTTTATGCCTCAAGAAATTGACCAAAACTTTACAAGAAAATCATCAATAATAGATATAAATATCTTTTTCCTTGACAAAAAAGAACTTTAAAAGGTCCCCATAGATTAAAATGTAAATACTCAAGAATTTATTCAATATCGTGAGTTACAGTAGAGAAACTAACTCTTTTATAGTTTCCCAAAAAAGTAACGTTCACAAAACTCCAACTCACTAATGCTTTAATCTTTGAGCAGACCCTTTTTTGTAAAAAATATCATGTCTTTCTAGTTTATATAGCCCAAGTGCATGTGTCATAATTTGATGACATTAGAATTAGGCATAGGAGAGGAAACAACTACAAAACCTATCACAATTTAACCTTGCAAGACATAAAGATTACCATAATAGTTAGCTTTCAAACAACAAGAGAACCTTTCAAAACCTTAAGAAGTCCACCTTCAACAGTTTACTTATACCTAAGAGACTCAAAGGTGCCCAAAGAAATCAAGTTCTATTTCAATTCAAGAACATATGGAACATTGGGTAAAGTCCTGACAATGCCATCATGAGTCTTAATATGAATACTGTCAATGCCACTTTCCTTACACTAGGCATCATTGCTCATCAAAACAATACCATTGTCAATGAGGCTAGTTATTTAGCCTAAGTAATTTCTCACATAGTTTAATTACTTTCTTATAATGATTGATGTTCTTTATTTTGTGCTTATCTTTTTTTTTTCCTTTTTTGTATATTTGTTTACTTATTTTATTGTATTGTCAATCTTTGTCATATTCTATATGTATTGCAGTACATATTTTTATACATATAACAAAGTTTTATTTATATTTTATATTATTATTATTATTTTGCATTATATGTATGTAACAAACTTTCTATTAGTTAGGGATAAGGATGTGTACTACTAGATTTCCCCATATCCTGCATTATAAAATATAGGCTATCTCCTTCCATTTATAAAATGTATGTTATCTTTTTAATCTGACAACAATATTACAAATTTTGGATAATAATTAAACTTTCCAACACTCCTCCTTAAGTTCGATGTGTGCAAATATATAACAGCTAACTTGCTCATTAGTATTTGAAAATTTTCTCTTACAAATGTGCTTTTGTAAAAATATCTGATAGTTGATCTTTTATCCAAAGTTTCTTTGGTGAGGTTTCTTTTGATTATACTCTCTCTCTCGCTCTCGTTCTTGCTCTCGCTCTCTCTCTCTTTTATAAAATAACATTCCATTTCCTCCTACTTTATTCTCTCACGAAACATTGGGTTTGTTGTAATATATAATAGTGCTTGATTATTGCAAAACAATTTTGTTGGTACTTCTTGAGATGCTTGTAAATCTTTTAACATCCATCTTAGCCAAAGTATTTCACTAATTATTTTTGGCATTTCTCTATATTCGACTGCTGATGATCTTACTGTTGGATTTATTTTTGGGTGGATTGACATATATGTATAATTAAATGTCATGGGCTATTATAAGGTATGACCCAAATAAAAGTGATCTAATAAAGTTTTGAGTTATTGGGTCTAAATCATCTAATTAAAGTATAGCACAAGATATGTGTAGAAACTAAATGTTATATTGCTAATTTATGATGGGCAAATTATTAATTAACACTAAACATATATATATGTGGTTATGGTCCTCAAGAGAGGCTTAAGGGTTTTCTTTCTTTAATCCCATCAAGAGAAAAAAAGGTAAAAACAACCAAAGGACATCTCTTGGAAGATCCTATACGTGATTAATCGATGGATTCAAGTACGCTTCCGCTATCTAGTTACTCTTAATAATCTGACATGATCGATCTTAGTTTTTTATGTGTTGCGATCAATTTGTTTATCTTACAAGTGGTACCAGAGCCACTGTCATGTTGGATTATTAAGAAATATAGATTATGAGTTTTTGGTCAGGATTCGTTAGTTTCTTGATTTAGTTTTATATGGGTTTTATTGTCTTGGAACATTACGATGGATTCAAAAATAATTTTGTCCTCCTACTTTGCCTTGGTTTATATGCGTTTATGGACTATGGAGTGATGCTAGCATGATGGTCTACACTTTTTCGTTTTTAGTGCTTCGTTATGTTTAACAGTAATTATTAAAAAAAAACGTTTGAAGAAGACTTTGTAACGCATGGGTTGCACTTCAGTTTTCGTTTAAAGAATGAGTAATGCATTGGTTGCAGTTTGATTTTCGTGTACTTTCTTTATAAAGTTTGCAAAAGGGGTTGACAAGTCAAAGTTTTTTGTTTTATATGTTTTTTTCTTATTTTCATCAGAATTGTGAATCTCGTACCGTACCAGTCAGAAAATAATACGAGATCAAGATGGACGGTACTAGGTACAAATATCAGTCGGTACCGATCGATACTAATAATACTGGCCAGCATCGAAAATTTTGAAAAATATAGAGACTAAGTTGCAAAATTTTTTAAAATTTTATCTTTCCCACCCCACACCCCCGCTCCCCCCCTCTTTCTTTTTTTTCAAAGTTTTTTAACTTGTTATTTAGTTAATCTTTTATTGTGATTTTTTAATTTTTATTTTTAAAATAAAATAAATATTTTATCACTAATAATAACTATACATTAAATAAAAATTAAAAATAAATTATTTTATTTTATTTTATTTTAATCTTTTATATAATATTTATTAATAAAGTATTAATACATATATTTTATTTTTAAAAAATAATTTAAAAGTTATTTTTTATAAACTAATATTTATTTTATATATTTTTAATTATTAAATAAAATTTTATTTGAAATGTATTTTTAAAAATAATTTTAAATTTAATTGTATTTATTATTAATTATTAAATTAATTTTATAAATTAAATTAAATTGTAATATTTTAAACATTTTATATTGTTCTTAATTTTATATTTGTATGATAATGATTGTATTTTTCATATAAATTGTGGTTATTATTTATATGTGAAATATATGAAAATTATTGTTATTTCATATTAATTGTGATGATTATTTATTATTTTGATTTTTGGAGACATAGTTAAAACTATATAGTAAATATATTTATATTTATATTGGTAACTTTTCAAAGTAGCACCTCCAAGACTCAAATAAACTATCTCCTTGTCAGGAGCGGTACCAGATCATGGTGCAAAGATTGAAAAGTTCTACTGACTACATGCATATCGACTCAACATGAATTGCTAGTTCTGGATTTCGGTTTCAAAGGATGGAGATCACAGCCTTTTACCCAGTTGTGCCACAGAATTAGGTGATGGAGGTTAAGAGGGGACAAGATGAAATGATTTAGGTTACAAGTTAGGGCAAATGCCACAAGGTTTGTGAGTGGGGTTGCAAATTTGATGTGAGAGGATGTCGCCTCTAGTGCATGCAATTGCCGCATATCACCTAGGAGTATCCAAAGTGGTTCCCAATGGGCGAGGAGGAGGGCAGATGGAAGGTTGGTGGTGGTTAGGAGAGGTCCAGGAATCGGTTAAGGCAAACAAGCAAGCTTTTAAGACCTTTTAGCTAGTTCAACGGAGGCGGAGAGGGAAATTAACAGAGCAATGTATGGATTGGCAAAACAGAAGGCTAAGAAAACTATCGCAGTGACTAGAGAGGAAGCAAGCGAGTCCATGTACAGGGACTTGGATACGCTACGGCGAACACAAAAGATTTTCAAGTTAGCACAAGATAGGGTGCGCGGGAAGAAGGATTTCAACCAAGTTGGTTGTATTCGGGATGAAGCAGGACAAGTACTCACAGAGACCCAAGACATCAAAAGGAGATGGCAGAGGTACTTTCGAGGCTTGTATAATGAAGAGATAGCGGGCTACGTAGAGTTAGGAGAACCCTCTGTGACTGGGCATGTTTAGGATAGGTGCGCGGGGTAAGGATTACGAGAGGAGAAATTACAAAGGCATTGAGAGAGATGGGGAGCGGAAGGGCAGTGGGGCCTGACGAAATCCCCATAAAGGTATGGAAATGATTAGGAGGTGTCGGTATTGTATGGTTGGTTAAATTTTTTAATGTGATTTTCGAGTCGGCCATAATGCTAGATTAATGGAGATTAAGTCGGTTGATCCCCGTATACAAGGTCAAAGGGGACATCCAAGAATGTCACAACTATTGAGGCATTAAACTATTAAGTCATACCATGAAGCTGTGGGAGAAGGTAATTGAAAAGAAAATCCAGAGAGTTGCGTCTGTATCCCCCAACCAATTTGGATTTATGGCTGGTAGGTCCACGACAGACGCGATACATCTACTTCGTAGACTCATGGAATGCTATAGGGAATGCCAACAAGATCTGCATATAGTTTTTATCGATTTGGAGAAGGTGTATGACAGGGTTCCTAAAGAACTCTTATGGAGGTGTTTGGAGGCCAAGGGCATTCTTGTCAACTATATTAAAGTAATTAGGGTTATGTATGACAGAGTGTTGACTAGCGCAAGGACGATAGGAGGGCATACCGAAGCATTTTCTATCAGTGCTAGTCTCCACCAAGGTTCTGCGCTAAGTCCTTTGTTGTTTACATTAGTGTTAGATGAAATTACCAAACATATTCAAGGAGAAGTACCTTGGTGTATGTTATTTGCGAACGATATTGTCCTAGTGGAGGAGACCAAGGAAGGGGTTAATGCCAAGTTGGACCATTGGAGAGATGCGTTAGAGTCGAAAGGTTTTAAAATGAGTAGGTCTAAAACGGAGTATGTAGTGTGCAACTTTTCTGGGAACCAAATGGAGCATGAGGGGGTGGTAGCAATTGGTACCGACGTCATATCACAGCAGACAGTATCTTGGGTCTGTCATCCAGAGTGATGGTAATATAGATGCTGATATAGTACATCGTATTAGATCGGGATAGGCCAAATGGAGGAGTGCATTAGGGGGTTCTATGTGACAGGAAGATTCCTTTAAAACTCAAGGGGAAGTTTTATAAAATGGTGATTCGTCCAACTATGCTGAATAGGGCAGAGTGTTCGCCTGCCAAGCGTAGGCATATAAGACAGTTATTGGTAGCAGAAATGCGTATGCTTCGGTGGATGTGTGACATTACAAGGAGAGATAAGGTCTGGAACCAGGTGGTGAGAGATCAACTATAGGTAGCCAGCTTTGCCGACAAGTTGAAAGAGACCAGACTTAAGTGGTATGGGCATATGCGTAGGAGGCCCGCCGACGCTCCGGTATGAAGCTGCGAGGGAATAACACTTAGCGAATATAAGTGGAGAAGAGGGGGCCTTACAAGAACTGACGGGAAGTGATCAAAGAGGATATGTCATAATTGGCACTTAATGAGGTAGTAGCTAGTTATAGAAAAGTTTGGAGGGACCGAATAAGGGTAAAGGATTAACTGTGTAACAGATTAACCGTATCAAATACTCAAAATCAGTACAGTAGTTCCTAGGAGATGTTGGGGCATGTTGTGCAGATTGCACGAAAGGTGTGGAGGGACAATAAGGGGTGACCCCGACAAGGGCTCTGAGGATGGCCACCTTACCTACTACGAGATAAGGAGCGATTGGATTTTGTAGCCTATTCGGCTTGTGCAACCTGGCCCCCTTCAAGTATTCCTCACTTTGTATTTTTATTTATTTTTTGTTTATATTTCTGTAACCCGCATCATTCGTATATTATCTCATTTGCAAGTGGGTCCACCGAAAATAGCCTCTCTATTGTGTAGGGGTAAGGCTACATACTATCGGACCCCTCCAGATCCCGCTTCATTTCGGGATTTCGGACTAGGTGATGATGATGATGGTTAAAAATATACAGTACAACTGTACAATATGACAATGGACTATTTTGTAATTTTTAAAAAAAATCAAGGACTATTTCATAACTTTAAAAAATTACCCGAAATGGTATCTGGTATAATACTGTACCAGAACCTAATCCAATACCAAGTCCGGTACGGTATTCGTAACATTGATTTTCGTGTGTACTTTCTTTGCAAAAGGGGTTGACAAGTCAAAGTTTTATGTTTTATATGGCTTTGTCTTAAACATTTTGTTTTTTTCGAGTCTTGACTTGTGCTTTGTTTTAAAGGCTTAGTATATGCCTTAATCAAAATCAATTGTGGTTAAATTAATGGATTCAACATTTGGCATTTTTTATTGTTATTTTGAATTAATCGATTGAACCAATATATTGCCAAAGTAACCTCTATTGTGTAGATTAATTAATTCTAAAATATAAAGCCGGTTATGTATGGATGAATTTTATGCGAATAATGATCAGCCTAAAGGAAGGTTGTTATTTGGATAAAATTCAAACATAATTGTAGTGATAAATATGTGATAATTATTCAGTTTTTATGTACTTATAAGTCGGTCCAAAGAAAAGCTTATATTTGACATGAATTTATTGTCAATATTTGATCACTATAACAAGAGTACCACTTACAAATAGATATTTCTATCCAAAGAATAAATCTCAATGTTATGTTTGGTATCTTGTGATGGGATTGTCATTATTTGAATTTATTAATTATAGAGCCTTTGGATTTTAATTGTGAGCTTATCTTGTTTATTTTGTTCTTGATTCAGTTAATACATCTGCTGCTTCTATATCTGGCAACATCAATTCTATTCTTGTGTTGAATGGCACAAACTTCAATATTTGGAAGGAGAACGTTATGATCGTTCTTGGCTGCATGAATCTAGATCTTCCTCTTTGGATTGAGCGACCCCCTACCCTTATAGATGTAAGTTCCTTTGATGAAAAGAGGGACTAGGAAAGATGGGAACGCTCAAATCGTATGAGTCTTATGATCATGAAACATGCAATTATGGAAACATTCAGGGGCATAATGTTTGAAGAAAAGGATGCCAAATTGTTCCTTGGGGAACTTGAGCAACGTTTTGCTAAAAACGAAAAGGCAGAAACAAGTGTTGTTTTAACAAAACTTGGTTCCATAAGGTATAAAGGCAATGGGACCATCAGAGAGTACATGCTAGAAATGCCTCATCTTACTTCCAAACTAAAGGCATTAAAGTTAGAGATGTTGCAAGCTTGTTTGTAAATCTGGTTTTAATCTCTCTTCTCACACAATTCAGTCAATTTAAGGTCAGTTAGAACTGTCAAAAGGAGAAATGGACTCTTAATGAGCTCATTTCACATTGTGTTCAAGACTAAGAGAGATTAAAGTAAGAGAAAGTTGAAATTGCTCATTTAGCATCCAATTCTAAAGGCAATATCAAGAAAAGAAAGAAAGATAAGGAAGTTGCAAGTAAAACACCATAAAAGAAGCAACATAAGGAATCAAAACGACAAACTAAGGACTTTAGTTGCTACTTTTGTGAAAATACTTCTCACATGACAAAGGAGTGTCCCAAGTATCATACTTGGTGTGCAAAGAAAGGTACATTTCTTTCTTTGGTTTGTTCTAAGGTCAATTTGATTTCCGTACCTAGACACACTTGGTGGATAGATTCTAGTGCGTCTAATCACATAAATGTGTCCATACAAGGCTGCCTGAGTTTCTGAAAACCTAGTGATGGTGAAAAATACATCTATATAGATGATGAAAAGACAATTGAAGATGAGGTAATAGGGACTTTTAGGTTATCAATTAAGACTGGAAATTATTTGGATTTGACATAGACTTATGTAGTACCATTTTTTAGGCAGAATTTGGTTTCTATTTCTACTTCTATTTTGGACAATGCTAGTTATTATTGTTCTTTTGGAAATGGACAATTTGGTCTTTTTCAGGATTCAAAACTTATTGGTTCAGGTTTTTTATCTAGAATTGATAACCTTTATTTGCTTGATACAGATGCCTCTTCTAATGAATCCTTGCATGTTAATTCACGAGGTACTAAAAGAAAATTGACAAATGACAATTCTGCTTCATTATGGCATAAGCGTTTAGGGCATATCTCTAAACAAAGAATGGAAAGGCTTATCTCAGATGGAATTCTTGATCCACTTGATATATCAATTTTTGAAGTTTATATTGAGTGTATCAAGGAGAAGCAGACAAACATAAAAAGATTGGGGACCATAAGATCTTCAAACGTCTTAGAACTAATAAATACAGATATTTATGGGCCATTTCCTACACCTGCTTGGAATGGTCAAAGGTATTTTATTGCGTTCATAGACGATTATTCACGTTACGGGTATCTTTATCTCATTCATGAGAAGTCACAGGCACTGGATATGTTTAAAGTTTTTAAAGCTGAAGTTGAAAATCAACTTGGCAAAAGGATTAAAAGTGTCAGATTTAATCGTGGTGGTGAATATTACGATAGATATGATGGTTTCGGTGAACAATGTCCATGACCATTTGCTAATTCCTAGAGAAATACGATATCATCCCATAGTACACTATGCCAGGGAATCCTAGCATGAACGGTGTTGTTGAGAGACAAAATAGAACACTTAAGGACATGGTAAGGAGTATGATTATTCGCACTATCTTACTAGATTCGCTCTAGGGAGAGGCATTAAAGACTACAACTTATATTCTTAATAGAGTTCCAACTAAGGCAACAACTAAAACCCTTTATGAATTATGAACAGGCAAAAAGCCTAGTATAACGCATTTTCACATTTGGGGTTGTCAGGTTAAAACAAGGCCTTATAGGTCAAATGCAAGGAAACTTGACTTAAGAACAATTAGTTGCTACTTTGTTGGATACTCTAAACGGTCAATGGGATATAAATTTTAAGATCCAATAAATAAATCAATTTTTGAGACGGGAAATGCCAGATTTTTTGGGAATGTTGAGTTTGAAGGGGGAGATAAGAATAAGGTTAGAGACTTTGTCTTTGAAGAGGAATTTGTTTCTCTTCCTATAGTTGCTATTGCTCATGATCAGGATATTATTCCTGATGTCACTCAAGAAGGAACTTCATAACAACAAGACAATGTCAAACATCTTCCTATTCATGATCAATTGAATATACCTGAGGGACAAACTCAACAACCTTAAGAACAAGTGCCACTAAGGAGATCCACTAGAGAAAGGAGAAGTGCAATTCCAGATGATTATATTGTCTTTCTCTAAGAACATAATATGGACATCAGCTTAGTAGAAGATGATCCAATCAACTTCCATGAAGCCATTGCAAGTTCTAATTCTCAAAAGTGGATTGATGCGATAGATGAGAAAATTAAGTCCATGAGCAACAACGACATTTGGGATCTGTTTCATTGCCTGAAGGTGTGAAACTCATTGGCTGCAAATGGATATTTAAGACCAAAAGGGATTCAAAAGGCAATGTAAAAAGATATAAGACTCGCCTTGTCGCAAAGGGCTTTACTCAAAAAGAAGGTATCGATTATAAAGAAACTTTCTCGCTGATATCTTCGAAAGATTCCTTTAGGATTATAATGGCACTTGTGGCATATTTTGATCTAGAGTTACATATGATGGATGTTAAGACGACGTTTCTCAATGGAGACATTGATGAATCAATTTATGTGGAGCAGCCTGAAAGCCTTGTTTCCAAATATTCAAAGCAGATGGTTTGCAAATTAAAGAAATCCATCTATAGACTCAAGCAAGCTTCTCGTTAATGGTATTACAAGTTTCATCAGGTTGTCATGTCGTTTGGTTTCGAGATGAATCTAGTTGATGAATGTGTATATCATAAGTTCAATAGGAGTAATTATATTTTTTTGGGCTTATATGTTGATGACATACTGTTGGCCAGCAACGATATAGGCTTATTGCATGGAACCAAGAAATTTCTATCAAAGAGTTTTGAAATGAAAGATCTTGGTGAAGCATCTTTTGTATTAGGAATTCAGATACATCGAGGTTGCTCTTAAGGTATTATTAGGTTATGACAAAAGAGCTATATCAAGAAGGTACTTAAGAGATTTAGCATGCAGGATTCTAAACCAGGTAATACCCTTGTAACTAAAGGAGACAAATTTAGTTTCAATCAATACCCCAAGAATGATTTAGAAACTAAAGAAATGCAGAAGATTCCTTTTGCTTCAACTGTAGGGGGTCTAATGTATGCTCAAGTATGTACATGTCCAAATATTGCATACATTGTTGGAATGTTAGGCAGATATTTAAGCAATCCTGTACTGGATCATTAGAAAGTTACTAAAAGGGTTATGTGGTATCTCAAAAGAACAAAAGATTACATGCTCATATATAGGAGATCAAATCAGTTGGAGATCATTGGGTATTCTGATTCTGATTTTGCAGGATGCCAAGACAGTCTTAAATCCACTTCAGGCTATATCTATAAGCTTGCTAGAGGAGCTATTTCTTGGAAAAGTGTTAAACAAACACTTATGGTTTCTTCCACCATGGCAGCTGAGTTTATAGCGTGTTATAAGGCATCCAATCATGGCATATGGTTGCAAAATTTTGTCACTAGGTTGCGAATTATAAATGGAATTGAAAGACCATAAAAGTATTTTGTGATAATAAATCAATAATGATATATTGTAATAACAACAAGAGCTCGTCAAAGTCGAAACACATCAACATCAAGTTCCTAGTTGTTAAAGAAAGAATTCAGAGTGGTTAGTTGTTTATAGAACATATTGAAACAAACTCCATGATTGCGGATTCGTTGACTAAAGGTTTACCACCCAAGGTCTTTCATGAGCACACAACAAATAGGGGTGTTGTTGCATTTGATGATATGTTGATTTAGTGGGAGTTTGTATACATTTATGGTTACAAACATATCTTACATATTTTGTATGATTTGGTATTTCAGTATGAAGTTTTGTTTTGTAAATTTACACTCTTATTTCATTTGGTTTGATCTCATTAAGGAATAAAATAAGACCAGTTAGAAATGTGCATGTTAAAGATCACATGACACAAAATTTCCATAGTACACATCCATACTTGATCTATATCGTTGTTTTATTAATGTATGTGACCCCTGATGAGTTTAGTCATGATAATTGTGATGAAAATCCCTTTGATCCTACATTGATATGATTAATAGACAGGATTGTTTAAAGATGATTAAACAAGAATGGCAATTTTGAGCTCATAAGATTTATCATGACATATATATATATATATATATATATATATATATATATATTCATCCCTTGACTAGACAATTAAGTTCTAATAGATATAATAATTTAATTTTAGCTAAAGAAGATAGTTAAAAAATTATAAACTAAAAGGGGAATTTTATGATGGAACAGCTTTTGTTCCGGTAAATATATTAATAGATACAGGAGCTAATGGAAATTATATAAATTATAAATTATGTACAGGATTACAAAAATATAAATTAGATGAAATACACCAGTATACAAATTTTAATGGTGAATTACATTCGATAGATGAAGCTATTGAAACCTTAATAAGGTTTGGACAAGATATAATACCTATAAGATTACTAATAGAAAATGAAGGATTTAATAGTTCACTAGAAATAATGTTAGGAATAACATTTCTTGAGTCTGTTAAACCTTATCAGATAACTACTTATGGATTAAAGATAACTTATAATGGAAAATTAATATATATACCTAAATGACAAGTCGTCATAGTATATATATTCCTATAGGATTAACGTATAAGGAATATAAAGCAGAACATTTTGCTGCCTTTATAGATAGTGGATCAGGAACATGCCTATGTAAATATGATTGTTATCCACAAGAATATCATAAAGATTTACCAAATTTAAAAGGTCGTGATATTTCTAACAATCTTATTGAGATTAATCGAGGAATCGAGAAACCGATAATTCTATTAGGATCATTCTTGATAAAATGTCCACCATTTTATTTTTATGATATTAGTACTGATATATTATTAGGAAATAATTTCTTAGAATTATTTCATAAAGTCATCTTTGATACAGTTGCTAATCAAATATTATTTAAAACACCATGTCATCATTTGATTACAGTTAAGCGTCTTAAACACGCTTATGCTAAACCTTTGCCCATTTCCTTTATCCCTCGCACAGCCCAGCGTGGTGATATAGGATATGTAGAAAAACTGATTTTTCCTAAAACAAAACCATTATTACAATATCAGATAGGATTAAGACAGATGGATTCAGTAATAGATGAAGTTACAACAAAACTAGAACAATGTTACACTGAAAATCCATTAAAATTTTGGAATAAAAATCAATTATATGCAAAATTAGAAATGATAGATAAAACTAAAATCATAAGAGTAAAACCTATGAGATATAGTGACGAAGATCAAAAAGAATTTAAAATTCAAATAAAAGAGTTATTATAAGACCTAGTCAATCACCTCATAGTTCACCTGCTTTTATGGTTAGAAATCATGCGGAACAAATTAAAGGAAAAGCTAGGTTGGTTATAAATTATAAAAGATTAAATGATAATACAGTCGTTGATGGATATTTTCTTCCTAATAAAGAAATTTTAATAAATAAAACTAGAAATAAAAAGATATTTTCTAAATTTGACTGTAAAAGTGGATTTTGGCAGATAAAAATGCACCTTGATAGTATAAGTTATACAGCCTTTTCGACTCCTCAAGGTCAATATGAGTGGCTAGTAATGCCTTTTGGATTAAAAAATGCTCCTCAAATATTTCAGAGGAAAATGGATAATATTTTTAAAGAATATGATTTTATATTTGTCTATATTGATGATATATTACTAGTATCCAATGATATTAATAGTCATCTAAAACAACTAGACATATTTGCAGATGTTTGTATAAAACAAGGAATAGGATTATCAAAGAAGAAATCAAAAATACTACAAAATAAAGTAGAATTTTTAGGAATGCAAGTAGATGGAACCGGTATAGAACTGCAAAGTCATATATTAGAAAAGATTTCTAAATTTCCAGATAAATTAATCGATAAAAAACAAGTACAAAGTTTTTTAGGAATTCTGATATATGCTTCAGATTTTATAAAGGACTTAGCCAGAATATGAAAACCATTTCAAGATTTGCTTAAAAAAGATAAGATATTTAGTTTTACTCCTGAATTAGAAAATCAGGTTAAAATGATAAAAGAATTATGTAATACTTTACCAAAATTATACTTACCCAGTGAGACAGATGATTTAATAGTTGAAATAGATGCCTCTGAAAACTATTGGAGTGGTGTATTAAAGAAAATGGATTATAATGATAATAAAGAAAAAATAGGAGAAAGTCTTTGTAGATATTGTTCTGGAAGTTTTACTGATACAGAAAGTAGATATCATATAAATGAAAAAGAATTACTTGCTGTAATCAAGAGTTTTAAAAAATTCTATTATTTCTTACTTCCAAAAAGATTTTTGTTAAGAACAGATAATACTCAGGTTAAAGCTTTCATTAGAAATAATCTTCCGAGTAGACCTGAATATAAAAGGTTAATTAGATGGCAAATTTTACTTCTGAGTATAATTTTGATATTGAAATTATTAAATCTGACAAGAATATTTTAGCAAATTTCCTCACCAGAGATGGAAGGCCATCAACTCCAGATATTGAAGGAAATTCGTAAGGTGGATGAAATCCGACATATTAAAGATAATTTGTCTGATTTTATAGATATTGCAAATCTCCTTAAGACATCTCGAGAAGTCGCTAGCCTTTTAAAAAGAGGCAGTGAACTCATGCAGATGAATGTTGAAAATTGTGAAGATATCAGCCTCAGGCTAATGGAATATATTGCTGGGTTATGCAACCCAAAGACTAATATTCCTAAAGAAAAGGAGACTCCGAAAGATATATTTTTAAAACAGGCCAAGGTAGAATTACGGCCCAAGACTACTGTTGGTTCTTCTTCTACTCCACAGATTTTAAAAAAGATAAACACTATCTTTCCAGAAGCAGAACAGCAACAAACGATAATGAGAAATCTATTTCAACTCTCTAATACTGAAATTCGATATATTGATTTCTCAGGAATATATCTCAAAATCAATTATTTACAAAAATCTGATCCTCAGGAAATCTGATACTGGTATGATTTTGGAGCTCTGAACTCAATATACTTATCTTCTCCGAATTTTCCAGAAATAAGCCTACTGCCACAATGGATAAAAGATGGAGTTAAAGATTGTTACTTCAACAATCCTACCATTACTCCAAAAGATATTTTAATATTGAAATTCCTGTCAGCAGGACCTGATTTCGATAATGAAGGAAAATACCCTGCATATCATTTGATACAGCTTGGTAAAGCTGATAGTTTTTCGATATCTGTTAATCAGAATAAATCTAAAGATTTTATTAAATTTGAAGAGAAAGATATCCATTACCGACGAGCAATTAGAATACGAATAGTACTGCAAGGAATTGAAGCAATTTTCAAGAAAGGATTCCGCACATATGGCGGTCAAAAGATACATTCTTCGGTAATGATATCACCAGCAAAGATTACTCCAGTAGCGGCTCAAAATTTTCTACGGGCAAAGATGAAACTGCTAGAATCAGGAGTGATAAGATCGAGCCCACAAGCACAGCAGAAGATTTGTCTTTTTCGAAGACATCAAAAAGATATTTGTCCAGCTTGCACAAATATCCAGAAAGACGACAAGGATAAAATAGCGGCTAATAAGAAAGACAGCAAGACAGATGACGAAGATAATGAAAGCTAGATATTTTATTATGTAAATTCTAGAAGTAGTACGTGTCCAGTCTGTAATAAGGTGGCTTATGTGCAGTAGAAGCCTTATGTCTATAAATATGTAAGCTTAGTATCGTAGGGGGCAATCAGTTCAGAAGCCCTCTTCCTCTCTCCTCTTGTATCTCTCCTCTATGCATCAATAAAATACTTCTCTTTTTCTTATATTATTTCTTCTCCTCTCAGAATACTATAAGAGAAACACTCCAAACTTCTTCCTTCCCTTTCTTCTCACGCCTGAAGGTAGGAAACGAAATCAGGCTGTGCTGGATATTGCTGAAGGAGCTATAGGAGAGTTACCTATAGCAATATATGTTGGGGCTGAAACGCCTAGTAAAAGCTCCATAGTGCGACCCGGTGATATTCTGGTCAAAACGAAGAACAGGTACGGAAGCATGTTGGACCCTTTTCTCTTACTATTATTCTGTTAGGATATAGAAATAGTATAAGAAGTTTATCTATAATGGACATCACAGCTTTTGGTGAACAACTAGTTTTGCTCGATTTATCTAATGAAGAAAATATAGATAATCTAATAAATGAAATCATATCTCAATACTCTGCTGCACAAGTTAATAACCAAGATGAAAATACTAGAAGGCCCGATTATAAAGCAATTATGTACTTTATGATAAAACAAATACAAACCCTCGAATATATATATATATATATATTGGTGGACTAACATATATGTACAATTAAATGTGATAGGCTATCATAAGGTATGACCCAGATAAAAGTGGTCTAATAAAGTTTTGGGTTATTGGGTCCAAATTATCGAATTAAAGTATGACACAAGATATGTGTAAAAACTCAGTATATATATATATATATATATATATATATATGACTAACATATATGTATAATTTAATGTGATGGGCTATTATAAGATATGACCCAAATAAAAGTGGTCTAATAAAGTTTTGAGTTATTGGGTCCAAATCATCTAATTAAAGTATGACACAAGATACGTGTAAAAACCTAGTATTATATTTATAATTTATGATGTGCAAATTAGTAATTCACACTAAAGATATAAATGTGTGGTTATGATCCCAAGAGAGGTTTAAGGATTTTCTTTCTTTAATCCTATCAAGAGAAAACAAGATAAAAACAATTAAAAGACATCTCTTGGAAGATCAACACAAACCGCAATATCCTATACGTGATTACTCCAATGATTTTAGGTATGCTTCCGCTATCTAGTTACTCTTAATAATCTAACATGATCAATCTTAGTTTTTTACGTGTTGTGATCGATTTGTTTATCTTACAGTTACTACTAGAAATTGCTTCTTTGTTCTCCATGAAACCGATGTGATAAAATAACTTGGAGTAGATCGACGAGATATAAAATAACCACCTAAATTCGCATGTTTTAAATCACTGGACACGGATAATAAAAGAAGCCTTGTCCACGTGTTGATTAATCTAATTTGCTTTGACTGAGATTTTAGTACAACTGAAGGTAAGTAGTAGATGTCAGACTTGCTCATTTATATGTACCACTTAAACTAATCTTCTCAATAAGTGTGGTTTATGGAGGATTGGTGACATGATAAGTTTATTACAACGTTGATTATGTGTCCGGATTCACGGATAGCTCCAGTTAAATACTCCTGCTTTGGTGGACTAAAAACTGTCAGCTGAATGAAAAGGGAAGCTAACCTGATGAGGATGCATTGGTGATGCGCCGTCGTTCGAGGAGGACACTGTGATGAGACGACGTCATCCTGTTAGAAAGTCGTTGGAACTAAAGAGTCACTGAGTCAGTAACTGTAAATGTTTCCGGGCAAATCTCTCTTCTCAATTCCCAATTTCTTGATTTTTTCAGATGAAAACTCTAAATTCGTAACATCCAACATAGTACCAAATCCTAGGAGTTAGCCAACTGTTTCCAGGTACGAAATTCAAACTTTTGTAATTAGTTGGAATGCTATTATATGGAGCAAGTAGGCATCTGATTTAAATATCGAATGGGTAGCCACAAATCAGTAATGTTATTGTGTCAATCAGTGGGAATCAAAACATAGAAGAAGAAAGAAGCAATTATAGGTACCTGAAGTCTTTTATGCATCTGTCGAATTTTGTCTTTATTTTTTCTTAAAATAGTAGAAAAATTAAAGTTGGGAGAGGAGCACCATCATTCTGAACTATAAGTCTGAATTATTCAAATTATGCTGTTTTATCTAACGAAAATAGGTATAAGGAAAGGTTATTCTGTTGAAAATTGAAATGTTGTAGCTTTTGGAATCATCCTTCATACTTGTACCAAGCTCAATAACAAAAGTCAAATATAAGACACGTCCAAGGAAAAACAACATTCTTTATATCGTAAACCCTCATGTGGAAGTTGTTTGTTGGAGGACTTGGAACATAAAGTTACAAACGGAAAAAAAGTACTATAGAAAATGAAGAGAACAGAAATGAAGAAGTCATGGAGGTGGAATGAAAAAGGTTGGTGGGTCTTAAAGGTCCAGGACTGGGAGGAATGGTTAGGCTAAGACAGAGGGGATGATAACCCACGCATGCCTTAGATTTGACCTGGACTTACAGCTTCACTTTCTGTCATGGGTCCTTGATGGCTTCAAATTTCTCAAGTTCTCATTTTCTTCACCCAATGATAACTTTTGAAGAGAGACCCGATCGTACACTTTGTAGACTGGCTAGTGCTTTAGTTCCTAACAAAGGTGTCAATCTTCTGGCTATTGCTTTGACTAGCATGACCACGGACTCACCAAGGAAGAAATCTAAAAAATTCAGTCCATGGAAAAATACCTAACTGAGGTTTCTTTTTCCAATAACAATGACGTGAAGGAACCATGAAGTTGTAAATTTTAAATCAATTCACATACGTGAATTAGTCAGAATATATGCAAGTTCGCGAATCTAATCTAAGAACTACCTTACAGTTGAAAAAAAAGAGAGATTGGGACGTGTGACACGGAAAAAGCATGTTTGAGTTTGGCAGGTTCTCTTTCCCTTGCAAGCTGGTCCATTGATGTTAACCTGCATCTGCAATTCTAATGTCAATAATGGCCTACACCGGTGGTGGCAGGACGATGACATTAAAGACTTAGTTAACCATTGAAGATAAATGACATCGTACGCCACGGATTTCTACTTCAATGAAATAAATTTTAGTACAAGGAATGTCTTAAGTCGCTTTGTGAAACTTGGAGGGACCTGTAAGTTACAACCATTATTGCTCTGTTCAAACTGAACTTAGCTGCGTCTTATCAAACAGCAGAAATAAACATCACGCAATCACAACATGAGTTTTAAATTAGGCATGCCATGTTTGATGTTTCCATTAAGGCGTGAGTCCAGTCTTTTGTTGCTGCAAGCTTAGAAGGAGTAGAGGTCAATAGCTTCCTTCTTTTAATTGCGTTACATTGGTTTTACGACACTCAAATCAGAATTTAGGACCCGTAATTACGACTAAGATATCCAAATTGTAAATTTTCATCCGATTTTCTAATAATTATAATTAGAGTTTAGAGATTATAAATATATGATTTTTTTCAAATTTTTATCAAATTTAAATTCTCATTTTCCCATAAAAAATTAAAAATAAAGTTGAACTTTTCTTCTGAAGGTCAACAATAATTTTAAATTCATATTTTAATAACAATAAAAAGTATTATATTGTGCATGTTATTAATTGAACCTTAATTTACAATTAATTAGATATTGATAGTGCTAAAAAGATTATTTTGAATCTTGTAATTGAGCACAATTTTTGTTTCTATAAACATCAAAAACATAAAATCATTGAATTACAATATATATAAGATTAGTAATAAAATTTTGCTCTATTATCTTTATATTTTAAATTTCAGTTATAATATAAATAAAAGAACCGAACCGAATGCCTCTTATTTATTTTTACTTCAGTAACCGATGTCCCTTATTTAGTCTAAATATAAATGTTATGAAGGGAAGAGGATCCGAGGCCCATTGGGCATCATCTGTTTTTCCCATCATTCATTTCCGTACAAGTTAACGGTGGTCTAAACTGAAAAGAAACAGAGACAAAGACGTTCAACGATTCAGCACTAAGAACTAATTGATCTTATCTTGAATCACATATTTTCATTTCACAATTAAATTATTTCTCTTCTCATATGGTGTCCAAAGAATCTAAATATCTATATATGCCCCCTTCAAGAAGAAAGGAAAATCCTAATATCCAAGGAGATCAAAAGAAGAAGATAAACAGAACACAGAAACAGAAAAAAACATTTTTAAAAAAAAGGGAATTATGTTTTCATAGGCTCTTACTGGCATAGATCAACAGGGAGAAGTCAACTGTTTCTTGTTCTTTTGGAACTATCTTCTCCTCAAGCCACAGCCTATTATCCATTCCACTTCTTGTCCTGAACATGAATACTGCAAATCCAGAAGCAGGATTGAAAAACCAGTCGTGTACATCCCACATCATATCCACAAGCAAACCGTCAAGAAATATGGACTGGTTCCCTCTGAAATTCCACTGAAGCCTCTTCACACGAATCACCATCTTTTTATCCACATATACTGACAAAACAGGGTATTTTAGGCCTTCGTTTTCTCCACAGCATTTGATGACTATATCATGTTGAATTCCTGAATCACAAAACTGGGCCTTGGTTGCATACAACGCGTTGCCTGAACAATGCTCTTGCCTTGAGATGAGACTTACTTTAGCAACTGGCATGCTAGTTTTGAACCTTCTTGTGATAGTTTCCTCTCCTAAGTCACCCATAACAAGGCCAATCTCTGAGTCAACCATGACCAGAACATAGAAATTATCGACAGGTTCAGGTCCTCTGTCGTATTTAGCGGAAGAGAGATCCCAGAAGACTTCAATCTTGGATTTATCGAATTCCATCACTTTGCTGCCTTTCTTCTTCCTAAACAACCTCGCATTGTTGAGCTTGAAAGATGAAGAAGGGTCATTTCCAAAGTTGATGGTGAGGCCTTGTGAAGTTTGGTTCTTGCACCAAGTAACTGATACCAAGACTTGCTTTTTAGTGGAGAGGAGGATTTTATACAAGCTAGAGACTGAATTCTGGATAGACGGGATCAGGGTTGGAGAGATACAAGCGCTTTTTGAATAACTAGAACACGAAGAATGAGACACATCAACAGCGTTTTCAGTAAAACAAGAAACAATATCTCTCATTTTTGAAAAAGAAAAAGATCAAATCTTAGAGGTGACAGTTTGAAGTGCAGTTGTATTCTTCAATATGGACAGAGAGATAGAAGGGGGGGAGACAGAAGAGAGATCTGAGCATGAAGAGAAGACTGTTTCTCTTTTGGCTTATAGTAGGAAGATAAATGAAATAAATATGTTGGAAGAGGCCAAGAAAGATGGGTGCTTTCTATCCCATTAGCCTCCAAGGAAATAAATGTGTACGCAGGGAAGGAAAGGAATGCACGGAGTCCATTTGTATTATAATACGATTCTTTGTATTGATAAAACATAATGAAAAAAAGAAAGAAAAGAAGAATATAGGATTGACCTTACCGCCAAAACAGGGGAAGAAAAAAAAATCCCTTGGCCGGTTCATTTGGAAATGAGTACAGAAACGAAAAGGAAAGAAAGAAGAATCAGCATATATTAGTATTACTCCTGGCAGCATCGGTGACATGATCATGGTTTGATTTTAATTCCATTTCTCGACTTGAGAGAATAATTTAGAAAATGAAAATGGAATAAGGAAATGGGATACTTTTGAATTGGGGATTTACAGAATTATCGACTCTTGCCTTTTTAATTACTGAAAGTTGACTAATTATTGGGCTAAGAGTAATAAAGAATTATGCCTATTGTCCATTACTAACTGCATATTATTAGGTCGAAAAATTAAGACAAATTCAAGTGGGTAGTTAAATTTAAACCACAAGTGGAGGGAACAAGATGGTCTGACTCTGAGTGGTATGTGAAAGGTATAAAAGTTTTACTGTAGTACATTTGAAATGGAGGATGATAATGACAAGAGACAAAATAAATTTTGTTGTGTAGACCCACCAACTCCTTTGATTAAACTAAGACATACTCATACTGTGAGCTACAGAGCTTCCTTCGTTTCCCCTTTTCCTAGACTCTTATTATAAGTGTCGAGACGCATGAAAATGAAAAATAAATGCTGCTATAGTCATAAATAATATACTGGTGAGAGTGCTATGACATTTCACAGCCTTGAATACCATAAATTTTGTGGCAGCAGTTGGGAAGAAGGGACATTAAGTTCAACACATATTTCCAGCCCGTCCCTGCGTCCTTAAGAAAATTTTATGTTCATAATTCCATTCCAAGAATTGAGGATTAACTAACTTGTATAAGAGAAAAACTTAATATGGTTATCCCTTGAAGCAAAATGGCAAGGGTTTGGTTCGTGTTATGATTAGTAGTTAAAGAAACATGATTATGTTTCTTGGACTTTAACCTTAATCAATCAACATATGGAGAAAAGAAAATGCATGGTATCCGACCTACGCCAACATGATTGTTAATCGAATCAGAAAGACGAAGAATGGAGGGAGCCTGGTGGAATAGTATTCAGAAGCCTGTGTTCTTATTTGAGGATTATTAATGCCGTAGCAACCAAGAGACGGGTAATAGGTTCATGTTTTTTTGTGTGTTATGGAGACAGGGGTGGTTAGGTCCCACCTGTACTGGAAGGGCATGTTCCTCCATCATTGTCCAGTAAATTAGCTGGAGGAGACTGTATAGAGAAAAGGGTATGATTTTAATACGGAGGCCTCAAACCCACCAATAATATCTTAACAAAACTGCTTCTTTCGGATTGTGACAATTCATGATCAATATAGACCGTTCTTATAATACAGTTTGTAGGCCTTTAACTAGCAGACATTGCTCTGATCTTGTCAAGGAATTGTCATCGACTGTTCTTGGTTTCAAAAGAGACGATCAATATCAGTTTGCTTCAGTTCCCTTTTCTTTCTTTTTTTCTTCCTCTTTTCAGAGAAAGTGAAAGTGGTCATCATTCATATGGTTGCAAAATTTTCAGAACACAAATGATTTTGAGGATTGAAATAATGTTGTTTGCAATAAGATAACAGAAAAATGTAGGACTTTTTTCTCCATTTAAAAAAAGAGTTAAGTTCTGGTCTTCTTCAGCCTTTTATATCAAGTTCTAAACAACTTCCAAAATCTGCGCATAGGCGAATAAATCTGCTGTTAAAATTCCCACAATCAAGGAAAATAATAATGGAAAAAGTTATATAACCTAATTTAAAACAAGAACACCAAAAAGGAGAGAAAACACCTAGAAAAGGCAGCTAAAGTGTAAAGAAGCATCGTAAAAAGTCCCTAAAGTATAACCCTGACAATATTATCCCACAAGTCCATTGTATGTTCCTCACGCTGGAAAAGATAGTTTGCTGATTAATTAGTAACCAAAATCTGATTGATATGTCATCATTAACTAATAAACATATGCGTGGCTAATCCCTTTTCTCCTTCTTTTCTAAAGGTTTTCAAGGTGTAATGCATATCTTGTTTAATTGCTGCCCATATTAACATTAACCTGAGATAAAGTTGATACGTTCAAAAGTTGATTGTCGAAAAGCACAATAAAGCAGGAAAGCTGAGATTTAAAAAAGAAAACCGAATCCCAGTGGAAGAGAAATTCTTCCCTTTTGGCTTTACTTGAATCCAAGAAATTCCCACCAACCCGGATGACATTTTGGAATCTTTCCTTGGCAATATAAAGAATTAGTCCATTCAAAACAATGGATGCAATGCAAAGCCCCATAGACTCAACTTTCTTCACATGCCCTCTTACTCAAACCTTTAAAATTGGATCCTTGTTGTTTGGAAACTACGCAGAAATAGACACACACGGTATGAATAATTTTAATACTCTTGGCTTTTCTTAGTGGCCAGCTCAATAGTTCAGTTTTTCTTAGTCAGTGAAATGATAATCTTCTTGGTTGGAAAGCATAAATTATGTACTCCATGTCATTACTCGCTGGTAAGGTATAAGATAGAAGATGTCGTAATCTGTTGGGGCCAACTGTTTCTTGGAAGACAGTTAGCCCATCAGACCCTAACCCTAAATAGAGAGAGTTGAAAAAGAAGAAAAACAGTGGCAGATTGTTAACCAATTAAACTTGTTTTGGTGTCTGTAATTATTATCGTTAATCATTGCAAATAGAGTTTGTTGTGTAATTGAGCAGTTTCAGTTGCAAGCTAAGACCGTATATTTAGGATCTATAGCTCAATGGTGTTCAACTATCAACAACAACAACAAGAGGCACAGAGTTTTGACCTAGGAAATTATTCACATTCTCAGGATATTTGTAAGGAACAAAAGAGTTGGCACAAGGTCAATGAAGATGGAGTCAGAACTGAATAACATAAATTCAGTTCTGGTTAGAGGTCTAATTATGGTTTGACTGTACTGCTCAACTACAGACCGCTCCCTTAAACGAAGGGATGTAATGTTTGATGAGGAAGCAAACTCAAGTTACCAACCCGAATTGCTTCTAAATCATCATTATAAGAGTTTTATAGGAAAGTAATGTGATTTATGGTCCCTAAAACACACCAAACAAGTGAACGAGAATCATCAACTACTTGCAACAGTTTATAGTACAAAATCCTTGAGTAATTTCACAAGCTTTGCTTTTCTTTTATTTTTGTTAAACTAGTAAAATGGCATCTTAGCTACCTACTAATTGCATGTGCAATTTCATTTCTCCAAGCTACTGCCTCTTTAAAAATAGGACATATTATTAAGCCAGTGAAATGCATGAGATCAATAATTAAATGGAGCTAAGTCAATGATAAGATTAATTATTCCAGTATTTGTGAATCTGACATTAATGTTGTTGCTTCTACCAAGTTGTGAAAAGGTCGGGACCTGTACAACAGAAATCAGTCAGGAATCATTGAACTGGAGTTAAAGCTTCATTACGCAGTCCTTTAAGCTATAACACAGCCAATGGCTCACCCACATTACATTATGTACAATTTTGTCAGTTATTTTTAAAAACTTCTTATGAATTAATATTATATATAAAAAAAGTTCTTTATATTTTATTAAGAAATTGACATAATTAATAAATGAGATTATTTAAAATATCCTACAGGTCACTTCTATAAAAAAAAATAATAGAGATGTGTATATCAATGAAACTTTTTTAAAAATATTAAATAATAAAAATTTAAAATAAAGAAAGTATGTTTTCATTTCTTTCCTTTAGACGTCTCCCATCCGAAACCTTGTACCATTTATATTTGTATGGGAAACAAAGGCTTGTTAGGACCGGTGCCAATAGCCATTTTAGTGGCATCCAGGCTTCACACTATTTTGATAGAAAACTAAAAGTGTAGCATATCTGTCGAAAACGAACCCTGCTTTCCACGTAGGGGACAAAATCATTGCAGCATGCAATGCAAGTGCAACATAAACTACTCAATGATTAACCCTTTTCTATATGTAAATTTACAAGTGATAAGACATGAAAAGTTTTTTTTTATAGAATGA
>JAOSBN010000008.1:8877809-8890650 GCA_027563595.1 Erythroxylum suave | reverse complement strand
CTGCTGCCTACTTCTTCATGGCAATTAAGGTGAGTTGTAGCCAAAACTTGTCTTATACTGCCTCTTAATTGTTGTCATCTTTCAACGATTAAATGTTTCAGTAATTTCCTTAATCTTACTCTTTACCTACTTGTACCAATAACCCACTTGATCTTGACCGTCTCACCTGAGAGGAGACTGATTTGCTGATTTGTACAAACAAAAAGGTCAATTTAGGCGACGGGGAATTCAGGGATGAAGAGCTGCACCCAAATCGGTGGTTGTTGTCCGAACCTGGGCCGACTACGAGGTCTTTCTTGGACTTTTTGGGGGCAACGGCTCACTGCCTTGGATTGCTACAATCGAGGTGGACCAAGCAGAGGAGGACATCACTCATGAGACCCAAAGGACCAAGGTACTGAATTCTGCCCTAAATGGGTCTTCACTGTTGAACAGAAAAGGGAAATGAGAAAGCCATGGATGAAATCTTTGATTCTTAAAGTTTTGGGACTCTTTGTGAGTTACAGTGATATCTCAAAGAAAATGAAACAATTCTGGTCTCTGATTAATGAGCTTGTGTTGATTGATCTAGGAAATTGTTAGAAACCGACCGTAATGGAATTATTACAAAACTTTTTCATAATTTTTGATTTTTCGAAAACTAAGATCTCTTTAATTCTATAAAATGATTAACACAAATCATAATAAAGCAGAAACTTAATTCGTACTTTATTCTGAAACCTGATAATAATCTTGTTGTATCCTTCGAGCCGTTCTCAAAACTAATATGTCTTAACCACTGTAGCCGCACAAATGTCTGACCTCTAACAATATTCAAATAACGAATTGAGAGAATTCTGTAACTCTTACAGAAAGGATTAAGCAAGAAGTACTAGCTCCATAGAGCTTAAGACTATTGATAACAAGCTTTGAAAGTTTTAGTAATATTAACTAATTTCAATTAAACTTTAATTAGAATTACCAATAATTCTAATTAAATACGGATTATGCCCATATAAGATTCAATAACTCATATTGATTCTTATTTATTAAATATCTTATATTTAATCATAAAGTTTCTCAAATTTTACAAGCAAGTATAACTTGATTAAATTAACTTTACTCTCTTCTATCCATTTTATACGTGAGACCCACTAGATTCTCAAATATGTTGGCAATATAAAACTCCGTTTAATTTATCTTTAATTCGCCAAATAAATAATTTATAATTATAGATCAAGATTGACGTTTAGCAACGAATCATGACCACCCAAATATTTAGGAATATCAAAGTGGTTTTGACTAACCTTTCTGTACATAATTTTTTCGTATAATTCAATCTTTTTATCAACCAATATTCCAATTATAGACATAGAGCATAAAATTAATGTCTACTCTATTTTGAGTCTAATCATATTAGTTCTCCGCCAGTAGCTATTGATTCAATTAATAATATTTGTAAACTATTTACAAATGTCATTTCACCTTGGCCAAAGATTTCCCGAATCAATATTAATCGAGAACAACAAAACATTCTCCCTAATTACTTTTGGGTGATGAATCTTATTTTGATCATTCAACTACCTCCATATAGTTCATTCTACATCCAATCACTACCGATTAAATTACTCATGATTAAATAGATCATAAGTAGTATTAAAATATAACAATCCCCCTTGCAAGATAATTTTGATGACATCAAGTCAAATGATCACTTATACAATCATCACAATAAAAATTTCGTAGATACACAAGTAATGCTCCAAACGAATTTCTCATATTAGGTCTGTTTAATGAACTTGTTCTCTAATAAGCACACACGTGTTTGTTTTAAGTATCTCTATACTTTAGCCTATGGGATCGGCTTCTTCCTTCATAAAGAAACAAAACACAACTTATGCTAGTTTTTTTACATTTTATTAATGTCCAATCTTAATATAACAATGACGAGGAATATTTAGGAATAATATATAAATATAATATGAATTTTATAATTATAATCTCGTTATAATTTCATTTGCAATGTGCAATTATTCTATGGATTCTATCATATACATCTAAACATGTACAAGATAAAGAATGCGTTTAAATAATTTGTCACTAAATTACAACTAAAATGATTGGCTGTATGGCATAAATCAACAAAAATGTCTTTTTTTTTGTTTATTTTCCTTTCGATGAAGACTACGATAAAGCTCTGAAGCAAGGCCCTTGGATGGTGCGTGATCACTATCTTACAGAGAGAAAATGGCACCTGAACTTTGACCTATGGACAAAGCCCCTGACGAAGGTTGCGATCTATTTGATTCCGATGGAGTATTCTCATGGGCATTTTTTGAAACAGCTGGGTCATAAAATTGTAATGTTCTCAAAGTAGCTGATATTACAATCTCTTAAACCCGAGGAAGGTTTGTGAAATTTGAGTGGAAGCTGATTTAAACAAAGCCTTTACTTGCCCAGTATGTGTTCGAAAACAAGATTTTCAAAATTGAATATGAAGGGTTATATGTTATTTGTAGAGATGTGAATGGTCAGGTCGGTCCGTGACTTACAGCTGAAAAAGTGACGTAATTTTGAAAGTAACTGTTGGGTCATAAGCCGACCCGTAATCCTGCTCGACCTTGACCTGTATTTCGTCCATAACTCAGTTAACCTGAGTTAAATTCGGACTGAATTGAGCTAGATCAGACCTATTTGACATTTCTAGCTATTGTTTTCACCGCAAGCGATATGGGTCTCGGGAGGATGCGTGTGAGGTATAAAAAGCTAAAAGGGCTAAAGTTGACTAACCCAAGCGAATAGAACTCGGGTTTGATGACAACCCAACTGCCAATCCAACGAACCAAAGTTCTTGCTTTGGTCCATGGATGGCAGGGAAGAAAAGAAGTCGTTTGTCCTACAACATGGGCTCTAGATTTGAGCCCCCGGATTTGGATGATAAGGGTCAGCTAAAGGATCAAAGGGGAAATGTGCTTTCTCAGCAGGCTCGGGGAGTGGAGGATGAAAAGGCTAAGGGGGGATGAGCCGAAATGGAGAAGTCAAAATGAGCCCAAATGGAGAAGCTTATAGTGGAAACCACGTCAAGACTCATCGTGAAAGCCTTGGTCCAAAATGTTGATATTTTTATCTTGTTATTATTATTAATAATTTTCCATCTAAAAATATGAAAATGATTTTTTATGATCATTTGTACTTTTTATTATAACCATTTATTATTTTGTTAAGTAATTTGACTTATGAATTGAATCACTTAATTATAAATATTAAAATTTAATAATGAAAAAATACTTTTAAAATTTACATATTTATATACTATTAATTTAATAGAGCTTTTCTTTTTATTTCGTCCGACATAAAACGTTAGCAACGATTCGATTCTAAGCACCTACTACTGCCGTGTGACTTGAACAAAAGTTGAAAAAACTTGCTTATGTTAGACGTGGAGTTCACAAAATTGAACAAGTGGGGTTGGCAAAAAAATTCAATACAATAACAAAAATAGCAACAGTAACTATTGAAGAAAAAGAGGGTAGACGAGTAAGACTTTTGGATGGATTAGAGGACTTGTTTTGGCCAGAGTTTACCTAGAATGCAACTTTTATGACGTTTTAAAGTATTGGAACAACTTAGATGGCTGCTGCTAAATTTGACGCTTTTATTCTTTATCTAGACTAGTTGATGCCAAAGGGTTTGCTCTCTCCATTTATAGTTGCATTAACGGGGGCTTGGTTAGTTAATGATTCGTGTCAATCTAACTTGTTCGTTTTGGCGGTGATAAGACCGTGCACGTTTCTCCGTTTGATTCACAACCACTCTTACAGATCTTGGCAACACACAGGGGGAGAAAAGTTTGGTTAGCCTGACAGGTGAATACTGAATAGACAGCATAATATTTTTATAGTATCTACATGAAGTCGCCTAATACTATCTAGCGCCATATAGCTATGAGCCAGAAGGTTTCTGTAGATTAGTAGCCTAATCATTGGATGAACAGCATCATATTTTATAATATCAACAATGGAATAATTTAGTTTAGTAAAGTTGTAATAACAAGACATTTAGAATTTATTCGAACGAAGTAAATATCAGCAAAGGGCTTATTATCGACAATTGTTCGGAGGCTGATTAAAAGGCAAGAAGTTTGGTTGTTGGGTGTGAAAGCAATGGCATTGATATGTTCCCTGACCCATGCTCATGGGCATTTGCTTAATTATTGGGTGTGAAATTCAACATTCCACTCAAAACTCAAGCCAACAAGACCGAAAATGGACGAATTGAACAAGATTTTCAGGTCAGTTGCGCAAACCTACCAACTGCAAAATCATAATTACTTCACCAGATACCCCTACTTAGCAGGGATTTTTTTCCCCTCAAATCTTCTACATAAATAGATGGCTAAGATTAACTAAGATAAGGTAGGTACAGAATTAAAGGGACAAAAGATCTACATAAATAAATGGCTAAGATCAACTGAGACAAGGTAGGTACAGAATTAAAGAGACAAAAGATCAGGTCCGATTTTTTTTCCCTCTTTTTTTCTTGCGAAGCATAGTAGCCTGTGCAACCTTGATTGGATAAAGAGTTGTTACCAATTATCAAAGTGCAACAAATGGTGATTGATGTAAATATTTTATGACCATTTGAGATTCACGATAAATGAAGCAAAGCAATCTACGTACTAACTTTTTTAATTTAGAAAAAGATGAAGACTAATGCTTCGCTTAACCATTACCTGGTCATTATCTTCCCAAAAAAATCACGACAGGAATCTAGAAGGGTTGATCACATAATTAATGCTAGTTTGTTGTACTTAATTCATGATTGTGAGTACTCAGCACAGCTGTATGTAAAATAAGCAACTCGGTGGAGCCACCTTATGTCATGGAGTCCTGTCAAAAGAAACTCCCCGTTCGCTTGACCTGGAAAAAGAAGAATCATTTTTAGTTATGGTAGGACTCAGGATAAAGATTGGCGTGTAAAAAAACGGAGTAGTTTCAGCAACAGTGCCGATGATCGTTGACTTTGAAGATTTTAAATACCTTCCCCTCTATAAGGCTTCAACTCGTGATGAAGACCTTTTTGTCTATATACCGAAAAACTGCAAACTAACTTAAAGGTGATGAGGAGACAGTTAATTAGGTAAATATCTTCACATGATACGTAAAATGTGTGTTATATCACTGCTTGTTTATTACTTAGTTATCCAAAGTTGCATTTGCAACGTGTCAAATTGTTTATTAGTTAGTCAGAAGTCAATTTGACATGAGTTGGTCTCAATAGTATGTAAGAGATTTAATGAATTCAGTATAAATTTTTGTCATTAGAAATGAAATGAAAGAAATGAAATGATAGAGAAACCGTGTGAAAAGAAGACGCAGGAAAAACAACTTAAAGAGAAGACCGGAGAAAAATATGAAGACAGTTGGTCAAAGTAAAATGCAATTAAAGCATCACAACACAACCTGGTGTTTTAGTCCGTTAGAGCATGCGTGTCACGTTAGTTACTGTGTAGCAAGCAGATTGGTCGGGATAACGGGTGGGAAGTAGGTCCACTAGAAACTTTTGACGTGTTTTGAATTCAAACTTTGGATAATTAAATATAATGACTTGGTTAATTTTCTATTAGTTTTCGTATTTTTAATATTAAATAATTATTTTTCATCTTCAAGACTAATTATCTTTAATAACTTTGAACAATGTATTAAGAAATTACTTTATAATTTTATAAAATTAAAGAATTGTTTTCTAATTAAAAAGTTATTCAAAACAATATTCGATATTAACGATTAAATATTATACCGTCACTAGAATTGAAATCGATAAATCTATATTCGTAACCTTTCTAAAATGAAAAAATATATTTTTTTAAGATGGCACTCATGATTCTTTTCGTCTTTTTTAAGTTTCAATCCTTGCTCATATTTCAAGATAATTTTATCAAATATAAATTTTGTATTATGACAAAATTTTAGTAAACTTGTGTCGTAATTCAAAATTTTGTATGGCAAAACATGACATTAAGTACGATAAGACAATTTTAGAATTACTTAAACATTCATTTTGCTAAAACAAAATGCATTTTAAAAATTAATATCGTCATTTATAAAGAAATGTGCCCTCTTTAGTCCTGTGAATTCTCTATTCTTAATTACCGGAAGGAGATCCTCTGTTCCATATTTCTCATGCCATCCTTGTTTCAACCCCTCCCATGTTTTATATTGTCCCACTTATTTTATCGTAAAACATGTAAATGGGAGGAATTGGCACAAGGATGGAACAGGTAAATTGTAACATGCGATATCAAGATGAGTAATCGAGGTACAAGAAAATTAGTTTTGACACAGTTTACTGTATATATATATTGACCGGAATGCACCAGATCCAAGCTCAGAATTCTTCCTTATGTGGAGGAAAGCTCTTGCATTCACATTAGAAAAGGCAAAATAGAGTCAGACGGTTGGTTAAACGTATAATACATAATTTCTTGCAAGAGGCTCAAACTGGTCAAACGAAAACAACATAAGTTCAGACTTATAAAAGAAATGTGGAAGACGACTTGAACCCCTTGGACATACGGATTCATCACATGGTTTTAAGGAATTGAAGAACAAGTATATGCTTCACATGTGACGAAAACAAACATGTTAGAAACGTAATTCTCAATGAGAAGACCATGCATGGTTTCAATGATTCGAATACACATAGGAGTAAGTGAATGCGACCATTCACTCGCAGGTTTATGTGCATGCCCGACCTACCAAACAAAACACAGTTTAATCTTTATATTTAGTGTGTGGTGAACAACACTAATTTGACGATTCGTAAGGACAGATCTTGATCAATCAATTGACGACGATTGGTGCCCTTTTCATATTCATTTTGTAGATGCTGGTCCCAAACTTGGCTTTAAGAGAGAAGAAACACGTGATGGGGCTTCCTAACTGCAGTAAAAATGTCGCAAAACATGAAAGGAATGGCAAAATTAACTTCTTGTTGGTACCACGAGACGAGGTATGTATGGATAGAAAAAGTGAAAAGTTGTAGTAAATGCGAAAAATAGTCCTGGAACTGGAAGCTTTTACGTACATGTCATCTTAAAACACGTGGTGCATTCAAACGACCTCGACGTTTCTTTCAATGCACATGTTTTTATTCGATAATGGTGAGCCAACGTTTTTTTTCTCATTAGATAAATTGTTGGATTTCTTACAATCTATCTATAATTTAGAGACTTATTATTAAAGAATATTATATTTTATCTAAATCATATTTACAAATTTTAACTGCAACTTTTCCAAATTAACATCGTATTCAAAATTTAAGATGATAATAATCTTTTTTCGCAATTCTAACATAAAAATTCTCAAAGTAAAGTTAGTTCGGCAACTAATAATGAATGACACATATATGTTGAAGGACGTACATAGGCATCGATATGATGCCACAACTTGACTTTCCTTGCATGTTTAGATACGTAACAAACAGAGAGAAAGTGAGGCAATAACAGCGGCCATGTGGGTTGAGGGGAATGTGTGGTACTCAAGACAATTGGTTGTGTGCTGTCCTTTTCTAATTTTCTTTCAGTGGAGTCAGAAATTAACCTGTATTTCATCTCCGCTTCCTTTGGAAGAACTACTGTAAAAAATTTTATCTTTTTACAAAATTTTAAGGTACACATCCATACTTTTTATTCACCTCCCCTTTCCTTGGAAGAACTACTTCGTCCTATGTTGCTTTTTTTTCGTTCTAACGTAGCGGAGAAATGAATCCAGTTACAAAATCAAGTCAAATACCTTATAAGAATGAATCGTCGAACATCAGATTCATTGATGTCACAAGTATTATAATAAGGGACGTTTTATTTTTCTGGAATTCATTTAATTGGTAAGTAGAGTGCGGTATCTATCGATAGATTAGATTATTATTAATACTTGTATAAAATTTGAAGTATTAAATTTTAAAAGATAACAAGTCAACACAGTTTAATTCTATGAATAATTAGGATAATATATATATATATATATATATATACACCTTATTTTATGAAATTAAAATTAAGATATATTAGATATTTTGTTCATAATTTAGAATATTCGATGTAGCTTACCTTAAAATTTTTAATAGAAACTTAGTGAAAGATTGATGGAAGCCCTATGTACATAGTCCCATTTAGTATATTTGTGACTAAACAGAAGTTACATTGAAGTGTGGTACTAAAAGATGCGATACCAAAGTAAAACGGAAGTATAACAAAATATAAGGACTCGTTGAAAAGGATACCGAAGTTTATAGGCTAAAATTGATATTTAAGATGGGACATGTGTGTCAAAATTAAACAGCTTCTATGGAAAATGAGAAAAAATAAGCAGACCAAAGGAGTTGTGTTCTGAGCAGGGTAAAGTGACCATAAATGAGTGATCTAATCTCCAAAACTCTGAATACGAAGGATTCAAGACATGCGATAGAAAATCTTCCTTACAATTATAGGTTACCAGAATAAGTTAAGGTCTACCTTTACAAAGAATAGCATAAAATCCAAAAAATTTTGTTGTCAACATCTATAAAGTTAGAAGGAAACGGTGATACGTAGTTGCTTACGCCTTTTGCCTTATACCGTTGCCTTATAACAAAACATTACAGAATCGTAATGTTAATAATATCCAAAACATAAAAAGTAGGTCGAAAGAGAGAGACTGCAAAAGGCGTAAGCAACGGTATAAGGCAGGACTAATCCTTTATACGCTCAGTAATACTCAATAATACGACACTAGAACTGGAATAACAGGCATTAGTTAATCTCCAAAACAAGCTAATAAGATGGCATGAAATGAAAATTAAGCAAGTGAAAAGTAACATGAAATACAAAAATATGTGCAAGGCAAGTGGCATAGGGACCAATGATGGATGGGGTACAGCAGAGAAAAGGAAGAAAACAAAAATGACGACGTGGAAACTGTTCGTACAATGGGTTTGGCTGGCCCATCCCATCTAATTTCGAAGAAGAGGGGGCCAGATTTATTTATTCTAATTTATTGTTTTAAAATAAATTAATCAGGATTAAGAAAGAAAAAGAAATTGAAAAAATTAGAGAGAGGGGGAGGGGGTTAGGTGTGAGATTGACCGAACCACCTCCTAGAAAAGACTTGTCTACTCCATGGTATAAAACCCATCAACACCCCCACCTTCTTTTCTCAGCTTGACGTTCCCTTCGATAGAGAACACCAAGCTTTTTAACTACCCACTTTATTAGCCTATTTTACACACTTTAATTTGCATTTTGTTTCCTCTTGTCATCTTCAATTTTTCTGTTTCGTTCCAAAACGGATCGCTTCCGGAGGTCAAGAAGAAGCAGTGTTTATGGCTGTTCATAATCTATTCCCTCCCTCTTCGCTTAAGTCGTCTTTTCACCAGACTCGGCCACCACTCGCCCGACTCTCGCAGCATAGAGTCACTGTTACTCACTGTGTTAATCGACCAGACTCGGTCCATTTCCTCAACGGCGTCGGCTACACTCGAGCCGACTGGCAAAGTTCCTGCGCTATCCTTGCCAGCAAAGTTCTGTCTCACCAGCAACCCATTGATCATACCAGTGGAGACGCCGGTGGTGCCGATCATGTCGCTTCTGTCAACGGCCACAAGACCTCTATTGACCTCAGTCTTGTTCCTATCAAAAAAGAGGTAACTGAGGGCAGTAACAATGGTAAGATACAGAAACCACTCACCATCACCGACCTTTCTCCGGCGCCGATGCATGGATCTCAACTGCGCGTGGCTTATCAGGGAGTTCCGGGCGCATACTCCGAGGCGGCCGCCGGAAAGGCGTATCCGAACTGCGAAGCCATTCCTTGTGACCAATTCGAGGTCGCTTTCCAAGCTGTCGAGCTTTGGATCGCAGATCGGGCGGTTTTGCCAGTGGAGAACTCTCTCGGTGGATCTATTCACCGGAACTACGACTTACTCCTCCGCCACCGTCTCCACATCGTCGGAGAAGTACAGTTACCGGTTCACCACTGCCTCCTGGCACTCCCAGGTGTACGCAAGGAGTACATTACCCGCGTCATCTCGCACCCTCAGGCACTCGCTCAGTGCGAGCTGACTCTCACGAAGATGAGCCTCCAAGCCGCGCGGGAGGCTGTGGACGATACGGCGGGAGCGGCGGAGTACATAGCAGCGAACAACCTCCGCGACACGGCGGCAATAGCGAGCGCACGCGCGGCTGAGCTCTATGGGCTGCAAATCCTGGCGGATGGGATTCAGGACGACTCGAGCAACGTGACGCGTTTCGTGATGCTGGCGCGTGAACCGATAATCCCGAGGACGGACCGGCCGTTCAAGACGAGCATCGTATTCGCGCACGACAAGGGGACGAGCGTGCTGTTCAAGGTGTTGTCGGCCTTCGCCTTTAGGAACATTAGCTTGACGAAGATAGAGTCGCGGCCGCACCGGAACAGGCCGATCAGACTGGTGGACGACGCGAACGTAGGGACGGCAAAGCACTTCGAATACATGTTTTACGTGGATTTTGAGGCGTCCATGGCGGAGGTTAGGGCTCAGAACGCGTTGGCCGAGGTGCAGGAGTTCACGTCCTTCTTGAGGGTATTGGGTAGCTATCCTATGGACATGACTCCGTGGTGCCCTTCCAGAGGAGAGTAGAAAAGGACAAAACAACAATAATAATATCATTATTATTCCAAAAAATAATCCCACTTACAAAAATGTTAATGGGGCGCTTTATTATTTTTTTTTAAAAATATTTTTCTTCATGTTTTGCCTTTTTTTTTTTCTTAATTGGGAATATTAATTGCACAAACAAAGACTGCCAATTTGTAATTGTAACTTCTGTTGTTGATGACGACGTTGTTGTTGTTGTTGGTTATAATTTTTATGGATGGTGAAGGTAAATATCTGTTTCACATATATTAGCGTCAAGTTTTCTTTGCTTGCAGTTTGCTCTGTAATCTTTATAATTGTTGATTCGGGGAAACAAAACCTCAGGTCGTCGGAGCCGGACTTTGCTTTGGCGCGCTTTTCGCCTTTCACATCTGGCGGCTTTCCAAATGCCACTAGTTATAAGACATACTTAAATGGCACGTGCAAAAGCTGCCCTTGTGTGATAGTATACACTTGTATATAATATAATCACGTGGTGGATCCCAACCGGTGTCTTTTTAAACGATAGTTTGTCTTTGCTGACTACGATAAGTAAAGAAAAGTTTACTAACCAATTGCAAACTTCACCCATGTGTCGACGTGGGGACCAAAACGTCAGACAATTACAGACTCGAATCAAAGCTCGGCACTGAACTTGGGTCCGTTCGTCCTTTCGATGAATATGTTAAAGAAAAGAACTAAAAACACGTTTTCAATTAAAGCTTTATTTTTATGGTTAAGATCACTTTAACAGAAAGAATCCATTTTTAAACGGCTAATTAATATTTGTTCTATTTTGTTTATATGGTAAAACAGCTGTCATCCATTGCAATTAATGAAGAACGAATAATGCTGAATCTAATAATTTCCGTAGCTCGTAAATTTGACAAGAATCAAACAAGCTAAGGAACTTTAGTTGGAACGAGGTAAGGTACGGAGACGCTAAGGCCGTCAGACATGTGGCCATTACCATTATAGAAGTTATTAGCTAAGTGGAAACTTACACCCATTTGGTCACGCTCGCGCACACCTGCTCACCAACCAAATGTTCGAGCTCTACATGCTCCCATAATGAGCGCTTCAACTCTTGATCACCTTCACTCCTGCATCTACCAACCCAATTAGGTTAAGAGAGAGATTCTCTAATTTCCCCAATTCTCGGGACACATAGTGATTTTCAAAAGAAAAAAAAACATTTGTCAGTTTTGGTCCAGCAAAATAAATTCAAGAAAAAAAAGGCTATCTTTACTCTTAAGCACAATCCTCGGATGAATGGCATCATAAATTTCAACTCATGAGTGTTAATTAGTAAGCGGAGGATATGTTTCATTTTGGGTTTAAAATGGTGGCAGCACTTGAAGAAATGCTTGTGCTGTTAGGAGGAGAAAAAGGGTTGGTGGATAGGTTAGTGTGTGTGTGACTGTGTTGCGGTAGGTGAAGATATGCTAATTAATGGTTGAGAGCTACCGTTTTCTTCATTTGGTGTTTTCCATTTTTAATATATCTACTTGTTGGCCACTGTTAATTTATTAGGTGACGTATATCAGACCTCTCCATGACGCACGTCGGCATTTCCTAGCCAATCATAAATTTTGTTCATTTGTTTCAAAATTCAGTTATATTATGTTCTTTTGCCTTTTTCCTCCATCCCATTCCCACGCACAACTTTTATCTTGCAAGCATATATATATATATGCTCCAATCATTATTAAGAAGAAGGTAGGTGATGAATATATATTGAATTATTTAATCATACTTTAACCTTTCACATTACATCCAAATACATCTTTTATGTAAAGTAACTGTTATGATCAATGTAACTTTACTCCTTTCAACTATTTGCAGTTATTACCATGTTAATCATCACATTTGGACTTTCTATATTGTGATTTTTACTTTCTATTTAAATAATAAATTAAAACTAAGTTCATATTTCACAAATTGAAATGTTATTATCATCATGTGCAGTTAAATTCCACCAAGCCACAGTTACTTGTACCAAGAAAAATAACCAATCCAGACTTCATCTATTTATGATTGTAATGGTTTAATAGTACTGCAACTTATGATCGACCATGCTCATAAGAAAGTCTAGTCTCTGACATCACATGCTTGAACTGTCCTACCTCACATGATTTGTAATACTACATTTAAAAAGTAGGGGCCCAAAATTTTGAATTATCGGGACTGGTGAGCGTCGTAACAAATATCT
>JAOSBN010000008.1:8780100-8793680 GCA_027563595.1 Erythroxylum suave | reverse complement strand
TTTTGCATCCCCAGTTTTAGTTCGATTCTTACATTGAAGGGCTATGTATCATTTTGCTTTTACATTGTGGTGTGCCTACGTCTAAGATTTTGGTAGGGCATTGCATCGAAAATGAAAGTGCCATCTGTTTAGTAGTGTGTCTTCTGTAATTTTGACTTGATGTTCACAGCTCGAACCGATCTTTTGCATCCCCAGTTTTAGTTCGATTCTTACATTGAAGGGCTATGTATCATTTTGCTTTTACATTGTGGTGTGCCTTGTGTGTCCTTTACTGGGTTGCGGTATTCAATTCAAATGACCTTTTCTACTAGGTTTTGGTACTAGTGACTTGCACTTCTGAAAAGATATGTTGGAGACCACTATTGGCAAATCCTGGATTGTTAAAAAGGTTGCAGGCTAAACGGGTTTATTGGTTAGAAAAATGAAGGAATGCCAAGAGGGTGATTTTGCTTAATGAACTTGTTGTATGGCACGCTATAATTTGGCTTCATATAAAACTGAAGTATAATGTTTAAAGCCCTTAAAATCTGAAACGAAAAGTTAAAAACGCTAGAAACACTAAATACTTTTTATTTCTTCCCTAATTCATCGCCTCGATGTCAGAACGGTGCCATTACGTTGGAACTAACGATATTTTGGACAGAGACTCGTTAATAATGAGGTTTATGATTTATTAACAGGGGATCTTTTTCTTAAAAAATTTTGTTATTTTCTATATTGCTCACCCAGAAAACTTATTTATGTTTAAGTTTGTGAAGCACTTTCTGCCTTTCTTAACAACTGATTGGGAATTGAGGGCGACATTAACTATGCATTTGGTTTGAGCACAGGGTTGGTTATAATAATAGAAGGGAATGAGGATGAGTATGAAAAATAAAAAAAATGATATTTGATTTATAACTTGAGTTTATGTATTAATACTAATAACGTTGTTTGGTTTGTTATATTAATGGGAATAAAAGATAATATAATACCATTTTTACCTTCAATAAAAATAAAAATAATTTACCTTTCATCAAATTAAAATGAGAAATTTCAAAAAATATACTTGGAGGCGCAGAAAAAAAATTTCTTTATTGATGAGACGCGATAAGAAAAGATGGGAAATTGTAAGAATTGAAAGGCGATAAGAAAGTAAAGAAGATGTTAGGACAAAAATTGAGGATAAAAGAGTAAAAAATAAATATAATAAAAACCTAAATTGGAATGAAAACTTGATATCTACCCTCCTTAATGGATTTAGTAGATATATTTTAATGGGATAAATCCATTCCCCTGAAATTGAAAACCCCAAGATAAACATTATTTTTTACAATTATTTTATTTTTTCATTCCCAAACCCTTAAACCAACCAAACGCTCCCCTGAGAGCTGCTGGTTTTGTTCTTACCGTTATGTTGCGGATCGAGGCTTTTTACTATTATTGAAAAAATATACAAAAAGAAAGTCTTCCAATTGTTGCAAGTAACAAATCATAGAAGGAGAAACCTCAGCGTGTTTTAGTTTGGAAGTTTTGACCTTAGTAATTGGAAAAGACCGATAATATATAATTAGAAATATAAAACTAGCTTGCTAAAACTTGCATAATAATACACTTGAGTCATAATTATCATAATAATACACTTGATTCATAATTATCGATCTCTATAAATGCATGAGCAAGGAGAATCTGATATCTACTTGTTCAGCAGCTAAAGCTTCTAGTGTCGGAGTTGGAAGCACAGACGCAAATTAGAGATATTTTGTCTGAGCCTTGGAACTAGATGAACTTCTATTAGTTTAGTCTTCTACCTTCTGTTGCCTAATTTAATGCAATTAATAACTACTCTTTTGCCAAGTTATCATATTACTGGAGCCTCAAGAAACTTTGTTGCGGAAAACCATAAGCAAATCTCCAGGAAGAATATGCGGAATAGCTCAGACGACAAAAATGAACAAGAATTAAATGAGATAATCTTTTATGCACACACAAGATTCATGACGTGAGCATACTACAGCAATTTTTAATAGAATAACACTGTATGGTCTAAAAAGGGTTACAAAGGGGGAACTTAGTCACACATCATTGCTGCAGCCACTATCAACCTGAAACAAACACCAAACACTAGAATGCTAAAATTACCAAATGTGCGGATGTACGAACAAAATCTGGATCCAACGCCTTTTCTCTCGGAAACCTGACAGTCCTGTAAAATCAATCATCCAACACCGCACCACAACCTGTACACAAATTTCATTGTAAGCTGAGATTAAAACAACGGCCCGGTCTTTGAGAAGCAGGGATACCTGAACCTGCAAAACTCATTAACACACGTAAGCTCTATCTAAATTTTGGAAAAATAGATACAAAAGAAAGTCAAGGGAAAGAGAGTTCACAGAACCCGTCAAAACTGATCGTTCCCTAGGCTGAATAAGCGTTGGTCACCTTTACTGTAATGCACTCACTAAAAGCAAATTTACGAAATGCATCACATGCATGCATACATATGAAATGTCCAGGTAAATATTGTTAGGGAGATTTTTTCGACATGACCATCAGTTAACTTTGTAACTTGAATTAAAGATGAGGGAGAAATAACAATCCTTGTGACAATTAAAAAGCTAATGGTCATCATAAGCCTTTGAACTAATTATCAGAGACCTTTCAAAAGTTCAAATATAAGTTTCAGCAAATTGAAGGGAAAGACAATGAAAAGAGATGGAAGTGCAGACCCTCTTCATTGCAAAACAAATTAAATCACGTCTATACTGAAAAAATATGGAAAAAGTTTTCAAGGTATAAGTATTTAAAAAGCTAGGTTTAACTACATTTATACCCCTTAGCTATATTCAAATTTCAAGGACACCCACAGCTACATATCCTAACTTTTAAGTAAGTTCAAAGTTTTCCTCAAAGGCTACAGCTCGTTGCATCTTTTTCACTAACAAAATTTCATTCAAAGACAAATCATTGCAGTACCGTGCCACGTAAATCGGGTAAAAGAACTCGGTTTTTAAGTAAGTGTTATGTAATCTTTTCTTTTCCTTTAAGGAAAAAAGGACAATCCAAAACAAAACCATATGGCTCTTCTCTTCTTCACCCGTTTGATGAAAAATAATTATAAATAAGTGCCATTTTAGAGACTGTTGTACTGTCACTATAGAAAAATAAAGGGTTTAATATTAAAATGCATTGAATTGCTAAAGATTAAATCATGAAACTGAAAGGTCAAGGGTGTCATTGAAATCTGAATCTAACTAAAAGATGTGCATGCATTTTATCCCAAAACTATTATGCAATGAAGCATGCAGTCAAGCAGTTTGATTGTTATTAACAGATGAAAAAAAGGAGGAAAAATTGACAACCCATATGACAGAATTGGGAACCTGCACACCTGCACAGGGGAAAATGGGCTGTAAGCTATATTTATAAAACTTTTGGTCTTTGTTTCAAAAAGGTCCTAAGTGAGCAGGGAGAGTCTGAATTCATCGTCAAAGAATCAAGACTAGTAAGATACGAACCAGATTCTTAAAATGAATCAGTATCCATATTCTTCTTTCTGAGCGGGCTGCTTTTGTTGGTATTGATGATACTGGTCATCGTTTTGTGCATGCCCATTATCTCCGCTGCCATTGTCATGGTTGCCACCATCAGCTTTGATAGTATCAGCATTATCGTGACGGTCCTCTTTTTCCTTGTTCCATTGTGCAATTTTGGCACGTCTCTCTTCACTGCTTTCCCTGACCGGGCTCCTATTGCGCCTTCCAGGAGGAGTTCTACTTCGTCCTCTCCTGTGGCCAGGGCTTATACTCCTATGTCTCCTATTCCGACTTTCATGATGGTGCTCCCGATCATCATGTCTTCGACTGGAACCACGCCCATGATAGTGCTCTTCATGGCTGCGATGCCGTTGTGGGCTTCTGCTTCTGCTGTGGCTGCGCCTTCTTCGATGACTCCCAAATAGTTGGCGCCTCAATTCCCTAGGAATAAGGATAACAAGCAATTCATACACATAAAAAAGGCATTCCGGTAAAAATTATGGTTGTGGAAGTGAGAGACTTTACCTGCTAATCCTTTTAAGATGCATGAAGTTGCAGTACCCACCACGGTTGCAAGTGTTTTCTTCATATTGCCTACAGGTGGCTTCACGGAAATCAGTCACTGGAGAAAAATCAACTATAATAGGCCGGCCTGCAGTACATTTCATATCCAACTTACAATTAAGAAAGAATAACAAGCATAAAGTTGATAATGCATCACCAAGATACAGAATAAAAGGCTAGCACATATTCAAAGTTTATTGAACATAAAAGGACAAAGGAAAGGAAAGAAGAAGACAAACCAGCATAAAATCTTCCGGTGAGAGCACGGAGAGCATTGGCTGCATGCTCTTCTTCTCTAAACTGAACATACACATTACCCACCTATGCATGTACATCAAAGAGAGTAAACAAATCTACCCATCAAAAGTATATATAAAAAGAGATATATCCATCCTGCAACGTGTAATTAGAAAGTTGAATAGGGAGGTAATTATCATAATAAACGAACCATGTGATCAGCCAGATTGTCACAGACATTCAAGCTCTCAATTTCACCATATTTGCTCAGCTCCTCGAAAAGATCTTCATAGAACTCCTGCAATTGAATCAGAATCACGGTAACAGCAAGTGATATGATAGTCGTCACGATTGTCCAACATAAATCTACCCTAATCAATCATTAATAAGTGAAAAATAGCATTTTTAACAAACAATAAAAAAACCCAAACCTAAAATAAATAATTAAAAAAGAGAGAATAGGCAAAGAATTTGAAAAGGAAATTGAAACCTCGAAGTGTTCCTGGATCTTGCGCGGGTCTAGGGGATTTCCCTGAGCGTCGACACCCGGAGTGATCATGTCGGGGCGTTGGTACATGTTTGAGAGAAGAAGTGTAGGGCTTATACTGGGTTTGGTGTGGAGTCTGGAGCAGCGGTCTCCGTGTCTGCAAGCGCCGATCTTGAAGTAGAACGGACAGTTCACTCTGTCCTTCTCCGTTCCGAATATCGACGCAAGATGCTCCGCCATCAGATTCAGTTGTTAGTTGTTACGATATCACGACGGCGTTTAGTAAAAGAAAACGAGGGCTTCGTTGTTGTAGTTTATTTTGATAGAGCGAGCGAAAAGAGGGTTAGACAAAGGGGCGATGCGTGATCAGATCTAAGCCGTTGGATACTTCTTCATCGTCTTTATGGATACTTTACTTTGCCCACGTAAAATAAAAATTAAATAACCTTTTGCGTTTGCCGGGAGTCGAACCCGGGTCTATTGCTTGGAAGGCAATTATCCTAACCGTTGGACTACAAACGCTGCTCCTTGACGAATCTTGTGTATCACAACAAAAAGAAAAATAAATATGCTTCCTGTCACTCACATTAGCATTAATTACTAACAACTTCCAAACTTTTGTCAATTTTTTAATTATAACCTAATCTTTAAAAAGTATCAATAAATTATCTGAACTTTCAATTATTTTCAATTCTAACCTGAATTTTAAAAAGTAACAATAAAATGCTCAAATTTTCAATTTTTTTAAATTTTAGTTTGACATTAATGTTTCCGTTAAGTTTACTGACGTGACTTATCACAGATTTCAGAAACCTTAATTATTAATACGTGTTAGCCAAAATTAACACAAAAAATGAAGATTAATGAAATGATATCGTTTAATCGCATAATTAAACTGACGTCCTCGTTTAAAAATAGCGTAAATCAAATTACGCAGTCTCGATAATCTTACACTTTGATTTTAGATTTTCCTTGGTTTTCAATTTGTTCTTTTGACGCCTTCATCTTTTAATTTTCAAAATATGCAGCTCTGACGTCCTCACACTAAGAGCATCAAGAGAACACACTGAAAACGAAGAGTTTATTGATGCAACATGTTGTAATACGAGAATAGTTTAAGGTGTCAGAAGAATAAATAGAAAACAAATAGTTGAAGGCATTGAGAGAATAATAGATAACGTCAAGCTAAAATTGAAGAAAATTGAAAGTTTGAGCATTTTATTACCACTTTTTAAAATTTGGGCAAGAATTGGAAAAAATTAAAAGTTTGAGCATTTTATTTCTACGTTTTAAAATTCGAGCTATAATTGAAAAATTGACAAAATTTTAGTTTTTTTAGTAACTAACCCTTGATTTTATTTGCCTAACAATGCTCTTTAAGTATGTACAAAAGTCATCGACTCAAGTGAATTTCGGAGGAAACAGATGTCAATTAGGTTATATTTGGTTAGACTCAAAATTTTTAATGTAATAGAATAAAATGAAATGATTTATAATGAAATAAAATATAAATAAATGTAATATTAGAAAATTGTTATTTGGGAGAGATAGAAGTGTTTATAATATAATATAGTGAAATATTATTTAGAAATGTTTAGGATAAAATGAGATATAATTTCAAATTCTTCACTCTATTTTATTTCATTTCATTCCATTATGATCTCTTTTCATAAAATAATATTACATTTTATTTTATCCTATTAATAAACTCCCAATTAAATATAACCTTAAAAATGCATCATATTTTGTCCTGCTCTTTACTTCCTATAATAAGGCGCCACTGGACTTGTCGTATCAAAATAGCTAGACTATGATCTTCTTTCAGCATTATTGCCTTCACATTGCTGGCGTCTCCGTGAGAGCACAAAAAAAGAGGAAAAATGTCTAAAATTAGTAACTAGACATTTTTCCTGAGCCATCGACATTTAACTTTACCAGCTCTGGCCAACAAGAACCAAAGCAAGCATGATTGGTTTAATGATTTTGGGAAGGTAGTGAAGAATGAAAAACATTTTATTGGTTATGGATTATCATTATATAAACAGTTTTTTATATCCCACTTTTAAAAATCACTCGATATCTCGTACATAAGATGAATGATTTTCACTCCTTAATAACAAGTAATTGTTATAAGCGTGACACTAATTTACTAAAATTGGATGTAAATCAAAATTTTAATAAATTTTTATTTCTCAATATTTTTAACAAACTAATCATCATTAATGTAATAGTAATCGTTCTTTCTTCTTAACCAACCATCATAATTATAGTGACTATAGTCATTCCTATTGCTCACTTTATTCATTCTCATTCTTATTATCATTCCCTATATGAACCAACCACTCCCTTAGGTTATGTTTAATTAGACGTAAAGTTTTTAATAAAAATGAAATGTAATAAAATATAATGAAATGATTGATAATGGTATAGAATGTAAATGGATGTAATATTAAAAAATTATTGTTTGAGAGGGATGAAAGGGTTCATAATATAATATAACATAATGTCGTTTGGATGAAAGGTTTATAATATGATATAGTGTAAAGTTGTTTATCATTTTACATTTTATCTTCAACCCCCCAAATCAAAAGTTTTTCATTTTTACTATTTATGATGGAATGTGATGTAATATGAAGCTCTGTTCTTTCATCTTATTCCATTTCATTCCATTATATACTCTCCTTCCAAATGATAGAATAATCTTACACTCAATTATATTCCATTAATAAAACCTCAACCACATATACCCTTCGATAAAGCATTGTCATGGCTAATCTCAATGCAAACATCATCTTGATTCCACTTTAGAAAACTTCTGTTACGAAACTCAATTATATCCCGAAAGTAAATATTATACTTATACATATCAGAGCCCTCTCTATCCACTATCCATAAGGCAATCAGTATTAATGCTTTTTTAGGTTTGTCACCACCTGAACTAATAATCGATAACAATGCAACATATACATTACTTCCTCTTTGGCTTTACTTCTCAACTTTTTACCACAAGTTGTTATGCTAAATGGAGATCAAGCTCCATTTATCTCTAATGGAAGTTTACTATTAAGTCTAATTATCTATTTAAAAATATGCTTAAGGTACCATCTTACAAAGTAGATTTGATGTCTATGAGCTGAATCATAAGAGATTTGAATTGTTCAATGACATCTTTCCTTACTGGTGCATTATGTAGGAGCAAGACTTGAACTTGATGACAAAGATTACGATTGGTTTGGGTAAACAAGAAGATGGACTCTATTACCTAGCTGCAATGGTAGCAAAGAAGTCAAACCATCATATTCAATCAACAAGAGCCCATACCATCACACCTTCCTCGTCCTAAAACACTTCTACATTCTTGTGGCATCATCAACTATGACATTTATCCTCTTCTAGATTACATTTTAAGGCGAAAACTTTGTTAAATTTTCCTTTTAAAGAATCCTTGGGATATACGTGCTCTTGCAAAAGAGAGAAGATTTCTTTTCTCCATTAGTTTTATTTCTTCTATTAAACCTTTTGAATTAATGCATTGTGATACTTTTTGGTTTTAGCTAAGCTTATCAATAACAAATTCAGCATAATACTTCTTGAGGGTTTCCTTGAGTTTTAAATTGTTGTTTGTTCATTTTCATTGTAAACATCAAAATTTCTATCTAGATTTTAGAGAAATTAAGCTGGCCTTTTGTTAGATAAGATCTTGAATTGTTTCATATTTAACGTTAAAAGTAAAAATCATTAAGTATTACCTCATTTATTCGTTGACAGTCAAATAATGAGAATGGTAGTTGATAACCTTACGTGAACTGTCTCTAGGTTTAAATTTTGCATCATTATTAGCTATACGTAAGTCTAAGAGTTTTAAGATGTAAAATAATGCTTTAATATGAAATAAACAACTTATTGACTAAAAGTGCAAGAGCATGAGTAAAATCATTGACACCGATGTTGGTGGTTCCAGTATCCAGGTTTGACAATGGAAGCAACAATGTATATTTTTCTCTATGTAAATCACATCCCATAAGAAAATAGGATCATGCTTCAAGTTCATACTATCCAACAATTTATAGACCAGAGGAATTGCAATCTTTAATTATAGTGAAGTGCATATTCATTGATGATTTGATAAGTTAGCTCAATTATTAGTAGACAAGTTATGATACAAATAAAATCACGTTGAGGATTAAAATGAGGGTGAGTGGGTTTTCACTACACCTTGCATCATTTTTAGGGAGTGATATATATTGTCCTTTTATACTTATCTTATGAATTAGTGAAACAATGTGTTTGAAGAATGAAAATTATATTCTAAAAGGATATTGACTGTTATGGTAATCAGATTATAAACTGTTTGTGTAATATTTTTCAACTTCAAATTATAGTGAAAAATATAAAATCATCATAAAAAGATTTAATTAACTTAACATCCCTCAACCATTAGATAGAAATATTAAATGTAATTGTATGTTTTGTGGTAGAATATTTAAATGGAGAGTGATTTATAGAATGAAAAAAATCTTATTAGTGTTAAGTGTAATATCACTTCTTTAAAAAAAAGTACCATTTGATGTATACGAGAGAATTGAAAATCATTTACAGCAATAAGTCAAGAAAAAGAAAACAAAGGATGCATAATGGGTCTTTAAGAGAAAAGGAAGCACAACGAATATTCAATAAAGGGAAACAAAAATTATTATTGAAATAGATTCTTTTTTTTTCCAAGATTTTTTTACTGGTTTTTAACCTAGTTTAAGAAGTGTTTTGGTTAATAAGATGTTGTTTCAAAATGTAAAAGTCCTTGGGCTCGATTAATCTATCATCCATTTGTTCCTTTATATGCTTTGCTATTTTCAGTAAGCATTAGATACTATAATGACGATAAGTCCAAAATTTAAGGTACCTCATTTTAAGATTCAAATGTCTTTACTTCAATATTTAAAAAAGAAATGCCAGTAGATTGTGGATCATATAAGCCTAATTATAAAACAACATAATGCATTATTATGATAATGGTTGGCAAATACAAAGAACCTTCATTAATTTCTTGGTTTATTATAATGTTGGAAAAACTTTTATCAAGTCTATTGATGCTTCTAATATGAAAGTGCTCATACTTCATTTGAATTATTTTTTGAAATTTTTGAGTGGGGGGTTAGAACAAAAAAAAATGTTGTCCACTTCATTATACAGAATACAACTAATTATATATAAATTGGGTATTTATTATAATCAAATGATAATAATGAAACCATAATTTTTGTGCACAATTTTCTTATACTTTTGTTTTAGTTAAGAAAGCAAGAAGTTTGGGTTGAAATTATGGGTCATGCTTCTACTAAGTTCACAATTATATTTACAACTTTAAAAAGTATTTATAATCATAAACAAGTACTTTAAAATTTAGTGACAAACAAACATTTTTCAAATCATAAATTGTGAAAAGGTGTGAAAGCAAAATAATTTTATACAATTATTATATATAATAAATTTTAGGATACTTACTTGTTTAGTAAGAAAATCGAGGCTCCATTTATAAGATTATTGAAAATCGATGACTTAAATAAGAAGCTATCTTCGAGATATAAGAGAATGAGTAATTATACAAGTCTTATATAAATATTCTTAACCGTCAATAAGATAAGCATTTTACTCAAAGCACTATAAGAAAATAATAAATTACCAACGGAAATGGATTATCCGTTGGTAAATTTAAGGGATTTTTTTTTGCAATGGTTAAAACATTCGTCGGTAAATACAGAGGGAAAATATTATCGCGAGTTTCTCCATGGAATATATTGATAGAACAATAAAGTCTATCATAAAAATAGATGGTAACGGCTTGCGGGAAAATAAGTATCGTGAATACTAACGGAATTATAATTCCATCGCTATTTTTATAGACAGAAATTGTTAAATTATTCATAAAATAAAACAACATCATTTGGTTTTAATCCAAACGACATTGTTTTATTCATAGATTTAACAAACTTGAAGTGCCGCTTCTCCATCCCCTCTATTATTTTCTCTCTTCGTCCCACCATTAACGCCATCAGTCCTTTTCCTCTTAAGCTTCTGCTGTAGGATTTTGCTTCGTTTTTGGTCCATCATGTATCATTTTCAGATAACAAAACTATTGGATTTATTGTGTCTCCTAAAAACGAAGGTGTTAAATGCTTATATATATGACCGTGGGTGGGGCGGGGGGGTTTGTTTGGATTGTTGGTTTATGTGTTTTTATGTTGAATTGTTGGTTTATATGTGGTTTGACTGTGTTGTTGTTGGTAAATGATGAAAAAATTCATTTGTTTTGTATCAATTAGAGATAACTCGGGTTGCCTATGAATTGTTCAATGAAATTTCTCTTAGGGGCATATCAGTTGAATTAGAATTTAGGTGGCTATAATGTTTTTAACTAATGCAATTTATCTTATTTTCTTAACGAATATTAGAACAATATCTGACCTTACTGCTACCAAACCTACATCATTCCCTTTTCCACATAACCTTAAGCTTTCTTTGGATAAAGGTCAATAACTTTATTAGTATCTTGAAGGTTACAGAAGGCTCATTGATAGACTACTTTATTTGACAATGACCAGGCCATACATCTCTTATATTGTCTAGCACCTTAATTAATTTCTTTTTACTTTTAAGGAGCCTCATATGCAAAATGCCTTTCAGGTGCTAAGATATCCCCAAGGCACTATCTTAAGAGGCTTATTCTACCCAGTAAAATAATATCTTAAATTAATTGGCTTCTCTAATGTTGATTGGCTTCATCTTTGATGATATAAAGATCTTTTTCTAGCTATTATATCTCCATGGATCATTCTCTTATTTCTAGGAAAACAAAGAAATAAAATACAATTTCGTGGTCTTTCATAGAGGCTTAGTAGATAAGCATAGCAACCATAATTTGTGAACTTCTATAGCTCAACAACTTTCTTAAAAATCTACATATTCTTATATAGCTTATAGGAACCTTCCTTTGTGATAACAAAGCTACACAATAAATGCCACAAATCCTTGTTATCACGAATGAATAAAATAACTTGATATTATTGTAATTTCACCAGAGATAAGGCACAAGAAGGTTTTTTATATACTTCCTACTTCCCTTTACATTTACATCATGCAGATATAATGACCAAAGCCTTAAATCAAGTGCAACATCAGTTTCAAGTTGGGTCTTATAAAGGCTCAAACTTAAAGTAGATGTGAAATATATAATAACATATTGTAAATTAATTTATAATTTTTCACATGTATAATTAATTATAGCTTTTTAGAAATTTGTTTAAGAGACAATAAGGAGGTTTTACTTATATATAAGTATGGTATAGCTATACTAATTGATGATGGATTTTATATTCTATCTTTCTCTCTCTCTTTTCATTTCTTTTGTAAATTCTTTTGATTTCTTATATTCCCCAAATTCATTCGACATATGAAACTTAAAAACAAATGGATTAAAAGCAAAACCATAGTAAAAACAAACATTTCCATCAAATCAAAGCAACTAATGTTATCACTGTATAAAGAAGAATATACCTAGGGAGAAAGTAAATGTGTTGACAATAATGTAATATAAATAAAACACTAGACTAATACCTAAATCACATAACTAGTAGCATACCCCAAATAAAGCTACAACAACTTTTTAGTAGTGATCGGTTGATGATAGCTAGTGAGTAACGAAAACTTCAAAATAGAGTTAAAAATGAGAAGAGTATGATCCGAGAATGACATTAAAGATTTAAAGTGAAATGAGAGTTAGGGAGAACTGATATAGGGAAATTAATTTTGTTTAAATTAATAGTTTTTCTCAATTCTCATTTTGTATTGGATATTTATTTTATACCATATTGATTAATATATTCCTAAAAACTATTCATACATTTCAAAATGATAATTTGGTATAGTATTAAATATTTTTGTACTCTTTTTTTGATAGAAAATTTCTAGCTTTGGCTTTACCTACCATGCTTTGATTGTAGGACCAAACATAACAAATGTAAATGATGAAAAGATAGAATGAACCACTTCAACTTTGGCTATGTCTCCTTGATCTCTTATGCTTTCAATTAGATCAAAGAAACAAATAAATCACTAAAGTAATTAGTTATCAATTCATTCTTTTAAATATATTTATGCACCATTTATATTTTCCTCATACTTTTATAGGAGTGCTCTAAACTTTTGATTTTAAATGCACCAAAAGTATAGTATAGACTTTAGTTGTTTATTAGTATATTCATATTATTGTGCAATTCAGTTATTGATGATTTAGTCAATTATAGTTGGCGTAAACTATTAATATGAGAGGGTTTTTTTTAATTCCTTTCGAGTTCAAAAATTAATTATAAGAGTAAGATGAAAAAAATAAACTTTAAACTTGCTTTATTATATGTTAGATTAACAAACTTATATGAAGATATGTTAGAATTAACCCTACTTTTACTTGACTAATCATGATGGAATTAACAAACTTAGGCAACATCTCCATGATATTTAATATGAGTCAAGAAAATAATTTAATATTTCAATTGCTAAGTTTTTATTATGTTTTTAGTTAGTTAAATATTAAGTGTGGACGCCATTTAAAGCTGTTTGTCGTTTTATAATTTCTTCTAATTAAGATACATAGCTTAGATCCATATGCAAACAATAGTAGTATGTTTGGATTCATATGCAAACAATAATAGTATGTATCTCTGAGAGCTAGAGGTTGAAGAATCTCATACTATGGCCAACAAGGCATGCAATATTAGAGA
>JAOSBN010000008.1:8763675-8780000 GCA_027563595.1 Erythroxylum suave | reverse complement strand
CATCAAACACAAAGTTGGTAGATGCATTATTTTCACAGTCATACACTATTGGTCATCCATCCATCTTTTGAACAACTTCTTCATCCCTTGTAAAATACAAAGGCTTTAAGCATTTATTAAGAAAATTGATAGTAATTTTGTACATTAATCATGGGGCATATCTCTATTATGGAATGCACAAAATAAACTACCTATCTCAATTTTTCAAAACTAGTATAACTATCAAAAAATTTTCTCGAGATCTAAATAAAACCATTTGGGATTCTCCTTCATTTTAGCTTTCCAATGAACAAATCCATTAAGAAGTAAGGTAGATTCATCGTACTTATTATAGGGTAATCGTCTTTTCTTTAAAAGTCACGTATCGGTGAATAAACATAAATAATAGAATTAGTTATCAATTTCCACTACCTTGTAATCATCATTAACTGAATAATAAATAAAAAAGTGGTCATTTCAATCCCCTAAAAATTTATATAATTATCTAATGGATGATGATGAGCATAAAATATATCTATATTTGTCTAGGTATTTTGTTATATTTTTATATAAATTACCTTGATTTTTATTATGTTTTAAGTAACTGTTGAATATTTTACCTTAAATGGATTTTGTAAAAAAATTATAAAAATTACAAGTGAAAACATGAAGAAACAAATTTTTGGGTCCAAAAAGATTTATTGGATAACTTTGATAACGTTTTTTATATTGGTCATAACTTTTTCATGTTAGCTCTAATGGCAATTATTAAAAATGCTATAGAAAGCTAAGATAGAGACCCAAAACTTTTGTTTTTTTTTTAATTTTGAGAGATTTGAATGAATCAAGGTCAGACATTATTTGAAAAAATTAGCATTTCTTAGCCTATATACTTGAAAGGAAATATAAAAACCTATAGCTTTAGGCATAACTGTGACTTAACCATGTCCATAATGGTAATAAACATTTATAAAAAGCCTAAAATATAGTTTTTAAGTACTTTATATGTTTTCTCCCCTTATTCTTTCATTCAAAACTTAGGATTAGGCGCTAAGGAGGAGTAACTATTATATTATTTTACCACAAAAGCATGACATAATTGTAGATAGCATTAATGAGAATGAGTTTATCCCACAAAGACTAATAGTTAACTACCTACTATCTATAAACTTAATAAGAAGCAACCTTTATCAATGAATGAATAATAAAAATAAAATAACTAATAGAAATGGGAATACTAATGCATTCAATAACTAAGAATTTACTGATATATATGTAAACTAAATTTCGGTCAGGCTCCCCTAGGACTTTATTATAGTCACTTCATCTCTAATTAAATAATTATTCTAGCTTATTGGACTAGTATAAATTCCTAAATTAGACTATATTCTTTACTAAGACATAATTAATCCAAATCTGTTTTGAATCTAGACAACTTATTAATTCCTTAAATTGTTTTACAAACTCTCTTGATATGTTTTACCCTAACATAGGAAGATCTTACAATTTTCTCTCAAATAGCCACGATCAACCCTTTTCATTCACATTATGATCTAACCACACAACTTATTTCTAGATATCGATGCATAATTCATATATTGAATCTTCCACTTTCATTCCTCCAATTAAATTAATATAAAAACATAATTAAACCACAAGAAAAACCATAATTTCAATAATCAAAGAATGAATAGAAGTATATCACATCCTAGGTTCTACCTAGCTAAATCGGTATCCCAATTAATTCATAATATCACAAAGAATAATCACACAAAAATGATAAAGAGAATAAGATAAAGAAAATATATCCTTAAATCTTGAAATCCCTAAATAAGTGATGAAGTTCTCCTCTATTAAAGCATGTTAAGAAGACTCCAATTTTTCCTTTGGCTAGAAAAAACTTTTTCCAATGTTTTAAAAACCGGACATTAAACTGGTTAAAAGAAAGTTTTACAGTTTAAAGATTCAACCAATATTAAATTTTTATAAAACTGTCATATAATAAATAAGAAATAAAAATAAAATATTTATTAAAATAAAAATACACCACTTTCTATTATTATATAATAAATTAATAATAAATCTAATTTAATTATCCAATCACAAAAATATCAAAATTAAACTATTGATGTGCTTTCACATTATTACTTAATCTCAAATGTTTATTTAATAAATATTTAGTTATAGAAAAAGATATTCCAAGTTGTAGATTTAACGAAATTATAAATACTAACATTAATAGTTGGTAATGGAAAATGAAATAATGTTGTAATGCAAATAAATAGGGTAGAGGTAAGGATAGTTAAGTAATTATGGATAATGGATATAGAACAAGAGTCTACGCCATTATCCATTAAGCTAATAACCAAAGCTAGAGTTTTAAACATATAACAAGTTGCTACATGCAATGACTCTCTTCTCTATTTCTAAGCCATCTCTCTTTGAATTTTGAACCTTTCACTTCTCCATTTTCAAGCCTTCTCAATTTTCATGCTTTTCTTCTGTATCTTTATCTCTATCTGTAAGCCATTTTTCTTTGAAGTTTGAACCTTTCATTTCTCCATTTTCAAGCCTTCTAAATTTTCATACTTTTCTTTTATATCTTTATCACTATCTATATATCATTTCTCTTTGAAGTTTGAACCTTTTACTTCTCAGTTTTCATACTTTTCTTCTATATCTTTATCTTTATCTACAAGAACACAGGCAACTAATTTAATATCAGGGTCTTACACTTTCAACTTCTTCATCTTTCTCTTCCACTAAATTTCACAACTTTCGTTAGATAGTCTTTACAAAGAGTCTTCAAGAAGAAGCCAATTTAAAAACTATGATCACTCAAGACTTTAGTGAGAGTTTTGGGCAAGTGGGTTTGTGTTTGCTCTTTATCCCCTTTTTGTATCTTGGTTCTTAAACCTGAAATTTTTTTTTCTGCCTTTTGGGTTATGAATCTTTGTGATTTGGCAAGTTTGGGCATTAGAAAAGAAAAAGAATATGGTTCTTCATGATTTAGAACAAACCAGACGATTTATTATTTAACTGACTGATTTTATTCACAAAGGTTAAAAGTAAAAATCAAAATCGATCTGGTTCATGTTTACTCAGATGGAACCGATTGGTTCAGTTCAGTCTTAAAACATTGCTTTTTCTACCTCATTTGCTCATAAAACCTAAGTTTTTAATAAGCTACATAAGCCCATACATAGGTCCTTATGGCTAACCATGCACCTATGTAATTACTTAGAAAATAATATTGCCAATATAGGTATATACACGAGATTGTTTAGGACATCATGTTCTTCATACAGGAGGTAACATGTGGTGTGTAGGCTGTAAGAGAGAAATAAAAGTAACCACTTCTGTAGATAACACTCAATGTGGGACCTGTACCATATCGTGTTATACGATTCTTCTTCCAATCCTTTAAAATTCTCTCCATTTCACCCTAATTCTTCTCCATTTTTGCTTCTTTTCCTTGTATAGGTAGAAATATGACTTAAAATGACAATAATTCTCTAATTAAGTATCAAATGCTTTGAATTAATCCAAAATATATGAATATGCCTTGAAAATATTACTAAGAATAATGTATATTTAGCATATATCAAACTCCCATAAAACAATCACTTATCCTCAAGCAAGCCAAATCATCATTAAAATCTTATGAAAAATAACTTCAAAAAATGCTTAGCTAATCAAATATACTATTGAAAACTATTCATAATTTATTCATTCATAAAGGATCCTCATAATGTTATACAACCAATCACTTGCATCAATTTGTGAGTTAGCTCAATTTTGTTCATGATTCTTTAAATTCAACCAAAATCTCAAAATAATCCCCTTAATAAAATAAACAAACATAAGATGCATGGTTTAACTTTCACACAAATTCAATTCCTTTGATTAATAAAACATAAACTTAAACAAGAGCATTAGATGCTTATTTGAAAAGTCATATGGTCTTTTTACATGAGAGTAAATCCCTAATCATGAATAATCCCTATTACTTAACTAGATCACTATCTCAAATGGCTACTAGCACCACCACTACAAGAAAATCATACGTTAGCAGTGGAAATTTACCAACGGAAACAAAACTGAAGTTAATTATCGACCAAAAAACATTATCCATCAGTAAAAGTGTCGTGAAAATTTTTATTTTGTGACGGCCACAATTGTTGTCGGCAAAGGTCTAGGGAAAACATTAGCGCAAATTTTTCGAAAAAATATAGCGGCAACCAAACCACGCTACTCAGTAAAAATTGTGGGAATGCTTCCCGCAATTAAATAGCAATTGAAATTTGTCGATGGAAGTAGTTCCATCAGTGAAATATGATTTGTTTAATATCAGCATCGGTTGTTTATAGACGGTATAAAATCTTTCATTAATGAACACTTTTCGTTATCGACGGAATACTTAATCTATCACAAAATAAGGCGGTAAGAAATGGCACAATATTTAGTGAATTTGAATACCGACGAAAAATATGTTGCGTCAGTAAATGACGAGTTATTTATAAGTCAAACGATGTCGTTTTATTTATCATCTTGACCCTCCCCCTCCCCCTCTGATATTTTTCTTCTCTCCTCCCTTGGCTACGTCGGTTTAGTGTGATTTTCCTTGCTACCACCTTCGGTTTCTACTTGTTTTTTGGCCCATCATGCATCATTTTTAGGTAAGCTCTCTATTGGGTTTATTTTGTCTCCAAAAAATGAAGCTCTTATATGGTTATATATATGTATACCGTGCGTGTTGGGTGGTTGGTTTTTGTGTGATGATTGTTGGTGTATGCATTTTTTTCTGTCATTGTTGGTTTACTTGTTGTTTAAATATATTGTTATTGGTGAATAATGAAAAAATGCATTTGTTTTGTGATTAGTTAGAGATAATACATATTGCCTATGAGTTGTTCAATTAAATGTCCCTTAGATAGGGACTTCCACGTTCAGATAATACATGAACTTGTTTTATGTTAATTTGAAGATACAATTGCATTCAGATATTGACAATGCTCATTCAACTTTTATGAATAGTCATCCTCCCCTTTTGGATGCATGTTAGGTAATATTGGGTGTGATGAATCAAATCACTTTATGAGTAGATTTTGTGTCTAATGATAATTTGAATTTTTTATGATTATAAATACCTTAGCATTTTGGTTTTGAACATCTTTATGATATTTTAAAGTTACAATAACACTGTTATAATAGTTCTTAAGTATTCACAAGTAATCAATCATTGTGAAGTGATTATGAACCATTGAGCAATAAAGTAAACAAGCACATTTTATTCAAGTTGTAAAGAAAATTTGGCATTGTAACTCTTATAGTTAATCGATCTAAGAAGGATCTAGGATACTCGTAATCTTCAAGAAAGATTGTATACGAGTTACTTTTTATTTAAACAAAGATTATTGTAAAGATTTTCCTCTTCACTTAGTTGAAAGAAGATTTCAATGGATTCCTAAAAGAGATTTGGAAAGTGGATGTAGACAAGGTTTGATTATTGCACTATAATGAATTAGTTTGTAATCTTCTTTAGCTATTCGATATTAAATATTCATCTACTTTATTTAAATGATTGTTTCAATTAATGGCTAAGTGATTATTTATTAATTTAATCTATATGTTGATTGGAAAAATCATATTCAACATTTCTAATTAGAAGTAGATATTAGGATTACTGTACTACATTAGAAACTAGAATTCTAAGAAGAATATTTGTCTAGGTTAAATATACGTAGTACATTGGTTATCTTGTTCATTGATTTTCATTATTCTTAATACTATTTATTAATTAAATCTAAGATCATATATAGGCTTTTAATTAAAAATAATTAATAAAATAGATTTTTTAATTACTTACACATACAAGAAAATTGGTAGAAATACCCTGATGAATACTATTAGTAAACTAAAATTAATTTGAGTCAAGGATCAATACTAGTTCAATATTGGATGTCATCGTAGACATAATCTAGTATAGCTTCATGAAGGTACGAAGCAGTTCAATAATTTGTTTATGTTTAAACATAATCTAGATAACTTCATGAAGGTATGGAGAGTTGCCATTATAGAAGATGCAACATGCTTAAATTTTGTGACTTTGATTCTTAGCACATGAATTAGCAGATGATATGCTTATTTACCCTTATGATAAATGGGGCATATGTAATGGCTTTTATAAAATGTGATGCTATAATGATAGTGAGATTGGTGATATTCTTTAGTGCTCTTTTAAGATGAACTTATATCAAAATTTTGTCTATTTTTGCTTTAATGTCATGTACTCTAAGTCTAGAATTCTCACAATGCATAAAATTTTTCTTTTATTGACAGTTGAAGGATGATGTATGAGCATTCAAGTTTTAATGCATATAATTGGATGTTATATGCATATTTGGTAATGTAGGGAATAACTCATCTTGTAAATGCTTACCCCTTACAAAAAGTTTCTTGTAATTAATTAGAGGTTCATTTTTATAAATAAAACCATTTTGAATTTATCATTATAACTCTTTTAGGCTCCAAGCATGTTAGTCAAAATTGTACTACCTATAATGAAATTAGATAATGAATATTTGAGTTCAATGATTTTCCTATTTGATGCCTTATTTACTTACATCAAAATATTGTCATTATTTGTTGGCAAGAACTACACTTCTAAATTTTATCATGTAATGCATATCACATTTTAATTTCTCAATCTTATAGTAAATATTTGATATTCTTTTTCGTAAGCCCTATATTATGTTAGAGAGCGTCACTCATCTTTCTTCATTGTAGTCTGAAGTTGTCCATCCATCTAGGTTAGTCGTCCAACTAATATTTACCATATGTATTGCTTTAATAATTTGATTATGATACCTTTGGATTTTATGTGAATGCAAAGGAAGTCTTTCTTCTGTGTTGTTGTTTAGAATATTCTTCTAATCATTGACAAGTTTTTAAGTTTTTCTTTAATATTCTAAGTATTTATTGTATGTTGAATTAGTTTGAGATGTTATAGTTCAACCTATTTGCATTAATCAACTTCGATTTGATTGATGCTAACTTATTAACATAAGGAATTAATAGGTTTTATAGACAAGACAATTGCTGTCCATAGTAAACCCTAGGATGGTATATAGGTTGGAAACCTATGATGCAACTCTCGTGAGGCTTATCAGTGAAAAATTACATAAACCTAGGAGTCACAGGAGAACTTGTTTTCTTGATTCATAGGTGTAAACAATGCCAAGTACCATAGTTTTAAAATCAATTGTAGGTGACTAATTCAATTGGTTAATACTTCAACTTCGATTTGATTAATGCAAACTTAGTATTCACATGCGGAATTGATACGTTTCACAAACAAGACAATTGCTTTCCATAATACCATAGTTTTGAGATCAATTGTAGGTGATTAATTCAATTGGTTAATAGTTAGGGAATTTTGTGTAAAGTTTAGATGTTTTGTAAATTTTGGACAATATGAATGATAATAACTATGGAATCACTGTTTTAAATAAATAGTTTTGCAGAAATGAGCACATTGATAGATCTTGGGTGTATAGATGATTATCACGTGATGGTTTCATTAATCCTGAGTTTGTTAAGGGAGTTGAAGCTTTTATTCATTATGCATGTTCTCAACCTGCATATATAGATGGGCCAAAGATCATATGTCCATATAAAAAATGTAAGCACATTCATTTTCTTCCTATTGATGAAGTAAATGGACATTTATTGAGAAGAGGGTTTGTCCCAAATTATTTTGAGTGGACAGGACACGGGGAACTGTTGATTAGTAGCACCTCAAAGGCTAATGAAGCACAATCGTCAGTGAGGTTAAATGAGTTTGAAGGGGGCATTGGATTTAGAACAAATAATGTGGATGCAAATAAAAATCCTTACATGCAAATAGTTTATGATGCAGCCGGTTATACCTTTCAGGAAAATATAAAAAATCTTAAAGAAGAACTCAACCCACAATCTAAATAGTTTTTTGACTTACTACACTCAACTGACCAAGAACTATGGCCAAATTGTGAGACAATGACTCAATTGTCATTAATTGCTCGCATTTTGAACATAAAGTCTAAAGGGCATATTTTTTTATCGTAGTTTTGATAAAATTCTTGGATGGTATAATAAATCATTGCCTCCTGATCACACAATAGTTGATAGTTTTTACAATATGAAAAAACTTATTAGAGTTTTGGTTTGCCTGTTGAAAAGAATGATTATTGTAAATTAGGATGTATTTTGTATTGGGATGATGATGTGGAATTACAATAGTGCAAATTTTGTGGACAATCTAGGTTCTACGTGTCACATGAGATGGCATAATGAACACCAACAGGAAAATGGAATAATGAGTCATACATAAGATGCATTGGCATGAAAACATTTCAATGACACCCATTATGAGTTTGCAATTCAAAGTCTAAATGTTAGGTTGGGATTGTCAACGAATGGAATCCAACCTTTTGGTCAAACTGAACAGCAATACTTATCATGGCCAGTTATAATTACCCCTTATAATTTGCCTCCATGGATGTATATGAAAGAGGTATATATGTTCTTGACAGTGATTGTGCTAGAGCCTACAAATCTGAAGCATAAAATTGATGTATTCTTACAATCATTGATATTTGAATTGCAACATCTTTAGGAATATGGTGTTAAGACATGATTTGTCTCAGAAACAAAATTTTGTGTTGAGAGCAACTTTGATGTTGACAATTAGTGATTTTTCGACATATAACATGCTGTTTGGATGGAGCATAGCAGAAAAATTGGCTTTTCCTTATTGTGACAAGGATTCAGATGTGTTTTATCTTCCAAATGGGGGCAAAATATGTTGGTTTGACAACCTCATAAAATTTCTTCCTCCAGATCATCCATTTAAGCACAATAAACAAAAGTTCATTAAGAATAGGATGGTAAAATTACCTCCTCTCCCTTAGAAAGCTGGTGAAGAGATATTGTAGGACAATGAGGAATTAGGCTTACTGAAAGTTACAAAATTTGAAGCTGATGAAATTAATACAAGCATTAGCAGAAACTTTGGATGGAGAAAACGAAGCATCTTTTGGGATTTGCCATATTGGAAAACTAATTTGATATGTCATAATCTAGATATGATGCATATTGAAAAAAATATTTTTGACAATTTATTCAATACCAGTATGAACTTTGAAGGGAGAACAAAAGACAATACAAAATCACGAGATGATTTTAAGCTTTTTTGTAGAAGGAATAAGTTATATAAAGATCTTCACACCGGTAAATATCCGAAAGCATGATTCACTTTAGACAAAAAGAAAAAGGAAATATTGTGTAAATGGTTGAAAAGTCTAAAGTTTCTCGATGGTTATATCTCAAAATTGGCAAGGTGTATGGACATAAGGAATTACAAATTATTTGGGATGAAAAGTCATGATTGTCATGTGTTTATGCAAAGGCTAAGTTCAATTACATTTCGGGAGTTGCTACCAAATAAGGTTTGGGAAGTAATAATATAATTAAGTTTGTTTTTGAAAACCTTAACATCATCTGAAATTAAGTTAGCTAAAACGGAAAACTATAAAAGGAAATTCCAGTAATTTTGTGCAAGTTAGAAGGGATATTTCCTCCGAGCTTCTTTGACTGTATAGAGCATATACCTGTTCATTTAGCACATGAGGCTAAACTAGTCAGTCTAGTTCAATATCATTGGATGTATCCATTTGAGAGGTATGTAATTTAACACAAATTATTATAATTGATGCCATATCATGTTTTTATAACTAAAATCATATAACCCTATTCGCTCATCTAGGTATTTGCACCACCTGAAGAAAAATGTGAAAAGCAAGGCTAGAGTTGTAGGTTCGATATGTAATGCTTATTTAGTAGAGAAAGCTAGTACATTTTGTTCACATTACTTTGAGCCACATATTTACACAAGAGAAAGAAAAGTTCCTCATAATGATGATGGGGGAGGAACTATTGATGCTAATGATAATTTATCTATTTTCACATATCTTCGATAAACATATGGACGTTCAACGAGAAGAATGTTAACAGAGGAAGAAATTGAGGCTGCCCATGGTTATGTTTTATGGAACTATCAAAAGGTTCAACCTTTCGTGCGGTAAGTTGAAATAGATTATTTTTCATTTCAATTTTGGTGTTATTCATAATTGAACATGCATAATAACGTTTTTACATTATACGAGGAATTGTTATGTGAGCTCATGCCTGTCAAAATATAGATGATATTAATAAAGAAGTTGGAAGACACTTTCCTCAATGGTTTGAACAATATGTAAGTTTTTACTTACATACTTTAAAATGGTTGAATGATAAGATTTAAGTGTTCAAACCACAAGATCGTAGTTTTAATTTGGTATTTTCTTTTCTGTAGGCCTTAGAAAATCCAATTAAGAACAAGTTCATTTGTGATCTTGCTAAGGGACCTTTGCGAATTGCTAAATCATATTCGGTGTATTTTGTTAATAGATACAAATATCATACAGAATATCATAGACATAGCATGGAAACAATAGATAGTGAAGTTTGCATATAAGGAGCATTAATGGATTATTATGGAAAAATTATTGAGATACTTGAAATTGAGTACCCTGCATTGCCAATAAAGTGAAATGTGATATTTAAGTGTGAGTAGTTTGATCCAACTCCAAATATTGGTACAAAAGTGCATAACCGATATAATCTAGTTAAAATCAACAAGCGAAGAAGATTTTGACAATTTGAACCTTTCGTGTTGGCAGTGCAAGCGATCCAGGTGTATTATGTCCCTTTCCTAGCTTACGACAAGATAAGTCAGATTGATTGGCTGTTTGCAAAGTTAAACCTCGAGGTGTTTTTAAATCATATGGAAAAGGAGAACAGAGAATTGAAAGTGAAGCATTTCAAAAAGATGCTTATAAAATAAATCCATCCGTCCTATATGAGGATAATGAACTTTTGAACAATCCACGTAATGCATATGTTAAAATTTTATCTGGAGAGGATGAGGAGGGCCAGAGATCTGAAGAAGAGCCTGAATTTGATTCAAATTCTTCAGAAAAAGAAGATGATTTTTATTTACAATTAAGTGATAATAGTGATTAATTTGTACTTGTAATTGAATATTATATTCAAGTAATCAATTATTTCCTTTACTTGATACATCATCCCTGATTCTTTTGTGGCATATTACACTTCTATAGCCCCCTAAATTTTATTGCTTACCCTCTTTTTTTAAATATATTTCCATCTTGACTAAACATGGCATTTATTTTAACTCTTTTAATTTTGTTCTCATTTTTTTTCATCCTTGAATCTGACATAAGAAGGTTGCGACTTTGTGTGATGTTTGTAGTATATTCTCATTGGTGCACTAAGATTACTTGTCACAACTTCAAAGAGCTGAAGCTTGATATTAATTTCAGGTTGAAATATGGCACCAAAGAGAAGATATGATATTTTGCAACCAAGATTCAAACCACGCTTTGGAGGCACTTACTGCATAGGTGAAGCATCTCATGGTGTAGCAGTTGGAACTGAATATCCTCCTCCCCCTCTGGCCACTACACTTGCAGATGAGGTACCTTTCGTAGATGATGCTACACCATCCCCGATCCCTACATCAATTACTACCCCTATATAGACAGAGGTATCAAGGGTAAACAACGATGATAAAGGAAGTGGCCACCAGTCTGGAACAGAGGGATTTGATGGAAGAACTTACATTACAATTGTCAATAATATGTAAGTGAAAATAGATTGAATACTATATGCTTATAATTAAGTTATAAGTTTCAATTTTCAAAACAGTATAAAATTTTTCAATCTTATATTAGGTTCATTCCATCTAGACCATGTTCAAGAAATATGACATCAAAATTCAAGGAGAAGATTGATATTTTGGGCTTTGTATGTAAAGATATCTCTCAAGCGACAAGGAATTTTACTATCACGAGTTTGAAGTATAACAAAAATTATTATGTTCTTTTTTAATTAACATTTTTGTACATTTATTAGATAAATATCATTACATCATAAGTATTGATTGAATGTTTTTCCTTTTATTTCATAAAGGATTTTTTTTGGGTTCTCAATTTGACGCGATCGTCTATAGAGTATAGGAAAGACAAGTACATACACGTTATCGCGACTTTGTTGCTGTGATACACAGGTTAGGTGTACGACCACCATATATTTCTGAAGAAATATTAAGTCGTTGGTAGTAGTATTGGACATCACCTGAGGTAATGTCCCTTTCAGAGTGTAATTTGGCCAATAGACATCGAGGACAGGGGGGAGAGAGTCTTCCTATACATATGAGAGGATCTATTACCCACCAAGAGCATGCAGAGAGACTTATCAGTATCTAGACTTTAAATCTATACCGTCATTTCTTTACTTTGCTATATTTCTTTTGAATTTTATATGTGAATTTCAGAATGAAAATATGTGTTTCTTGTTGAGAATGATAATGTTATAAATGTTTAGTATCATGTATGGTTGTGTTTTTTAGTTTTGTTCTTTTTTTAACAGAGGGTAGATTTCATAAAAATAGAGGAAACTTTGCCGAAAATTTGATAAATTCTAATTCACTTATAACATTTTATTCTTATGCAGGAAAAGACTATGGGCATGAGGCCTACACCCCATCATCTCTTTTTGCACACTCACACTAAGAAGCATGACTTTGTGACATTCATCAACAACCATTGTAGAGAACTCAATGTATGTGAAATTTATGGTTTAATATTAATGCTTAATAATTATCACTTACTAATATAAACATTGCCTTCTAATAGGATCAAATTTAAGAAAGCATTGAACGACAGTCTTAGCAGTCTAAAGATGTTGATGAGACTCAAACCTATCTTCATGCAGTGGGTAGTAGGGACCGTTGGGGAAGGATATTCAGCTTAGGTTCATTCGCGAATACATGTTATTCGCAATCCTCCATGTACAATACAGCTGCATCTAGTAGGCGGTCAGCATCCAATGAGAGAGTCGCTTAGCTTGAGAGCATAGTATAGATGCTGGCAACTCAGTTGCAACAGTGGATGGAGTACATAGCTTAGCTTTGTAATGAGATGGATGAGTTGAAACATAGGGTAGCATCTCATCGTATCAATCAGAGCATCCGCTGTCTCCAAATTAATAGTGTACTTTTGATCTTTTTATTAGATATTTTCAACTTTATATCATCAATCAAATTTATGATTAAAAAATTAAATTTATACTATTACATTAATAACTGTTTAAATTATGCAAAATAAAGTTTATTGATGGTATTGAAAGCACATTTTTTTAAAAAAGTTTTCTAGCTCATTTACCGACAGACATATGAAAATCCATCGCTAAAACTAAAACATTTACCGACGGAATAAACATTATCGTTGGTAATCACAGACAGAACAATAACTTCCGTCGGTAAATTTGGAACAATTTCCCCTACGATTTGCACAACCGTACCGACAGAAAGACGAAAACTGTCGATAATCACATTCGAAGTAACCAACCACATGCCTTCTATGATTACCGATGGCACAACAACTTCCATCGGTATATTTGGAACAATTACGTACCCAAAAAAAGGCTAAAATTGTCGATAATCATAGACAGAATAACCAACCATATATCGTCAGTAATCACAGAAGGAATAACCGACGGAAGTATTTAAATTGTTGGTAAATATACCGATGGAAACTATTTTCTGTTCGTAAATATACCGACGGTAAAAATATTCCGTTATTAAAATTACCAACGTTAAATTATTGTCTGTCGGTATTTGTTCGCTACGGCCGTTTCTACGATGCTTTTGCCTGTCAGTAATTTCCGTCGCTAATCTTAAATATTGACAGAACGTTTGCATTTTCCGTCGATAAAGACTACCATAACAACACATTTTTCTTGTAGTGCACTATTTAACTTTGACCTTTTTATTAGTACAAAGCTAGTGGCATGAAATTTATTATGCTCAGTTATTCACATATAATTACTTATTTTTCTTTTTTCAAATATTAAAGGTGCTCAAAAGAAGTTTCAATTACCTATACATTTATGTCTTTTACAAAGAATATCATAATGTACATTGGGTGGTCCTCCAAGTTCATAGGTCAAATCAAATTCACTTGTATCTAGACTCATACCTAGTCATATAAATTCATCAAAACGACCAAATTCATAACAAATTATTTCCAATAGAATGTTTTTCTTTTTTTTAAATTAATTGCCGATGCGAAAATAATAATAAATTTGATAAGCTTGAATGTACATTTTATAAATCAATAACATTAACTTTTCTAGTTTTCATGTCATTTGGTCAACCGATGTGTGTGTCCAATCCATACTGGATCATTAAAGTATTAAGTGGATTACAAAAAGAACTTAAGCCAAAACGGTGAATCATAATGAAACGAAAATATAAAAAATATATACTTGATTACTAATATTCATTTAAATCATAAACAGAGAAAGATATGAAAAATTATAAAGTGTCTTAGTGGAGGTGGTGGTGGCATCATAGGTGGCACTTGAGGCACTAGTGCCTGCTGATCCTCCAAGTCCTTGAATGATATCATCTCCATCAAGATCCTAACGGAGGACTCGGTCGCCACTGTGCTATGTCATCCTCGAGAACAACAATCTCCTCTCTAATTGGTGTGGTAGCTCTTTTGTCTCTCTGATGTTTGCATCCTCAATATGCTCATCACCAACTGGAGCTCTGGGTGCTTTGGGTTCCTCATGCTCCTTTAGGATGACCCTGTCTCTAGTTACTGGCGCATACTACCTCGCCAACCCTACAATTGTCTCCTCTCTTCACACCGGTATAGGTCGATTCTGCACTCCCGTATGCTACGCTAACTGCACCATCGTGCCACCTAACCAGTGCCTGTATTCTGTAATATATTCCAAGGTAGATGGTTTTGGTATTGGTGATGACGATGGTGACGGTGGTGCAATCTCTCTCTTAGGTCCTGACGTCGATTCCTGTTGGGTAATAACCTCCTCATCTAGTCATGGGTAGTGCTCCAATGAGTGAAACACTGTCCTTGATTATCCGTCTTGAGCTTGATAATTCACATCACTCAGAGAATGTCTATATTGATAAGTGTAGGGTCACTGCCACAGTGAGCTCCAATATCTTCCAATGCTATCCTTAACACACACACTAAGCATATGATCACTGATTCTCCTCTAATGATCCTAAAGTTGGCTCTTTTGAATTCGTCTTAGATCATTTTTATGAATAGCATACTAAAATGGCTCCACTACCTCTGACATATTCAATAGAGAAAAAATAGGTCCCTTCTTATGATGGCACTTGTGCTTTCCCTCCTTGCACGTAAAGAATGAACCAGGAGCTTGTGCAAGTACAGTATTTGAGGGAACATAATCCTAGATCCATTAGATTTGGCAGGGTGGTCGGCCTAGATAGTTGCCATCGATTTTTAGTAGCTCCTAAAGATAGTGTCTGAGAAGTCCCAATCAATATGGACCCTACTGAGTGCCAATGTCGCTCGCACAACAACAAAATAAGAAAGTTTTAGACCCTTATATCTAGACGCATCAAATAAATGTCTAAAATAATATAAAATTTGATAAAATTTTTAAACATTTAATTAAGATGGTAAACATTGTCTAAAAAATTTTACTAAAAAAGTGTCGAAAACTATTATTAAATTTTTTTTAACTAACTAAAAAGTAACTGCTTTGGCCTTGGCGACTCGAAATATTACATACACGTCCATTCACTATTTGATTAGTTGACGAAAATGGTTTCATAAAATCTATTTTTTACTTATAAATTTTGTTCACGCCATTTAAATTTAATATTACAGAGGAGAAGACGGAACACGGAGGAGAAGAAGAATACAGAGAAGAGGGCGGAAGCTAGGGCACCGGAAAAGGAGGAGACTTTTGGAAACGAGGCACACGCGCGGCCGATACTAAGCAAGGAGGTGTTTGTTCTAGCGAGGGAGTATGGGAAAACGAGAGAGATGTCGATCGAGAAGATAGATGGTGTGGTGAAGCAGCGTCATTTATTGGCTATTGATGAGAGTAAAACAAAGAATGTATCTGGAGCGAGTGATCGTATGGTGGAGGTTAATCGGAAATTTGGGGAAATCATGATGGGGAAGAACAAAAGTGATACATATAGGCGAAATAGGGTCTTTAATCCAAGCAAGCATGAGCACAGAGGAGAGTATTTTAGAGTATTTGGTAACAGAACGATAGAGATTATGGGGGTTATAATAGTGGTTATTATGGTGCTAATAGAGGCTATTATAGACATGATTACCACAGTGGGAGAGGAAGAGGCAGATTTAATGGGAGAGGAGGAGTGAGGG
>JAOSBN010000008.1:8745676-8763575 GCA_027563595.1 Erythroxylum suave | reverse complement strand
CATCTGGAATCCAGCTCTATTTCTTTGATACTGATAAAGAACAAAAAAAAAACGAAATGATAGTTCTGATAAACTTCGTGAGAATACACTGAAGCTCATTATGGAAATTATTCAAGATAATCCTTTTACTATGCGTGTTATGACCCACTCCAATATCCACTTTTATTTCCTCATAGTGAATCTGAATGTTTTGCTCTGTAGCTTCATTTTTTCCAAGCTTCAAACTGATAATCGAAAGTTGGAATCTTCTGTGTTGTAACTATTTGCCCTTAAAACCGACAAAGTAAAAAAATTCAGAGGCAGTAGAAAAACGCAACTAAAAAGAAGGGAGATGAAACGTAGAAAGTTGACCATACAAAAAAAATAAAAGTTACCTGAACAATCATACGTGGCCATCCAGTAAAGACTGCCTCCATAAACTCATCGATGACTCCTATGTAGTCATTCCTATACGTAATTTTACCTTCCATACAAAGAGACCAAAGCTTTATCATTTGTAAAAAAGCAAAAAAACCAGAAATAGTCAAGTGAAAACATAAAAACAGAAAAGTCTAAGATAGGTTTTGCTTTGTAGCTTTCTTTTTCCCAACCTTGAAACTGATATGGAAGAAAACAAAACACTCAGCATCTCGAACTCCATACCTAATTCTACCTTTTATACAAAAAGACCAAAGCTTCATCATTTATAAAAAAGAAAAAAAAAACCAAAGATACCCAAGTGAAAACACAAAAACAGACCAAATCAGTAACCAAAAAAACCGCGGTGAAGTTAAAAAATTCAGAGGCGGCAGAAAAGCACAAGTCAAAAGACCAAAGCTTTATAATTTATAAAAAAGAAAAAAAAACCAAAGATACCCAAGCGAAAACACAAAACAGACCAAATCAGTAACCAAAAAACACCGCGACGAAGTTAAAAAACTCAGAGACGGCAGAAAAGCACAAGTTAAAAGAAGGTAGATGGAAGAAAATGTAAAATCAATGGGCTTAATGGTATATACGATGATGATGGTCAAGCAGGTGAGGATGCAGATCTGGTCTTGACGGAGAAGGAGCGGATGCAGTGCATAGAGGTAGAAGAGAGGAGTAAAAATAAAGTAACGAGCTTGAAATGAAATGAAATGAAATGAAATGAAATGAGACTTATGATGAGAAGAAGCTACCAGAAGAGTAAAGGACAATCGTTGGATTAAATGGACGAAGGACAGTAAAACCTGTGATGCGCAGTTCATACGTACGAATCCTGACACTTGAGGAAATGTTTATGGAGATACGATCTTTCAAAGCACTGTTCCCGTCTGTGACGTTGAACAGATTTATCATCTATATCCTCTGTCTCACGTGCCACGTTATTTGCATAACAATAAGTTATTAGTAAAAAAGTAAAAAAGCTACTAGAAGAGTAAATAAACGACAATCATTGGATCAAATAAATAGACGAAGGGGATGGATTGCGTGGTCGTCCATCTCTTCACCCTTAGTATAATATACTTAATGAACGTGCAGCATTAACCATCGCTTCGCGAGTCCAAGCTTGTGCTGTATTTGCTTTGAGTGACCTTCCATGTCCTCTGTCACCACAAACAACACCTTGTCCTCCTTTGCCGCTTCCAATTCCTCGTGCAGTTCTACGGGGCAATTTCTCCACCAATCTGTATAGATAATTAACCGAAAACAAGTTCATGTGTGATATGGTTGAACTCAGTGATGCTTTAGTGATGTTCACCATGCAAGAGACCAACAATGATTACTGGTCCACCCGGTGACCCCTCATCTGGTGCTTTGATCGTGCTGTCTATAAATTCAAACTTCTTCCTTGCTGTCAACGCAATTTTGAGAGAGCTCTCATTTATTATAATTTTCACCCTTTAATCGAACATGGGTCAGCAGGTTTCCCAGATTTTCGTTCGAGGTTACGACATAGGGAAAGATCGTCTTCCTTGATAGCATTCAATCACCACTGTTTTGTCCCTTGCCTCCACCAGTCATTCCTATTTTGTTTGTTGCTCAAATTAGATCGAATTCTGCATCTCTGATACCATGAAAGGACAAGGAAAAATCTCTTTATCCGTATATCTTCTTTAATTAAGATACAAAATATACATGTACAAGCCTGGCAACATTGGACAATAAGTCGAATCACAGAAAATCTCAATATCAACGGCTAATCACAGTAATTTCAATATGATTTAAGAAATTTATGGCTAATCATAATAGTTCCAACCTGATTTGAGATATTTATCTTAATAGGTATTCATATTACATTTTGCGATGCAGTGACTATCACGTGGACCAGTTCTTTCTTCGTCAAAAGATGTTTATTCTGCCAAAGACCTGATTACACAAAATTATCCGAAAAAAGTAGCTGAGGATTGGGTGAAAATGGACCCTAGTGGAACCAAAAGACAACTTGAGAACAGTGAAATTTTATAACACGATGGCTTTAAGTTGCATTATTCATGAGGTTTTGAACTCCATCGTGGCAACCTTTTGCAGAAAAAAGAGAAAAAGGAAACAACCCTGCATGTCCTCGGGCACCATGTCATTGTCAAAAGACTCGAAACCATTAGAACATGTTCAAATGGGAATCTAATACCTATAAATTACAATTTACTGTCATTTTGTGATTTAATATTCCATAGACAACTAAAAAAGTGTTTAGACTACATCTCCATCTCCAAGTGCATTACATTATAGGAAACAGATAACAAAAAATGCGCAAAGATTGGAAAAGAAGCATGTATATAATATATAATATACATAGTTATATACACGAACACGTTTGCTAAGAGTTGATAACACGCATATGATATTTCGTCCATCAACTGAATTCTCTCAACTCAACTACAGCACTATCTAAACCACAAACAATAAAACAACAAAAGCGAAGATGGAAAAAACAAGAAAATCCAAATACTGAAGTCTTAAGATTAACTGATAATCAGAACATGTGATATCCATTCAAACTTAAAACAAAACCACTTCATAACAATAAGCGAGACATAAATCGCCATATAACCTACGCGGAAGCACTCATATGCCACAAAGATCGAATCTTTATTAACTCAACGGCCACCATTTGGACAATCCCTAGCAAAGTGCCCTGAACCACCGCAGGTATAACACCCACCACCACCACCACCACCACCACCACCACCACCATATCTTCCACCGCCACCGCCACCGCCACCCTGGGGACAATCCCTGGCCATATGCCCAGCCTCACCACAATTATAACACCCGCCGCCGCCGCCGCCGCCGTACCCACTTTTTCCTCTCCCACCACCGTAGCCACCCCCACTACCGTACCCTCCTCCACCATAACCATCGCCACCACCATACCTCCCTCCACCATAACCACGACCGCCTCTGCTCCCGCCACGAGTACCTTGGACCGAGCTCCCCTCGGGGCCAGAGACGTCTATGGCCTTGGTACGCCCGTCGTCGGAATGCTCAATTTGAAACTCGACCTCCTCGTCCTGCGCTAAGCTCCTAAACCCCTCGGAGCGAATCGAGGATTGGTGAACAAAAAGATCCTCACTCCCGTCATCTGGGGTTATAAAGCCGTAACCTTTCTGATCGTTAAACCATTTCACTTTTCCAGTCAACCTCTCACCAGCGCCGCCGCCACTCATCTCCGAGAAATAAAACCTACGAATATTGAAGGTTTAGACACAAGAAAACCAACCACAAAGCACGCTACATTAGTTAAGTATTTACTTATATATGCACAATGCCCTGTGCCACGTTATCTTTCTATTAAAATTTTAAAAATTTTATTAAAAAATTTCCGCGTTATATGGGGAAATGAGGCTTTGGAAATCGAGGCAGACGGTTGGATTTCAAAGTCTGGCATCTGACGGTTGGGATGAATTGAACAGTTGGATTTTGTTTGGATAAATATCTAACTAATCTAGTAGTCAAAGGGTCAAACGGTCAAACTGGCAGTCAAAGGCATGTGCTTAGGATTGGACTTGACAATACTGTCTGTTTCTGTTGTACTCAGTACTCTTCCTCTTCTGTCTCTTTAATTTTCTGCGACTGTACCTGTTAATATCTGCTCTTTCTGTTTTTACGTTTCTTTGCATATTTTAAAAAAAGAAATGCATCAATTTAAACACTTTTGTTCAATATGCACTGTATATGATTTTAGGCAGTTATATTATAGGTTCCCCGACAAGAATAACAAAAGTATGTTAAGAAAGAACTACGTTAGTCGTAATGTAGAATAGATATGTGTTAAGAAAGACCTACGTTAGTCGTAATGTAGAATGGATATGTGTAGACCGAGCTTGCCACATATAGGGACAGATGTAATGTGGAATTATCAGTCTGCATCAAATTTGTTTCTCTTTTCTGCAACCATTTGTTGATCACATTGATTTAAGGTACGGATGGTCAAAGAAGAAATATGATATTCCATAATTACTTGACCTTATGACAGACTGATAACCCTTGTCACTCGTACAAGTCCTTTCAACGCTATTCAAGCCATTTATAGTTATGTTCGTGGAACTCTTCGTCTCTATTGACTAGAACGAGAAAATGTTTCGTCCCATTTCTTGGGGTATTACTGAAGTTGAGCTTGTCATGTCCTGAGATCAAGAGTATAGACATAAAATAAATTATTTGACGAATTAATTATTAAAAATTGAAATGACAAATTTCATTCAATCAGATCAGAGGCCTGCACCCTTAACTCTCGGGCATCTACAATTTGTCACCATTCACCGCTAAAACATACCTAATGGACAGGACATGTTCAAATGAACAAGGTGTAGGCAGGCGACAAACTACTGGCTGTTTTAATATAGTGAAAAGATTTGTTATAGTCCAGCTGTTTTCACAAAACAAACTCGTAATAGAGATTTGTCTGAATTGCACATAAACTGCTACTCTCCTGTTGCTAATCGCAGCTCTTTTTCAATCTATTTGATGCAGACTGCTCGAAGCTTTCCTCGGTGGTTGATATTGAGAAGTCTAAATCATTACATTCATTTACCTACTGCATTATTGAAAAATTTTATGATTTTTATGGCGACTTTCTTTCAACTATTGATTATAGCTTCTTGTAGGATAACCATTGCCATGGATAGGATATATGCCATGATTTCACTATCAGGACATAAATGTATCATATAGACAAATCTGCTGGAATCTTTACGAAACTGGACCTGTAAGCATGTGGTTTTGACCGGTTACGGACTGCTTTGGAGGGAGAAATCTCATACCTTAAGATATATAGAATATTTCTTTTTATTTAGTTTTAGCATTTTATTTATTAATTAGATATATAAAATATTATTATTGTATGACTTTGATTCAAAAAGCTACCGTTGATAATCTTATAATTGTGAAAGAATTATATACTAAATTGGAGTTTATCTTCGTTTAGATTGTGGTTATCACACGTGTGAGTGTTGAGAGGTACTTATGAAATTTTTGAAGTGTGGCTAAGGTTTTTAGATGAATATTAGTCTTGGCCGTGTGGGATTTTAGTGTGTTAATTGACAACTATCTTTAGTACTCTTTGGTGGGTGCATCAATTGTTTTTTTTTATAAAAAAAATTGCTAAAGTGATCATGGCTATCTTGTATTGATGACATTCAACTGTTTTAATTTGTGGGTGTAATGCATTTGTCTTGTGCTGAAGTATCAAATTCTTTCATGAAACTGTTTGTTGATTGACTATTTTTCTTGGCTAGGTATTGACTTTTCATTATGGCTCACGATTGGGACATTGAATGTGGTGCGTGGGTGTTTTGTCAAGGATTAATAGTTAGGTGCGCTACTACTGTGAATTAGTTTAGTGTGTAGACGACTTTCAAATATATTTCGAGAAGTTGTTCTTCTCTTTTATCCCAAATGTGTTATTGTTCTGTTCTTAGTTGATTGATCACTTTAGTTGGTTGTTTAATAGTCTTCGATTAAAAGTTGTTTACAAAAATCCTCTGTCGAGGTTAACATGGGTCAATTGTGTCATTGGGTGTGAATCAATTTCACGGGAAGTGAGGTTGAGAGATAGTTATAAGGATTGAGTGGTGTTGGCTCAGTGAAGCCTTGTACAAATCTATTGCACTTTTTTGAAATTGATTAAGCTAGGTTCGATTCCCACAGTCGTAGGCAATGTGTGCTGAACTGCGTAAAAAATTCTCGGTATCACTTAATTTCGTGCTTTTAATTTTTCTATGATTTGTGTTTACTAGAAACAAACCAGAAAGTTTGCGAACTAACCACTTATATAGTTTTTCACATTGCATGATTGAGTATGGTCTTAGGCGCGTGTATGTTTATATTCATGGACCCCTATACCATTTCACATCCTATTCATGAGTTGCTCGGCCTATAATTTCTAGCATAATAACATTGTAAATTTTATTGGCTTGGATAATTTGGACTGCACACAACAAGAAAATTACAAATTACCGACGGAACATTCCGTACTAAATTAGTGACGGAAATGGATTATCCGTCGGTAAATTTGACAAAAAAATTATTTTATGAGATGACACAAACATCCATCGGTAAATATAGAGGGAAAATATCCATGCAAGTTTCCTCACGTAATATAGAGACATAATAGTAAAGTCTATAGTAAAAGTAGGCGTCAACAACTCACGGGAAAAATAAGCATATTAAATACCCACAAAATCATAATTTCGTCGGTAACTATCGAACTGCTTATAAAATAAAATGACACAGACTTAACAAACCCAAACCCCCCCCCCCCCCTCTCCATCCCCTCTATTATTTTCTTTCTTCTTTCCACCATTAATGTCATCTGTCCTCTTCCTCCCAAGCTTCCACCGTCGATTTTTGCTTCGTTTTTTGTCCATCATGCATCCTTTTCAAGTAACAAAACTATTGGGTTGATTTTGTCTCCAAAAAAACGAAGTTGTTAAATGCTTATATATAGGACCATGGGTGGGTGGGTGTGTTTTGTTTGGATTGTTGGTTTATGCGTTTTTACATTGAATTGTTTATTTATGGTTTGAATGTGTTGTTGTTCGTAAATAATGAAAAAATACAGTTGTTTTGTTATTAGTTAGAGAAAATTTGGGTTGCCTATGAATTGTTCGATGAAATGTCTCTTAAGGGCATGTCAGTTGAGTTAGAATTTGGGGCACCTGTAGCATTTTTGACTAATGTAATTTATCTTATTTTCGTAACAAATATTAGGACAATGTCTGACCTTACTTCTATCAAACCTACATCATTCCCTTTTCCACATAACCTTAAGCTCTCTTAAGATAAGGATCAACAACTTTATTAGTATTCTGGAGGTTATAAAAGGCTCATTGATAGACTACTTTATTTGACAATGACCATGTCATACATCTCTTATATTGTTTAACACCTTAATTAGTTTCTTTTTACTTTTAAGGAGCCTCCTATGCAAAATGCCTTTCGTCTGCTAAAATATCTCAAAGGCACTATCTCAAGAGGTTTATTATATCCAGTAAAATAGTATCTTAAATTAATCGGCTTCTCTAATGTTGATTGGCTTCATCTTTAATGATTTAAAGATCTTTTTTCTAGCTATTATATCTCCATGGATCATTCTCTTATTTCTAAGAAAACAAAGAAATAAAATACAATTTCATGGTCATCCATAGAGGCTTAGTACGTAAGCACAACAATCATAACTTGTGAACTTCTACGGCCCAACTACTTTTTTCAAGATCTACATATTCTTATGGAACTTATGGAAACCCTCCTTTGTGATAACAAGGCTGCATAATAAATGCCACAAATCCTTGTTATCATGACTGAATAAAATAACTTGATATTGATTGTAGTTTCACCAAAGATAAGGTAGAAGGATTTTTATATACTTCCTACATCCCTTTACATTTACAACTTGCAGATATAATGACCAAAGTACTAAATCAAGTGCAACATCAGTTTCAAATTGGGTCTTATAGAGGCTCTAACTTAAGGGAGATGTGAAGTATATAATAACATATTGTAATTAATTTATAACTTTTCACATGTACAATTAATTATAGCTTTTTAGAAATTTGTTTTAGAGATAATAAGGAGGTTTTAATTGTATATAAGTATAATATGGCTATAATAATTGATGATGACTTTTATATTCTAGCTTTCTCTCTCGATTTTCATTTCTTCTGTAAATCCTTTTGATTTCTTGTATTCCTCAAATTCGTTCAACACATGAAACTTAAAAACAAATGGATTAAAAGCAAAACCATATTAAGAACAAACATTTCCATTAAATCAAAGCAACCAACGTTATCATTGCATAACGAAGAACAGACCTAGGGAGAAATTAAATGTGTTGACAATAACGTAATATAAATAAAACACTAAACTAATACCTAAAGCACATAACTAGTAGCATACCCTTAATAAAGCTACAATAACTTTGTAGTAGTGATGGGCTAACGATAGTTAGTAAGTGAGAAAAACTTCAACATAGAGTAAGAAATGAGAGGAGTATGTTTCAAGAGTGACATGAGAGATTTAAAGTGAAATGAGAGTTAGGGAGAACTAATATAGGGAAATTAATTTTGTTTAACTTAATAGTTTTTCTTAATTCTTATTTTCTATTGGATATTTATTATATACCATATTGATTAATATATTCCTAAAAACTATTCATACAATTCAAAATGATAATTTAGTGTAGTATTAAATATTTTTGTACTCTTTTATGATAGAAAATTCCTAGCTTTGGCTTTACCTACCAAGCTTTGATTGTAGGACCAAATATAACAAATGTAAATGATGAATAGATAGAATGAACTACTTTAACCTTGGCTATGTCTCCTTGATGTCATATGCTTTCAATATTGAATGTTTATTAAAGATCAAGGAGACAAATAATATCACTAGAGTAATTAGTTATCAATTCATTTTTTAAATATATTCATGCACCATTTCTATTTTCATCATACTTTTAGAGGAGTGCTCTAAACTTTTGATTTTAGATTCACCAAAAGAATAGTATAGACTTTAGTTGTTTATAAGTATATCTCATATTTTTGAAAAAATTAGTTATTGATGATTTGCTCATTAGAATTGGCATAAACTATTAATATGAGAGGGGTTTTTTTATTCCTTTCAAGTTTAAAAATTAATTATAAGGGTAAAATGAAAAAAAATAAAATTTAAACTTGCTTTATTATATGTTAGATTAGCAAACTTATATGAAGATATGATAGAATTAATTATACTTTTACTTAACTAATTCTGATTGAATTAACAAACTTAGGCACATCTTCATGATATTTAATATGATTCAAGAAAACAATTTAATATTTCAATTGCAAAGTTTTATTCTATTCTAGATATATTAAGTGTGGATGCCATTTAGAGCCCATAGTCTTTTTATAATTTATTCTAATTAAGATACATAGCTTGGATCTATATGCAAACAATAATCGTATGTATCTCTGAAAGCTAGAGGTTGAAGAACCTCATACAATGGCCAATAACGCATGCAATGTTAGAGACATTGATATGAGAGAATTAGAAAGGACAAAAATACAGCCATCATCTAAATTAATACCAAACATAAAGGGATTCAATTCAATTATGAACTTGAAGTAGAAAAACCAAAAGTTAACTTTTACTAAAGGATCGAGAAATGCCATTAGATTTAACTAAGGCAATTTATCTTATTTTCTTAACAAATATTAGAATAAGTTTATTATATTATATATGAAATATTCTTTTCCGCATACCCTATATTGTGTTGAAGAGCATCACTCATCCTTCATCTTTATAGTCTGAAGTTGTCTGTCCATCCAAATTAGTCATCTAACTAATTTCTACCATATGTGTTGCTTTAATAATACGATTATGATACGTTTGAGTTTTGTGTTAATGCAAAGGAGGTCTTGATTTTATGTTGTTGTTTAGAATATCCTTATAATCATTGATGAGTTTTTATGTTCTTCTTTAATAGTCTAAGTATTTACTGTATCTGGAATGAGTTTGAGATGTTATGAATGATTTGAGGCATTAATAAACTCCCAGGACGGTGTATAGGCTGAAAATCCATGATATAGCTCCCGTGAGGCTTCTCAGTGAAAAATTTCATGAGCCTAGAAGTCACAGTAAGAACTTGTTTTCTTGATTTACAGGTGTAAACAATGCCACGTACAATAGTAGTGAAATCAATTGTAGGTGATTAATTCAATTGATCAATACTTAAGGGATGTTGTGTAAAATACTTTCGATGTTACGTAAACTTAGCTGACATGAAGGATACTAACTATGAAATCACTTTTTTAAATTAACAGTTTTGCATAAATAAGTAATGTTGATAGATCTTGGGTCTATGTAAGGATGGCAAAAAATACCTAGCTTAGCTCAGGGTCAATAGGTTTGGCCCGATCAAACCGACCCACGGATTAGATCGGAATGGCCTAAAAACTTAGGCTGGGCCACAGGCCGTAGGCTGCTGGCTCATTGTCGGGCCGTTTTTTCAGGCCATTCTCTAGCCAAGTGACTTGGCTAAGCTATGGCTAGAGTCAAACGGCCAAGCCTGTGGCCCACACAGTGATTGAAACAAAACAATGTCGTTTTGTTTTTTTGCAAAATGACTTCGTTTTGCTTATGTTAAAAATACTTCTTTCACTAACAAAACAAGTTCACTTTACTTTAAGAGTAAAATGACGTCATTTAATTTATAAGACAATTAATAAAATGCAAGACAAAACGAAGTCGTTTTACCTCTCATTAATGAAAGCCATGTGCCACATGCCAGTATTCTCCCTTGTTCTCATGATCTCGCTCTCGACGCTCACCCCTTAGCCTCAACATTGCTTCCATCCATCTCCCTTCATCCCCGACCCCGTCCCCTCACCCAGTTCTTCTTCTTTGTTTCTTGTTCTTCCTTCATTATTCTTCTTCTGTCATCAGTGTCAAGTTCTTTTCGAGCTGTTGAAGTCATCAACACCGAACTAAGCACTGGTGTATTTAATAAGGTAATCTCTCATTCCAACCGAACTGTCGAATTGGTGTACCTAATAAGGTAATCTCTCATTCTCTCTTGGACAATTTGGTTGTTTTGAAAACTGATGTGACTAATTTGAGAACTTTGTATGTTAATATTAGGATATGAGATACTGCTTGTAATGTATTTGATGAAATGCTGCAGAGATAAATCATTTCCTATTGCTTATCATGGTTTTGATGTCTCGAGCTATAATTATGATACATGTCTTCTACATTAGTTTTTTATCATCATGGTTGTGCACGCTGCACTATTTTTTCTCATCAATCATTTCCTATTGCTCATCACGGTTCTACACTATTTTGATGTCTCGTTCTACATATCCTTCTCCACTGTTTCTTGCTCTCTAAAATGAATTATGGCCAAGACAATGACTTAATTGTCTTCAATTACTTGAATATTGAAAAGTCTGAAGGGCATTTTTATGGTCGTAGTTTTGATAAAATTATAGGATGATATAATAAATCATTGCCTCCTGATCATACAATGGTTGATAGTTTTTATAATGTGAAGAAACTTATTATAGGTCTCGGTTTGCCTATTGAAAAGATTGATTGTTGCAAATTAGGAAGTATGTTGTATTGGGGAGATGATGTGGAATTACAAGAGTGCAAATTTTTTAGTCAATCTATGCGCAAGCCTATAAAGTATTCTATGAAACAAAAATTAGTGTCCTCGAAGTAGATGTATTATTTCCTACTAACTCCGAGACTTCAAAGACTATATGCTTTTGATGTTAATGCATCTCACATGAGATGACATAACGAACACGAACAGGAAGATGGAATAATGAGTCATTCATAAGGTGCGCTATCATGGAAAATTTTCAATAAAACCCATTATGAGTTTGCAGCTGAAAGTCAAAATGTTAGGTTGGGATTCTCGACGGATGGATTCCAACCTTTTGGTCAATTCGGCCAATAATATTCGTCATGGACAATCATAATTAGTCGTTATAATTTGCCTCTATAGATTTGTATGAATGAGGCATATATGTTTTTGACAGTTATTATGCTAGGGCTTACAAATCCAAAGCATAAAATTGATTTATTCTTACAATCATTGATATCCGAATTGTAGCATCTTTGTGAATATGGTATTAAGACATATAATTTGTCTTTGAAACAAAATTTGTGTTGAAAGCAACTTTGATGTGGACTATTAGTGATTTTCCGACCTATGTTATATTGTTTGGATGGAGCACAATAGGGAAATTGGCTTATCCTTATTGTGGCAATGATTTTGATGCGTTTTATCTTCCAAATGGGGGCAAAATATGTTGTTTTGACAATCACAAAAAATTTCTTCCTCCAGATCATCTATTTAGACCCAATAAACAAATTTTCATTAAGAATAAGATGGTACAAACATCTCCTCCCCCTTACAAAGCTAGTGAAGAGATATTGCAAGAGATTAATGAATTAGGGTTGATGAAAGTTACAGAATTTGAAGCTGATGAAGTTAATACAAGCATTAGTAAAAACTTTGGATGGAGAAAATGAAATATCTTTTAGGATTTTCCATATTGGAAAACTAATTTGATACGTCATAATCTAGATGTGATGCATATTGAAATTATTTTGACAATTTTTTTAATACCATAATTATTAAGATCCTTGAAATTAAATACCATGCATTATTAATAAAGCAAATTGTGATATTTAAGTGTGACTGGTTTGATCTAACTCCAAATGTTAGTACAAAAGTTTATAGTCGATACAATCTAGTTGAAATCAATAAGAGAAAAAGGTTTAGACAATTTAAACTTTTCGTGTTAACGCAAGCGATTTAGGTATATTATATCCCTTTTCCTAACTTACGATGAGATAAGTCAGATTGGTTGGTCGTTTGCAAGTTAAACTTAGAGGTGTTTTTGAATCACATGGAAAAGGAGAATAGAGAATTGAAAGTGAAGCGTTTCAGGAAGATGCTTATAAAATAAATGCATTTGTTATATATGATGAGAATGAACCTTTAAACGATCCAAATGATAAATATGTTGAAATTTCATCTGGAGATGATTTGGAGGGCGAGAGATCTGAAGAGGAGCTTGAGTTTGATTCTAATTCTTCAGAAAAAGAAGATGATGATGATTTTGATTTACAATTATATACTAATAACGATCAATTTGTGTTTGTAATTGAATATTATATTTAATAAATCAATTATTGAATTTTCAATATATCGTTATCTATTGAATTGAATTTGCTATATTTCTTGAATATTTAATTAAATATGAATTTCAAGTTAAAATATGCCATCAAAGAGAAAGCAAGATATAATGCGGCCAAGGTTCAAACTACGATTTGTCAGTTACTATCCTGGTGAAGAATCACATTCTGTAGCTGTAACTAAATCAGATTTCGTACCTCCAACTACTACACTTGCAAGTAAGGCATCACCTTTCGTACCTGTTGTTACACCATCCACCACCCCTATACTGACAAAGATGTTAGGGGTAAACAATGTGTATGAAGGAGTAGCCTCCAGCCTAGAGTTGAGGGAGTTGATAGAAGAACTTATATCACAACTGTCAACAATTTATAAGTGAAAATACATGAAACACCATATATTTATAATTAATTTATAGGTTTAAATTTAAAAATGATATAAAATTATTTGTTTTTATATTAGGTTTATTTCATCTAGACCGTGCTTAAGAAACATGATATCCAAATTCAAGGAGAAGATTAATCTTGAGGGTTATATATGGAAGAATATCTCTCAAGCAACAAAAGATTTTTATTATTAGGAGTTTGAGGTACAACAAAATGTATCTTTTGTATTTTTAATTAATTTTAAATATTAATTACATAAATATTGTAGGTTATAAGTACTTATCATATGTTTTTCCTATTTTTTCAAAAAAAAAAATTTGAGATTCTGAATTTGATGCGGTTATTTATGAAGTATGGAAGAGAAGATTTCGTAAATGTTATAAAGACATTGTTGGTGTGATACACAAGACTGATATATGACCTCCTTATATTTTTTAAGAAATATGGAGTTTTTGGCAGCAGTATTGGACATCACCTAAGGCAATGTCCATTTTAGAGCATAATTCTACCAACAGACGTGGAGGATTGGGGTGAGGGAGTCTTCCTGTAGATACTAGAGGATCTATTACCTACCGCGAGCATGCAGAAAGACTTGTAAGTATCTACAATTTACAACTTCTAATTTTTTTTTACTTTGATGTATTTAATTTAATTGATGTGTGAATTTTGGAATAAAAATATATGTATTATGGAGAACAACAATGTTATAAATGTCTGGTACCATATATAGCTATGTTGTGTGATTTCCTTTATTCAATAGGGGATAAATATCATAAAATAGAGAAAATTCTGCTGAATATTTTAAAATTGTAGTTCACTTATAACATTTTTATTCTGATGCAGGAAAAGTCTATGAGCATGAAGCCTACACCCTGTTAGCTCTTTTTGCATAAGTACACTAAGAAGTATGACAGTGTAACTGTCGTCACCACATGATGTAGAAAACTAAACGTAAGTGAAATTTATGCTTTAATATTAATGCTTAATAATTATCACTTATTAATATAAACATTGCCTTTTGATAAGACTAAATACAGGAAAGTATTCAACGACAATCTCAACAGTGGGTGATAGGAACCATCGTGGAAGGATCTTTGGCTTAGGTTTACTTTCAAACACATGTTATTCGCAATCCTCCACATCCAATACAGTGACATCTAGTAGGTGGCCCATATCAAATGAAGTCCATGAGCTTCGGAGCACAGTATAGACATTAGCAGCTCAATTGCAACAATCGATGGAGTACGTAGCCTAGCTCCGTATTGAGATGGATGAGTTGAAGGGGAGGGGCAGCACCTTATTGTAGTAGTCAGAGCATTCGTGTTCACCAAATGAATAGCGTACTTATAATCATTTCATATAAATTAAATACTTATTATGTACAAAATAATTTTTTATTATCAATTAAGATAATTTTTTCTTTATATCATCAATCAACTTACTTTCTTAACAAATTAAATGTAGAAATAAATCAAAATATTATCAATAGATAACAGATAACTGTATAAATTATGCATCAACCAGAAGATTATTAAATAGATTAAATGTAGGGAAATTTTTTTAAAATATTTTATTAAATTTACCGATGGAAAAACAAAGTTTGTTGGCAAAATCTATTAAATTTACAGACGGATAACTAATTTCTGTTGGTAATGTTAGTCGTTAACTAACCGACGAAATAACCAATTTTATTAGTTAAATTACCGAAAGATAAGATATGTGCGTTGGTAATTTTTCCAACCGAAGTAATCTTTCTGTCGTTAAATTTACCAACAACACAAAGTAACCGTCGATACATTCACCAACGATAATACAAAATATTTGTCGGTAAATTAGCGACAACAAATTTGTAATTCATCGCAAATTACTATTTACGTCAGTTTCTATAACGTCTTGATCTGTCAATAAATTCCGTCGCTAACTTATCTTACCGATGGATGTCTATCGCTAAACTCTATTGTTTCTTATAGTGGCAGTTATCATTGGTGATACGGGTTCAAACATGGTAGCAGATGGTAATAACAGATGGTGGACCAGACAATGAAGATGGTGGTGGTGGTCTTGGTACTAGGTAAATGTCATAGGAAGAATTGGCAAAACTGGAGGGGAAATTATCATTAGATTATGCAGTACATTATTACTATCCAACAAAGAAAATATGTAAAATGAAGAGCATATTAGAAGATGTTAGCTGCCGATATAAACAACGGTGGTAAAAGTTACAATAACATTTAGATAATATGAAAATGTTAATTTATGTACAAAAACCAAAAACTTTTTAAAAAAAAAGTTTAGAAGTAGATTGAGTTAATAAAACCCTCTAGAACCTCTTGATTGATAAAGCTACAATCTACTCTTTGGTTCTGGTAGAAGTCGTTCAATTATAGGATCGGCAATCAAATGTGCTTGCTTTGTAGACCACTCTTAACATAATGAGCAGCTCTTCCTTGGCAAGAACATCACTGTGGGGACAGTTTAATCAAATATAACATAGCAGGATCAGTAAAGGAAGTTGAAACATATGCTCCCCGAAGTATGATAATTGAATCAGGTGCCTAGTGCCTCCTGTACTTATAATTTCCTTGGAGTGATTGGCACAAAGGAAATTACCTGTGCAGGCGAACTTGTTAAGAGCAATTACTGCTTCCTTTGTAACCTCATGTTTCGTTTCATCAAGCAACTTCACCAATGGTGCAATCATCCTCATTTATGTTGCTCAAAAAGTCCTAGCCGAGTTACCAATAGACTTGATACATAGGATTAGAAGCTCTAAGCCTGCCTTTTCAACTACTCGCAACAATTGGTCAATAACTGCTTTGGCTGCAAGGAATGTAGGCTTGAAAGAAGAGCGTCTCAGATCAACATTTTGCTCAACCACTTCTGTGATTTCCATCAATGCCATTGCCGAATAGGTTTGAAGGTCTTCAGGTCCTTTCTCTAATAGAACTACAAAACATAGAAGGGCTCTGATAGATGTTTAATTATTGATATATTTAATCATTTACACTTAGCGATTAATGGTACGAAAATGCTTAAGATACTCACTTTAATTCATATACGATTTTATGTACAATTTGGAAGCAAAGAAATGAAAGTAAGTCAAAAGCACTACATTTGGGTCATTTCTTAGAAATTAATTTTCACCTGTCTTCATAGAACAAGAAGAAGAAAATTAATAAAAAAAATGCAAAGAACAGTGAATGAAGATGGACAACAGAAAAAAGAGAAGCAAAACTACACTGTAAAAAAAAGAAAACGTAGTATAAAAGGTTGGAGTAAAACGACATCTGCGTGAACTTAACGCAAACAACGTCTGCATAACGTAGACGAGAGCTACGTTTCATGGGAGGGTTAAGGAGATACAGGAACAATTAGCTTGGACCAAAAACCTTTGAAGTTTATTCGTCCCATCATAGCTACAGGCGTTGGCGGCGAAATAAAAGGAGGAGGCTGGCGTTATAGAAAACAGAAGAGAGTGGAGCGTGAAACAAAGGATTGAACAGTGTTAGTGGGCAAACCCTAAACCTTAATTATCCCATCGATGAATAGTAACTAAATAGAGAGAGTTGCGGTAGTAGCTTGGAACAAAAAGGGATTTTCGATGGAGATGATTTTTTTAGGGTTGAAGCATTTTCTTGGAAGACCCATAGAAGGCTAAACATCTCAACACCAGTTCAGAGGTGATATCGATGTCGACAATCCGGGTTAAGCATTTTTTTATTATTTTTGGTGTTTCTTTCACTCATTAGAAATTGATTGTGTTATCCTATATTAATTAATTTGGGTTTTGTATATGGACAATCGAATTTTCGTTAGTATTCTATTATTTGTGTATGAACCTGTAGGGTATTATGAAAGGATGATTTTAATGCATTCATTGAATCATTTGATTGCACACCCATTGTTAAAATTTCGATATAATATGTAATTGCTATGATAAAATTCATGTGTAATGATTAATGATTCGTAATCATAAGGGACAATATGACCTAGGTTAAATGATGCATCGTGTATGGTTGTTTCCTTGATTAATCGATTTTTCTAATTCATAATGCTATTGCCTAATTAAATCTAGAGATCGTATCCTAAGTAATTCGGTGGATAGGTTTAATTAATGATCGTATCTTGATTAAACAAAATCTAAAGAAAAACTCGGGTTAATTATTAACACACATTAATAGTTGGTAGGAGAGGTTTGAGAGTAACAAATTGTTGAAATATGCTTAATTAGGCTGTAAGCTGAAATTGAACCAAAAAATCAGGTCCCTACTGAAAACTCAAATTTTACCATTTTTTGCATATTTTCTTTAATTTGTTTTTATTAGTTAGTTTCATTTATTTTCTTATTCCAAAATCTAAC
>JAOSBN010000008.1:8723402-8745576 GCA_027563595.1 Erythroxylum suave | reverse complement strand
GCTACCCTCGCGGGGCACGGATCCGGATATCACCATCGATGTCAGGTTCGGGTTACGCGGGAGTGGGGTGTTACATTAATCTTCAAATCCTTTACACTTTTCATGCATTAATCTTTCAAAAATACAAAGATTTGGGTAAGATTTCTCTCTCTCTCTCTCTCTCTAAAATATGAATTTCACTACTCTTCTCTCATTTTTATAGATTTTCTTCTTACAATGGGGCCACCAAGGAAGATGATGGGTAGGAAATTGGTCGACAAACTTTGCTTGCAAGTGTCCGATAAAGGTAAGTCTAATTTAGTGGCAGCTTATCGGGCTCCATTCCCGATTTACTAAGAAGAAGAAGGTACGCGTTTTCAAGACCTAAGAGCTAAAGCAATAGTCACTCCTTGATATTTTGGTTTTGAATTGTTAGAAAACACAAGAGTGAGGAGAACAATTGAGCAATTAGCTGCAAACATATGTTGGAATAGGTTTGTTGGGTGTGACGTACCTATTTACACTATTATGACTCTAGAGTTTTTCACTTTAGTCCAGTACAACCCTAAATTGGAAGTTTTCTAGTTTAGGTTAGTTGGCAATGTTTTTAAACTTGATTATCCTATCATGTGTGAAGTTTTCAATTTGTTAAATACTAAAATTTTGGATGTTCACGCTAATTTTGATATCAATTCTTATTGGAAAACTTTTGAAGAACTTTTTGACTCATAAAATGCACCAAATTCTTTAATCCGTACAGCCGAGCATTCACTTATGCACAATTTTATGTGATTGACTGTGTTTAACAAATCTGAAAGCAACAAATGCTCAACCAAAGAAATTTCCTTTTTATGGTGCCTGGATAGGAAAATAAAAATCAATACGCCTTATAGAATTTTTAAATCCATAGTGAATGTTATGAAAAAGAAAAGAGTTCTTGATTTGGGATGGCTCATATTGCTTCTACTTTAGCTGTGTTTTATAATGTTAATTTGGAAATTTTGGTTACAACTCCACATAGTATGTTTGACATATCATATTTGAGGCACTCCGAGGTTATACTGTTTTCCAATATTCTAGATTTTGACAAAGAAGAGAAGGAGTCTTATATTCAATTTTCTATCACTTTGATTTCTTCTAGTCTTTGTAAAGATGGTTTATTTGAATGTTAATAATGTTATAAAGACTATGATAGGCTAGCTGATTTCATCGTGGGGATTGCTTTTGAACTATTTTGTAGAACTCCTTTCTTATTGAATTGAATGAAGTGTTCTTTAATGATTGTTGTTTTTAATTATTATCTTGCAACAAATCGAGAGAGTGAGTAAGATAAAATATGTGTAGGATTGTACAATGAGAGTTGGCAACCTATAGACGTACAATTGTCATGTTAATTGAATAGTTAGAAGAGAGATCTCGGCTAGTCAATTAATCACTCATAGGATAGTTTAATAACTAGTTGAATTGGTAGAGTCATTAGGTAGGTTGAGAGATCGTCTAATTGATTCCCGTTAAATCAGTTAGGGACAAATATTTACACTTTGAGAGAGGGTAACTAGTACATTCAGAAATCTAGGATGAGACACAATTCAATCCATAAAATAGGAGGGAGACAAAATAGGGAAAAAGTAATCTCTAGTTTTAGATTCTTGAATTCTGACTTTTTTGTAATTGTGGTATTGTTCTTCATTTGTCATCAATATTTTATTTTTAATTTAATTTTCCAGATTATTCACACGTAACAATTTCATTTCTTAAACAAATTTATGTCTAAATTAAGTAACGTCTAGGCATTAATCTCTGTGGGGTCGATATCCGCTCTTTTGAACTACAAATCACGACCCGTTCACTTGCAGTTTTTGAGCGTAAAACAAGTAGATAGGTTTTACTATCAATAATAATAGAATATTATATTCAATAAGTCAATTATTGAATTTTCAATATATTGATTTAAAATTGTTATATTTTTGGAATATTCAATTAAATATGAATTTCATGTTAAAATATGCCATCAAAGAGAAAACATAATATGATGCGACCAAGGTTTATACCACGATTTGGAGCCAGTTACTGTCCAAGTGAAGCATCACTTTATGCAATTGCAATTGAATCAGATGTCGTACCTCGAACTATTACACTTGCAAATGAGAAATCACCTTCCATACCTATTGTTATACCATCCACCACCCCTATACTGACAAAGATATCAGGGGTAAATGGGGTAAATGATGCGGATGAATGAGACAGCCTCTAGCCTGAAGCTGAGGGAGTTGATTGAAGAATTTACATCACAATTGTCAACAACTTGTAAGTGAAAATACATGAAACACCATATGTTTATAATTAACTTATAGGTTTAAATTTAAAAATGATATAAAATTGTTTGTTCTTATATTAGGTTGATTCCGCCTAGACCGTGCTCAAAAATCATAACATTCAAATTCAAGGAGAAGATTAATCTTGAGAGCTATAAATGGAAGACTATCTCTCAGGCAACAAAAGGACTTTTATTATTAGGAGTTTAAGGTACAAAAAAAATATTTTTTGTATTTTAAATTAATTTTTATAGATTAATTACATAAATATTGTAGGTTATAAGTACTTGTCGTATGTTTTTCCTGTTTTTTATAAAGAATTTGTTTGGGATTCTAACTTTGACGCAGTTATTATAAAGTATGGGAGAGATAAACTCGTACACATTATAAAAACTTTGTTAGTGTGATACACAAGACTGGTGTATGACCTGCTTATATTTCTAAAGAAACATGGAGTCGTTGGTAGCAGTATTGGACATCACCTAAGGCAATGTCCATTTCAGAACATAATTCTACCAACAGACGTGGAGGGCTAGGGGGAGAGAGTCTTCCCATATATACTGGAGGATCTATTACCCACCACGAGTATGCAGAGAGGCTTGTAAGTATCTACAATTTACACCTTTTGATTTTTTTTACTTTGATGTATTTCAATTTGATTTGATGAGTGAATTTTGGAATAAAAATGTGTATTATGGAGAATGATTGTTGAGTTTTTCTTTGTTCAATAGGGGGTAAATATCAACAAAATAGAAAAAAATGCTGAAATTTTTAAAAATTGTAGTTCACTTATAACATTTTATTCTGAAGCAGGAAAAGTCTAAGGGCATGAAACCTACACTCCATCAGCTTTGTTTGCACATGCATACTAAGAAGCATGACTGTGTGACCTTTGTCAACACTCGATGTAGAGAACTAAATATATATGAAATTTATGTTTTAATATTAATGCTTAATAATTATCACTAATTAACATAACCATTGCCTTTTGATAGGACCAAATACAATAAAGCATTCAACGACAGTCTCAATAGTATTAAAAAGTTAACAAGAGTCAAACCTATCTTCATTGAGTGGGTGGTAAGGCTATCGTGGAAGCATCTTCGGTTTAGGTTCATTTGCGAACACATGTTATTCACAATCATCCACTTCAAGTAGAACAACATTTAGTAGACAGTCTGCATCTAATGAAGTCCATGAGCTTCGGAGCACAATACAGACATTGACAACTCAATTGCAATAATCGATGGAGTACATAATCTAGCTCCGTAATGAGATGGATGAGTTGAAGGGGAGGGGCAGTACCTTATCGCAGCGGTCAGAGCATCGGTGTTCACTAAATGAATAACATAGTTGTAGTCATTTCGTATGAATTAAATACTTATTATGTACAAAATAATTTTTTATCAATTAAGATAATTTTTACTCTATATCATCAATCGACTTTCTGTTTTAACGAATTAAATTTAGAAACAAATCAAAATATTATCAACAAATAACTGATAACTGAATAAACTATGCATCAACCATAAGATTATCAAATAAGTTAAATGTAGGGAATTTAAAAAAAAAGTTTTAGAAAATTTGTAACACCCCACTCCCATTTGACACATGCACATGCGCCCTTCGGTCACACATGCACATGCCTGACAAAAAAAGACGTGTTAACTATCTCTCTTTTACTGTATCATATGGAATTGAAATTGAAATCACAAATCACACATTTGCTAACATCCAAAATTTTCTCATTTTACATCATAACTATAATGTACATTGTAGCTTTAAGTTCAACATCATCCATATATATACAACACCGTCCTATGAGCATAAACAGTTCAATCTACACAGTATGTTAAAAACATGAGGAATGCACAAAACTTATTAACAAACTACGTCTTTAATTCCCAACTAGCCGACCTTCAGCCATATCTGATCGTCAAAGTTGCACAAAATAAGCTTATATGGAGTCTTAGAAGCTAGGTCATCTCACTCTCGGACCTGAAATTATCAACAGTGCAATTTTGATGAGTTTTGCGAACTCATTTGTATAACCATCCTCGATGGATCACTCATATTATAAAACACAATCAGTTAGAAACATATTGTCACACAGTTTATAGCAACTTGATTAGCATCAAGTTCTATCACAAACAAATTGTATTTCAGTCAAAAAATTTAATCAAACTATCACTTCATTACACTTGAATAAAACACAATAATTAGTTTAATACCATGTATTCAAACATGTAACATTCTTATAGCTTTACAAATCATTCAATGAATTCAAATCATATGTGAATGCTATATGTATGAGACTCACATTCGTTTTTACATCGTTGTGACTCTGTGCTTTTTCAGTATCCCGTATCATTGGGCTCATTGATCACAACGAGCCTTAGGCTTTAACCACATATATTTGAGCTTTAAGCTCTTTTCAGTAGCAGTCTCAGTCAGTAGCAACATCAGTCATAACTGCCTTTATATTACATGTATTGAAATGAAATGCATGCCACAATTCATTCAATACAATCAATCACTTTCATTTACATTATCGTAGTCAGTCAGTCATAACAATCAACCACTTTTAGTTGAGAATCATAGACAAGTAGCACTTCCAATGATATTCACATACATCAAAACTCCTCGGACAATTCATGTCCTGAATTCAGTAAACAATCAGTACAATTCATCATATATCAAATTCAATTTAGTAATATCAGATCAAATTAAAGAGAGACCTAGGTTACTCACAATTGCTCCCTTAAGCTTATTGCCTTGATGTTCCGACAATATCAGAATGTGATTACGCTACTTGCTCTCCTATTTACGTTAACACAATTTCACATTACTGTACTACTTATGTAATTAAGTAAACACAGGTATAAATGTATCATGTATCATGCATGTGCAATCAAAAATTCTTGGGTATATTTTTGTAACAAATATATGTACTCTAATAGTGTTAAAATTGACACACTCATTCACTATTCTAGCTTTTGCTGAAAGCATTCCATTCGGGTCAACTTTGCATAATCAATAAGATCAAGAAAATGATGTATTTTTGCAACACTCTCTTCTAGACAATTGTTCCTCTGTGCCTTAAGTTTCTAATGACTCTAATATCATTCAATTTGGTTGATTATTCTATGTGTTATACTCAAAATACCACAGACTACGTACATTTGAAATTTTGGCTAAGGCATGATCATGTATTCAAGTTGTGCATCTCATATCTCTCAACTACAATATAAAAAAATTACAAACTTTATACCAATTTAAAGCTAAGAGAATAATCTACAACTTTGGTAAAGACACCTTACTCTAATTCAGCCTACATCAATATAGTTTATTCAATAACAACAGGAAATGATTTCTGTCCCCAGTAGTGCTATAGCTTAAGCCAAAACTCAATTTCATGCCAATTTTGAAATCCTTAGAGACAGAATTAAAATTCTGCTTCTTTAATAACGTTGTAGATATATGTCTCAAGTTTAATCTGAATCAAGAATCAACTCATTTGGAACTATACAGATCAAGATATAATCAAAATACTGAAGTATGTTTAATGAAAATTCTCCAGTTCATAAACATTCCAGCACATTCCCTTAATTTGATTCAATCAATCCTTTTTCAAATTAGTTCAGATGGCTCTAAATTTGTATGGAGAGAAAGAACAATGTCTTAGAAGTTTTGTTGGTTCAAGTTCCAAGTCATTCGGAGGTTGGATGAAAAAGTTATAGCTAAAAGACTCAAAGTTGTTCAGTCAAAATTCTCTAGTTCATATTCAGACTTCAAAAACCAAACCATACACGCAAACCATCACCTTCTTCTTCCTCCCTCTACTGCAGATTTTGTTTTCATAAGTACAATTCTCAACAGAATCTAGAAAGACGTTAATAGCTTCACAAATTTTCATCTCAACACATCCCAACACAAACTATTCAACTATTCCAAGATTTGCATATAAACATCAAAACACACTCACATACGACTGTTCGTCAATTTTTTACATATACATTTCTGCATGTCTTTTAATATCCAACAACAAACTCATTTTATCATATAGTTTTCATTTTCATTATTTTCCCTTAAACCTAAAACATCTCAAATGCAAGATCAAATACAACACCCAAAAACAAAACATTACTCACGGTTTTTCATCACTTTCTACATATTTTCTGCACTTTCATTTTTATTTCTTCATCACATAATGTCACCATAACTACTTACTCAACAAAACTCAAATATACATCCAGTAAAACATCAGCACAATCCATTATAAGAACCAGAAATGTAAAACTCACTTACTAACTATCCAGCGAAAACTCGAACAGTGAGATTGAAGAAAAGTTTTCGGTGAATGGAGGGACAAGCAAGGGTAAATGATGCAGACCAATCTTTGGACTGCTAAGTATGCATCAAGTATCAGCTGTCTCAGTGATGGATGAGTGAAGAGAGCATTTTGGTGATGAACAAAACGAAAGCTTCAGACACATTTTTTTTAAAGATTAAAAACATGTGACAACGTGGGTTGCTCATTTAATGACACATGTCAACCATGCATAAAACCATACGTGACTCTCTCATTTGTCTCTTTTTTTTTTTACAAAATACCCTAAATTTTCATAAATTCTTTAAAATTCACAAAAAATATGAAATAATACTAATAGTCTCCAAATAAAATTTTAATGCAAATAACCTACAATTCACATTTTAATCGCATTCAACAATCAATTATACCCCAAAAATGTCAATGAATGCATGTCAATTAGTTTAATGTATCAAAAATAAATACTTACATGTGTGTGAATATATAATGATGTATGAACATGCAATGTACTTCTAATTTCTCACATTACACTCAATTCACTATTCTAGGGTCTAGCCCTGAACATGGGATGTTACAAAATTTATCGACAGAAAAATAAAATTTGTCAGTAAAATCTATTAAATTTACCAACAGATAACTACTTTTCGTCGTAATGCTAGTCGTTAACTTATCGATGGAATAACCAATTCCGTCGATTAAATTATTGACGGATAGGATACGTATGTTGGTAATTTTTCCGACTGAAGCAATCTTTCTATTGTTAAATTTATCAACAGTACAAAGTAACCGTCGATATATTCACCGATGGTATTGCAAAATATCTGTTAGTAAATTAGCGACGAAAAATGTGTGATTCGTCGTAAATTATTACCTGCGGTCGTTTCTCTAACTCCTTGATCCATCTGTAATGTCCATCGCTAACTTAACTTACTGACAGAATCTGTAGGTGTTTCGTTGGTAATGTTCATCGTTAAACTCTATTTTTTTTGTAGTGAAGGATCTACTTTACAACTTACTTTTTCAATTCTTATTGCTTATATGGTGGAGATGCACATAGAAATATTAATATTATGAGTGGTCATTTTGATGTGATTGATTGCAAATGTATTTTCTCTAATAAAGCTCAATTAAAAGCAATAAATGAAATTTAATTATATGGTGAATATTTAAGGAGTTTTGTCAGACCATCTAAAAAAAAGGGAGAAATTATGATTAAAAAATGTAGCTAGTAAGACTCTTAATTTAAAATATAAATGAGTGAGAGATTATTTGGTGAAAATGTTCTACTATTGAGAGAACTTATCATTAGATCACTTAACCAAACAATTTTAGCGTCAATTTGTAACATAATTATAGCATTTTTAATGTATTGATATGAAAAAATTATTTGAAATATCAATACCTTCTTTATGTTAATTATAATATGAGGATCAAGAATGGGTATTTAAGTAATCAAACTTTATTTTTAAATATTATATATTTTAAAATTTTTCTATTTTGTATTCATAATGCTTAATAAGACAAAAACATAAGATCTAATTGATATTGATTATATTTACTGAACTGATTTTTTGATCGAAGAAGAAGAATTAAATCGTAAATACTTAATATTGATTATAGTGAACTTAAAAAGATGATTTATAAAGAAAATGTAAATAAATTAAGAACATATGTAATAATAAGTTCATATCTTATTTTAAACATATTTAAAAATTTAAAGTTGTCTAAACATAATTTCAAAGATTATTGATTTATAATTATTTAAACGCAGTAAAAATGATGATATAAATACTTTAGATGAAATCATGATTTATGAGTCTTTAAATAGTATTGGAAAATTTAAAAATTTTAATGATGATGAGACACGATCTTTTTCAAAAGTATAATTTTAATCTTTACTATTATTTTAGTTTTTATATTATATTGAATTAGAATTACAATTATTGAATTTATTATTAATTGATTATATATTAATAAATATTGGTGTGTATATTTTTTACTTATTTTTATAATTACTATTTTCATTCATTATATAATAACTTTATAACAATGCGATATCAGTTGAATTTTTAAAATTTTAAAGTTTTAATTTTTTCTTTTATGAGTTTGATGTTAGATTCAATTTTTAAAATGTTGTATATAATACTTCAAATCTCTGCTGCTGCTTGAGAGTTATTTAATTTTTTTTGAAATTAACCCATCGTAGGGGCCTTTATCTATTAATTAGTATATGTTACTGGGTTGAAATAATTGATGCTTAAAATGTGATTTATTTTTAATTTAAATTTCGAGTCTTATCAATCCGCTCCCAAACACCAATCGGCCTCTGGACCTGGGAGCTAGAACCCAACCCCATTCCACTCCTGTTTAAACAAAATAGGACTCAGGCTCCACATAACACAAGACGCGGTGGCAAGGTACTAAGTACTAGCAATAGCCACGCCAATCTTGTTGAAGTACAAGGCTTGTTTGTTTCAAAGAGCCGATAACAAATCCAAGTCCTCTTCAGTTCAGCCTAACTTCTTGAAGCTCCGTTAACGTTAGTACATTACTTGGCAATCAAAGGAAGGGGCAGTTCTGATCTTTTAACAGAATAAAATCAGCCTGAATTTCACAATTTCCCACACAGCTACAACACCACAGGATTTTGATCAACTTATCTGGAGAATCGAGCTCACACAACCACTGAAAAAACCATTCCTATGCCGTGATTTAACCCATCTTCTTGAACAGGTTGAAAAGAGGACTGTCCTCAACTTGGTCTCTATTTTAATATGATATGTCACTCTTAGCAATGTAGCCCGAAAAGAAGAGGGTTGGGTGACCCCGTGGTTGCAGAAGAAAAGGTATGAAATGTTCCCAAACAATGGGCAGTTACGGCAACGCAGTTATGTGAGAATTGACGAGTCTGAAGCTATTATTGGCGCAATGTATGAAGAAGGCAATGCTACTTCCAAAGGCCTTCCTAAAAGACACACAACTTGAGAGGATACTTCAGCTACTAACTACGTGTCACAGTCTCAACACTTTAATTTTGGGTGGACTCTAGAGCCAGAAAGAGAGTGAGCACTGACATATGACACGTGAAAATTCCTTTTCCTGTTTTGGACACCCTCATATAAGTCTTATAAAATGCCACACCACCATTGAAGGGATAGAAATTCAAGACTCGGGAAAGCCATGTCCTGATTTTTCGTTCATTTGGACATCTAGATTGCTGCTGATGTATTGCATGTGCCTGCTGGCAGAAATATCGCTGTGTCGGCCATGATTTTAGTGGACCAAGTTCATAAAACCAGCACATCTTTTGTCAAGCACACACTAAAGAAATCTACATTGATTTAGATATAGAAACATTCGAGCAATCTAGTGTGTCAAGAATCTATCCTAACCAAGTCACAAAGTTATGTGTACTTGTATTCTCTTCTCTTATAAACCCCACATCATGTGAGAAATCTGAGCACTTTAGTACCGATGAAACAATATTAGGGTTTAAGGGAGAGTAACTCTTATGGATATTCTACAATTTTTATAGAATGATATGCAATTTAAGCTAGGGTATCAGTTTGGTAATCACTTATTTAAAACTAAGTTACTATTGATTTGAAAATAAAAAATGTAAAGATAGATAATTTAGTAGAAAGGTTAGAACTCTGTATATATTTAGGATTTCAAAATGTATTTAGTTTAGAGAATAATGGCCCCAAGACAGGTCTGCAGCAATATTGCTCCAAGCCGTTTTATCATCACAGTACACACTGAAAAAGGAAAACATTAAAATAGGGCAATTGCCCCTCTTCCCTTATTCTTTAAGTTAATGTTTAAAAAAAAAATTAGGCGTGCAATTAATTCAGTAAAATATTAAATTTAAAGTTTAAAAAATGACTAAAGATTAAATAAAATTAGAGAATTTAAAATATTATTAAAAGAGATTGTCTTTATCTATCAAATAATTTGAATAATTAAAAAGATAATATTAAACAAAATTAATTAATTTATTTTAATTTATAAAATTTTATCAATTACAAAAATTGATCGATTGATTAATAAATTAATTGAGTTTTAGTAATAAAACTTATTAAAATAAATTAAACTAAAATTTTAAAAGTTAACTGGATTAAAATTTTTACCGTTAAATTTATTCATCCTGTTGATATTTTTAACCATTACTTACCACGGCCCACTAAAATCATAGGATTCTTTGGGCAGCACACCATTAATACTGCAAGTTGGTAAAAAGGTTAGTTGCCATTGTTCTTCGTAAGATGATGAATTTTTTTTTTAATAACTTGGTGATTATGTGGTACTAGCTTTTTTTTCCCCCTCCCTCTCTCTTTCATTGAATGGCAACAGCATTTTGTCATCTCAGAATATAAACTAAAAATGGTGGTTGGAATTTGGACACGTAAGAAAGTTTTACCATGTCTTCAATTGGAGGAGACGTTTATCCAGGTAGAGCAAAACATTAATGAGAATTTGATTCTGATATGTGAGCATCCGCAGCTTCATATGGGCTAGCTGTCTGCTGGTTACATTATCACTTATAACTACACCCAAATTGGATCTTGTATTTTCCTTTTTTTCTTTTTGTTTCTATAGGAAAACGAAACACAATTAATCGTCGTAACTAGACCTACTGTCTATTCTATGTCTTAATCACTACTGTACACTTGAAAAGAACCAAAGATCGAGTTAATATGCTTTTATTTTTATTTTTATCTCTGATTTTCAGGAATTGAATTGAGACAAGTGGCAGGAAATGGAAGCCTCATGCTTAATCTGCAAGTTTAACTAGAGACAAGAAAAGATGCTTACCTCTCAAGACCTAAGGTGACCTTGACATTTCTATTTTATTATCCGTTTACCATTGTTGTTATCTATGTCAGAAATCTGTCCCTTTTGTTCAAAGAATGCCCTTCAGATTCTTTTACAACCATCAAACTGATTTAGCAATGTACATGTGCCAACTGTTTTCTGCCCAATTCTTCTCAACCCTTTTCAGAAAATCTTGCTCTGGAAGTTTCCATAATCTATGCAAGACTTTAAGGAAACTAATTTTTTACGGGGCTAATAATGAGGAAGCGTCTCCTGAGTAAAGAAAAGAAAATGTTGGCTTCCCGAAGCTCTCGTAGAAGCTTTAATGTTTATTTACTACCTTGGTTATATCTCTGCTTAACTGTTTCACCAGTGCAGATGATTAAATTAATCCCCGTATCACTAATCGGTTCATGTGCAAATAAGTTGATTTCAGGGAAGAGAACGACGCTTGAAGCAGAAGACACCAAAGCTGGAGTACCTTGTAAGTTTGTTCTAGGCTTCTAATGACAAAAAGCGTGACCAAAAGTTGCTATGGAAATCAGTGAAAATATGTCTCCAGATTGGATGGAGCTTTTCAAGATCATGATTCAGTTTCAGCACTCACAAATGATTGCGGTGAGGCATCGAAAGGAAGAATTACGGGTGCTGTTGTGATGCCTACCTTGTAAAGTCGTTTTGGCAACAAAGATTAGAAATGATTAACTGTGATGATGCATGTTTGTTTCTGAATTTAAGTTCCCTCAAGGTTTTTAATATATTGGAGACTCCACTACAGTTTAAATGAATAAAAGAAAAGGATTCGTAACCTTCTTTACCAATAAACCATATGCTAATACCACAAGAGTTGAGAAGCCATCAGTAGTTGGTTTGGTCGGCTTGTAACTTTGTATCGCATCGAGTCCAAGGGGCCAACATCCGATTTATTTCTGTAGCGGCTCCACGCGGGATCTTAGGGTTGAAGAGATCTTTTTATTTTCAAAGGAACTCGAACTTTCAGAAGTCGTCGGATGCAAAGAAAAGTAATACAGGCAAAAAAGTTAAAAGAGCAAAGGTTCAGCCTAAACGTGTAACACATGAAATGCGAAATATGAACTTTCATTACAAATGCAAGATTTCAATCTATCGATTTATTCCCCCAACAGACTTGGGCAATTTCAACAATAGAAGACGGAAAAATAATACAGAATTTCATCATCACAGGTGATCGACTCCCACGAAACTAACACTCATTCTCTAAAAGCATGCACTGTTTCTGCTTTTCCTTTTCTTGTCCTAGCCTCTCTCTTGTTTTTGCACAATAACAGCATTTTCTTCTTGCAAATTTTCACTAAATTAACCATCTTGGCATCAAGTTTCTTTTTGGCAATCAACTTGTGCCCTAGATTACCTATTTTAACAAACTGAAATATTACAATTGAATTTGCTTCTGCAGGGTTCCAACTCTCTGCTGTTGTTTGAAAACTGAGAAATACAATCAAGACATTATTAAGAGCTGGGAATGATGGTCCCAACATAACCAATTCCGGTGATGAAGAAGGTGATAGTCTGAAGAAAAAGGTAGATGAAGTAGTTGTTCTTGCCATGAACAAAATCATAGCATCCACAAAAGAATAGGAATGCTGCGAAATAAAGCTCCAAAGAATTGAGCCTGTTAATGAGCAGTAGAAACAAAACAAGAATCTTAGAATCTAAACATAAAATATCAAACAACAAGAACATCCAAAACAGAAATGTTTAGCAGGCAGTAGTTGAATGTTTCCAATACTGAAATTTCTAATATATTTCAGTGTCATGTATGGATTAGGGAGAGTAGGATTCTTGTCTCATTGCAACTGATATCAGCAACAAATCCACTTAATAGTAGCTCTGACTCCTTTTGTATTTGCTAATAATAAACTGAAAGATTCTCAACCCACTATAACCATGATGATTAGGTTTGTCTTCGGTTCCAAATAGTAACTAGTTATGATTTGTGAATTTGGTGTACTGCACCAAACTCTAGTTTATCAGAAGAAATTTCTCCAGGTATGAATTCTGGAGTGAACTTCCTCTCTTATTGAGCCACTGTTTTTAGATAAATCGATTATCGTGTGTATTTAACGATGAATAAAGGTTGACTACTGATAGGCTGAAACGCGGTGCAAGAAATTTTACCTGTCAGTGAAAGTGAATCTACGTTTCTTAGGGGCTTTGACATTTGTCTTGTTCTTGGCAGCATCTGCATTCTTCTGAAGTGTGTTTCCAAGTTTTTCAGTGACGACCCATTCATTGACTCGTCCTGCTTCCAGTAGGCCAATGAACGTTGCCTTAGTTCGGTGCAAAGACATCACATTCTCGAATAGAATCCAGTAAAACAGTAAGTGAATTGACCTGTAAGTTCAGGGGCATCTTTGTAAATAAACCTGCCAGATACAAAAAGAAGTGGCAGCAAAGAAAAAAGAACACACCTTGGAGTTCCTACAGAGTTCAAGATGGTAATAATGGAAGGAATATACACAGCTCCCCAAATTGGAACAGATACTTCAGGAACCAGAATGGTCAATGGAAGTACAACGCAGTAGAAGAAAAACGTGACCATATGTGCTATGATCTTGCGAACGAAGAAAAAGCTGTAGATCACATACACCTTCTTCCAGAATTTCACTTTCTGAAATGTTCAAATAAATCGGTCAAATTCAGATATCTTGAACGTAATATGGACAAATGGCAATATCTGATACATTTCACTTGTAATTTTAATGGGCTATTTGATGCACTAACCTTATTTCTTACAATCTCCATAACCATTTTCCTGAAAAGATTAGCAGGACCACAGGACCACCTATGCTGCTGGAACCGGAAAGCTTTGAAAGTGCTAGGAAGTTCACTTTTCACCTACCAGAACAAACAAAAATAAAATAATAATGGTAAGTCAATTAGCAATGGAAAAATAAGCTGTCCCTATGATAAATTATGCTAATTTCAGAAACATCTAGGGTTGACAAAAGTATAATAGAAACTATTGGCAACAGAGACAGGGTCTGGAGAATAAAACTACCGTTGTTCATGTGCATAAGGTCAGGAACATTAGTAATTAGGTACCTGAAGGTCACCAAGGTAAAGAAACTTCCAGCCCCTAAGACTTGCTCGGACAGCAAGGTCCATGTCCTCTACCGTAGTTCTGTCTTTCCACCCACCGGCCTCATTAATGGCAGCAATCCTCCATACACCAGCAGTCCCTACATTAAAACGATATCAAAGAGTTGTGACAATAATGTTCTGAAACTATCATGGCTGTGACTGTGACGTGCCAAGTCTATAGCAGCATCACAGCGATAATTCTTTGTTTTTAACCAATGTTTTCGTTGTAAATGATAGAATAATCTAATTTAATAAGTCACTGTTACCTATCATTCAACTAGGTATTAAGTTTGATTTGAACTGCTCAAGTTCAGATAAAAAAAGTAAATTAAGAAAGTAAAGCAAACTTGGATTATTACCATTGAAACCGAAGAAGGCATGAGTAGCTGAGCCAACTTCTTGCTCCACGGTGAAGTGGTAATCTAATGACATCTCTTGCATTCTTGTCAGCAAGCACTCGTCTGCGTTCACTGCAATTTGCATCACCAAAACCTTATCATTATTATCCCTTTAAATAAGCTATAAACATGATGGGATATGCTAAATCAATGACGTTTTAACTTCGGTTTTAATTTTAAACAAGGTTTTGAAATTTTTTTATAATAATTTAGGCGAGAAATAAAAATTTCAAAAGTAAAAATCTTTGTGTATATAGCTAAAAATTAACCAAGTGTCGGCAATCAAAGCTCCGGTCCCACCAGCAAACCTTTACCGGTTAAAAGGCCAAAAGCAGCACGTGACATGGAAGGGGAACTGAACTCCCAAATCACACTTTCCCCTCCACATCCACCTTACTGTTTTACCTTTATTTCGCGGTGAAGTGAAACTCCAAAAAGATGGCGGACACGTGATCCGTACAAACGAAGGCTTGGATAACGAGACCACAGAGTCTACATTTCTTTGGAGTTTTTTTACATGAAAAAGACAAAACTATCTCGGATGATTGGCAAAGTTTCACGCAAGGAAAATGGTCTGTCGGTTGACAAAAAGTCAGGCCATTTACGCCATTTCCATCAACTATGACATAGATAAAACAAAAACAAACTCAGCCTAAATTTCATTCTGTAAGTTAATTGAAAGACTGGTGAGATGGTACTACTCCTAATGTTGATTTTGGCACGTGGGCCCCATGACTCCGTGATGTACGGCTACTAAGCTACACCGGGTTTGTGATCAAGGGGTGGGTTGAAGACTTGAAGTGAACATGAAACGGTTCCCACTTTCCACCCCAAGAATGATACGTTTGGGTTTCAAATGGACCCCTGCGACGTCCCTCATGCACCAGCTCACCGTAAAAACCCTCTATTAACATAGATATATACCTGTACATTTACGCAGTCCAATTACACCACCGACACTCCCTAAATAGAGAAAGACTCTTACAGAATTATTGGGTTTAACTTTAATAAGTGTTTAAGTTTTACGTTAAAGAAATTTGGAAGGGTAATAAGAGTATTTAGTGGCAAAAGCAATTGGACTCACCAAATCTCCAACGAGCCTGAACAAGGGCAATGTCAGGGTTGTGGACCAAGAAAGGAATGGCACGCCTGAGGAAGTCAGGCTCAGGCTGGAAATCGGCATCAAAGATGCAAACAAACTCGCAGTGCTTCACGTAGCTTCTCTTCAGCCCTTCTTTTAAAGCACCAGCTTTGTAACCAACTCTGTTCTCTCTGATTTGATACCTTATGTTCACTCCTTTACTTGCCCACCTCTGGCATTCCAGCTCCACCATTTGCTGCAAACGTATCATTTCATTCAAGAAACATATTTCGAAATCAGGAATTTGGCTTCTCTGCTCATGTGAAATTGTATTTTGGATTTCTTGTGAATTATGACACTGACATGAGTCCGAATACACCAGAAACCCACCAAGCTCAGAAAAAGTAGTCAATTTGGAGTCTTTTACTTGAAAATGAGACATAGAACAGATAAACCGTAAGGCATTCATAAAACGCCAAAGGAAGTAGAAAATACATCACGAAGCAAAGGAAATTCCAGCACAACATTAGTTTTTTGGTTTTTGTTTTCGGTACCTTGATGGCAGGGTCAGTTGAATCATCAAGGACTTGGATCACAAGACGATCCGCTGGCCAAGAAAGATTAGAAGCTGCACCGATAGAGAGCTTGTAAACCTGATTTAGAAAGAAACAACCATTACAAAGCCAGAGCAAACAAAAGAGAGAGAAGAACAAGCATGCAACTTTGGACTAATCTCCACAACCCATAAATAAAATACTAAAGAGAAAAAGAAGCGACTAAAAGCAGAAAAAAGAACAGTCGAAGCCAAAATCTAGAAAAGAGAGCGACATAGACCTCTTTCTCATTGAACATTGGGATTTGAATAAGAACCACCGGGAAGTTCGAGCTACCAGATTCCAAATCTTCTTGGAAGGCTTCCCATTTGTAACGCTTGTCGGGCTTTTTCCAGAAGAGCTTTACGAGAATAATCACAACGCCCATGTAAACTCTCTCCATGAAGAGCATGAGCGCCATGGCTAAGCACACGTAGACCCCAAGTTTCAGGACGGGAACAATCAAAGGAGCTTTGATAAGGTCCCAGATGAGTGCTATATGACCTGCAAGGTCGTCTCTTGACAGCTGAAATGTCTCAGGAATTATGATTTTCGGTGATACTTCAGCCATCTCTGTTTCTCTCTATCGCACAAGAACAGAGGAAAACAGAGGAATATAAGGGGAATGTATAAAAGCTAATCCAGAAGAAAAACAAGAACGCAACACGCACAACAGTAATGTTCCCGTTATGTGCTTTTGGATCGATAACAATGCGGACAAAATGGAGTTGTCTTTCTTTAGGATTTCTTGTTATGTTGGAATAGACCCAAAAAAGAAGAGAGTGTTAGATAACAATAGTAAAAGCAAAATTCAACTCTCTCCCTCTCTTGAAAACCTCTTCTTCCACCGTCGCAAAGCCTCCTCTCTTGCTCGTAAATACGAAGCAGAGAGGGAATCGAAATGAGGCAGAGAGAGAGAGAGAGAGATGGAGGATGTGCAGGTTTTTTTGTGAAAGAGAAGGGCAGTAGATATAGACAGAGGGGGTGGAGGCCTGGAGGGGAAAGAAAGAGTGATTTAATATTGTCAGTCCTGACCCCATTCGGAATTTAATCCCTTCTGTTTTTAACCTTCGTCAATACAGTCAAAGTCCTAAAGGCTTTACTAGTGGTTAATCTTACTTCAGATTGTATATATATGGGGTTGCGAAAGAGCAAGATTTCAGTAGTTTTAATGGAAAAGAAAAAATCAGTGCGGATTACAAGGCTTAGCATCTAACTAATTTTGACAATAAACGTATTTAATTAAATTTACCATATTAGAATATGAGAAATCAGTCGTTTTGAGCAGAAAAGAGTTGGTAAACGTGTGAGGAAAACAAGTTATTATGAAATGTGATTAGTGATGACATGTTACTGAGAAGGGGTAGGGTGATGGTTGCAGCAGCTTTTGAAGCCACTCTACTTACCACTAACGTTAATCTCCAAAACTTGTAATGTCTGCACCGACTGATTCCCATAAAAGGTGATGGTGGTTATACATACAAACAACTATTACACACATTACACCACGAATTGATTAAACACAAATATTTCATCAAGTCAAGTGGTTTAATTTAATTTTAAATTATTAATTTGCAAATTTATTGAATTATTATCTATTATTTATTTGAATATTAATAGTTATAAATTTTTTTCTTAATTAGAAGTGATTGCAAAAATCCTAAAATCTCCTTTTTAATTAATATTTGCTTGATTAAATAACATACAAAAATTGAAAAGATGTAATAATGTGCAACACAATATTAAAGAAATAAACAACATCGAGGGCTTCTTTTTCATTTTTAGTCGGAATCTAGTTTTGTAGTCATTCTAAATCTTAAGCATTTTTATCCATGTGGGCATAATTAACTTGTAACTTAAATCAATCAAAGCATTTGGTATCTTCCTGATGATGGATAACCAGCTAAACTACAGGATCTAGCTTCATTTTCTTTACTAATTGATTGCCTCTTAAATCATGTTCGGCTCGTACTTCCTTAAGGTGGTCCAGGTGGAAAACATTTTCTTGATTGATTTCCTTTTTTTTTTCTTTTTTTGCATGTTGATAAATTGAGAACGACAAATTTATGTTAAGTTAATGAAAATTTTTACTATTTGTTGGTAAATTTTAATTTAATATTTTCATGTCGTTAGATTATTAATTTCAATATATAAATTTAATTTCTTACGTCCATGTATCTAAATTTGATATCTATCGTTATAAAAAAATTGATATCTCTTTTTTCTCTTTATACAATGTATCTCTTGTTTATTTTCCATTTTTTTTGTTCAACATCTAAATATTTTAATTGGTTTTTGTCTCTTATTATTTTATTAAAGAGTTAAAGATAAATTTAATTAGTTTAAGAATTTAACGGGTCACACATTAAGAATGGATAACGAGAGAACATATAATGTAATTAAATTGGACTTGATTATAAGGTTTGAGAAACTTAAGAATTAAATATGAGATACTTAATAAATAAGGAATAATACAAGATATTGAATTTTATTTAAGTTCAATTAGTATTTAGTAAAAATTAATCAAAGTATGATGACATTACTAAAATATCAAAAGCTTATTATAAATAGATATTTACTCTTAAGGAACTAATACTTCTTGCTTATTAATATTTATCCAATTTGTAGAGTTTTCTCAATCAGTTCGTATGGATACCACTAGAAACCGAACATTTATATAATTATTACCAATAATCAATTTTAAAATTTGATCCCAATAGAGTCACACAAAAAAAGATCAAGCTTCACAATAAGTTACAAAGTTATGATTTAAGATTTATTTGTTTTATACATTAGTTATGCTATAGAATTTAAAGTGGCTTGATTTTTGGAAGTAAAACAAAAAATTACCATTCTTATTCTACTGTGCACAAGATCATATTCTGTCTTGATTTTCTAACATTAAATTCACATCCAATTTCATCCTCTCACTGCTTTATGAACTTATTTATCATCAAAAAAATAAAGTTCAATTTTGTAACCCTTATTCCTTATTTTTCACTCATCTTACTTTATTTTCTTCCTTTTCTAATTCTTTTAATTATGAATAATCACTTTCATTCCCATTATTATTTTCCTTATATGTTCATTATAAATAAGTAAAAATGTCACAATAGAAGAGATTACATGTGTGTTTTGAGAAGAAAGACCTAAAATTGGTTTATCAATATAAGTATTTTACATTGTTTATAATCTACATTCAAATAAATATTAAAATATATGTAAAAGCTGAAATTTTTAAATTTTGATATGCAAAAATTAGTTACTAAATATCATAAATTTGAATTGACAGGCAGAGATTAGTTGCCAAATATCTTTTATTTTGACTCATGATAATATATCTAAATTTAAAATTAACATCAAATGCATCATGAATATTTTAAATTTAAAAAGTCACTGCACATAATTATGTCATAAAAATTATAACACTTAATTATATCATCATAGTGACACCATATATTTGTGTGTTAGTAGTTTTACTTACATTTTATTTGATGTCATATTATATGACACATAATTTTGATTCATTAAACAAATTAAGAAGAACGTTTGTAATATATGCATAACAATTATTGCTAAAAACTGATTATATATCAATTTTCATGTAGTGATTGAATTATATATAAAAAAATATTTTATTAGAATAAAAACTTAAAGAGGGTAATTTTGCTTAAGATAAGTTATAGTTCAAAGTTAAGATTTTATTCAGCTTTAAAAGTATACAAGATATCGATCAAATTTTAAAAATATTGATTATTGTAAATGTAATGTATTGTTAATTTTATCGTTAACCTTGCCGAAAAAGAGTCATTACCTCTTTTTCAATTACACGTGACAATATTATAATATTTTAAAAATCAAATGATGAAAAAAATGAAATTAAGAAATAGCCAAAGGGTTGGAAGCTACGAAACCCTAAAACACCCAAAATACATGGGCACTCGATTTGGAAGCATCCAACCTAAAAACTTTCAAATCCAAACATGTTTCTTTTGTATGCTAAATCTTGACAGTGTCTAACGCAGCACATAAGTGAAATTAACAACACAATTCCAAAACTCAAAATTGTAGAAATTGATTGAGAGAATCTGAAAAATATCAAATAAAAGTTCTGTATAAACATCACCAAAATCAAGTATTTATAGTCCTAAACATTCCCTAAAAATCATGAAATAAAAATACCTATTCTACTAACTCATGAATTCAAAACAAAATGGAAATTTAAGACAAAAACAACGTTACTGCAACATCGCTGGCAAAGAACTCTACTATTTTGATGCCATCATCCACTTCCACTTGCAAAGAAGTTGACCTCGAATTCTTATCGGCATAACCCAACTCACAATCATGTAAATATGGTGAAAGATCTGCAAAATTAAATGTAGAAGAAATGTTATCCTTCCATGATGATAGCTCAACAACATAGGCATTGTCATTATTTTTTTTTAATGTTAAATGGACCGTATTTCTTCTACTAAAGCTTATAACAGCCCCCAACAATTCTATTCTTAAAGAACACCATGACTCCATCTCCAACATCAAACAATTACACTCTCCATGGATCAACATAGGCTTTATACCTTGCATTTGCTTTCTCAATTTTTTTGCTTCACCTCCATTTGAATTTCTTGAGCCTTTTTAGCTATCTTTTCAGCACCAAAAGAAAAATTAGAAGATTTTGGCAATTTCATAAGATCAAGAGCATGATTTGGTACCTTCGTATAAACAACTGAAAATGGAGAACGACCAAGGCCACTATGAACATCATTGTTGTAGGCAAATTCAGCTTGTGCAATCAAAAATCCCAACTCTTTGGCTTGTCATGACATATACATCTTACCAAATTTTTACAGATCGATTTACGACCTCTTTCTGGTCATCGATTTGTGGTTGAGCTATGCTACTAAATTTAAGAGTAGAATCAAATAATCCCCATAAAGTCCTTCAAAAGTGACTCAAAAATTTAGTGTCACAATCAGAAGTAATTGGTTTAGGAACACCATGAAGTCTCACCACTTCTCTAAAAAAGAGCTTTGCAATTGCAGTAGCATACGCTGTCTTTTTACAAGGTAGAAAATGTGCCATTTTTGAAAATCAATCAACTACTACAAAGATAGAATCCATACCTTTTTGTGTTCTTGGAAATCCTAACACAAAGTCTATAGACAAATGTTCCCAAATAGCATTAGGAATTGACAATGGCATGTACAAACCAACATTAGAAGCGTGTCTCTTGTAAGTCTGGCTAGTTGTACACCTTTCTATAATGGAATCAATATCCCTTCTCATCTTTGGCCAATAGTACCTCTTCTTTATTTGTTCAAGAGTTTTGTCTCTGCCAAGATGACCAACTAAGCTTCCACCATGTAATTTTTTAATCACCTTCTCCCTAAGTGACATCCTTGGAAGATAAACTTTTATCAAAAATCCATCTTGCACATAAAAATCATAATGGGTTTTTTTAAAGCAAAAATTCCATATTTCCTTGAAGTCTTCATCATATATGTATAATTCTTTTTAATATTCAAGACCCGTCACTT
>JAOSBN010000008.1:8651386-8681818 GCA_027563595.1 Erythroxylum suave | reverse complement strand
GGCATAAAAGGAATATGTTAAAAAGTAATTGGATAAAGTTGTCTTTTTGTACTTTTGGTGCAATGAATAGTGTTACACCAAATTTGGTGTGTTACTATTCATTGCACCATTTTGGTGCAAGGATTTGGTGTCTTCCTTGGAGTGAATTTTTTGCACCAAAACACCAAATTTGGTGTTTTGGTGTCTTGGTTGGAGATGGCCTTAGATATATGACCTAATGTTTTATGTCACAAAAAAGCAAAACATTTATTTTATGCACTACGTTTATTTCCTATAATATAGTCAACGTGAAATAGAGATTTAGCAAAAACAACATTAAGATTGAAATGATATAAGCAATCAATTAAAATACTAGAACTATAATAGTACTCATATTTATATAAAGAAAACACACAATTTTCAATCTTAAAGTTAAAACCATCATCATCCAACTTTGCAATAGAAACTAAATTCCTAGCATAGTCAGGAACATAAAGACGCTTTTATAGATCCAGGTAATACCCAGTGTCTAAGATCAATATGTATGTCTCAATGCCCTCTATCCGTGCCTTTATTTTGCTCCTCATATATAAGAACTTTTTAGTTTCGTTTATGGCTTGGATTGAAAGGAACCTCTATTTAACATGTGACGTATGAGTAGTTGCACTAGAATCTAACCACCAGGTATTATTAGGTACTTCAATAAGATTTGATTCAAAACATACTGAGACATAGTATGTAGCTTTTTTTCCAAATCAAGCCTTTCTTTTAGAGCAATCCTTCTTGAAGTGACTAAGCTTCTTGCAGAAGTGATACCTCTTATCTTTATGAATTCGGCCCTCATTAACTTTATTGAGAGCTTTGTCCTTATCTTTGCCTTTCGTTCCTAGTTTGTTCTTGCTACTAGCTCCTTGATGAAATATGAGATGAACGAAGTGCTCCTTCATTTTCTTCAATCACCCTTTCTCCTGAACTAACGTGACCTTAATCTTTTGAAGGCTCTATTTTTCTTTAATGGTATTATAATTCACTTAGAACTGACCAAACCCTAAAGGAAGTGAGTTGATAATGAATTGTACAGGGAAGAACTCACTTACATCCATACCCATAGATTTCAAGTTTGCAGCTATGTTTGACATATGAGTTATATGATCGTAAATGAGCTATGACCAGTCAAACTTCTTGGTCATTAACTCACTCATTAAAGTCCCTACTATGGACTTGTCAGCCATATTAGATTGGGAGTATTCCTTAAGCTTCAACGTGAACTCATTTGCGTTATCCGTCTCAGGCATTGATGGCTTCACATTTTATACGATTGTCATTCGCATCAAATTCAAGCTCAGCCTGTTAAACCATCCCCAAGCCTCATAATAAGACTTGTTAGCTTCAGAACTAGTCTCAATTATGGCTGCGGGCCTTGCGTCTGAAACTATGGCCAAGTCCAAATTCATTACTCCCTGTTGGAACTAGATTTGTTCAAACCAATCTACACAATTCAGACCATTGAACTTGATCAAGCCATTTTCGAAAGCGAACAAATTAGTAGATGCTACAAATACAACATATAGCCCATGCATTAATGGTTTGAGTATACCTAAATGGATTTAAACTAATAATAACTTTGATTATGTATTTGAATTCTCCTTTGGGTGATATTTAAATACATAGCTGTAATCTATAATGATGCCAATAAAATTCATTATAATGGACAATCAATCATATTCTTGTCAACATGCATATTATCTTTGGATATACAATCATATTAAACAAAAAAATGTTGATAAGTCCCTTTAATGTCATTAATTATGAGCAACGGTTCACCTTTAAGTGACCTCCTAGCGTTATAATTAATAATCTCAAATTTCAGTTTAACCTTTATGTCATTTTAATAGCATCGTATCAACATAAACAATAGAAACATTCACAATTAAATGTTTAATTTTTTCAAGCTAGGTCACTTTAGTGACTAACAAGCTTTCCATGCAATAAACATTTAACACTTTGGTGACTAACAAACCATTCTAAATTACCATTATGTCATGTAGCACATTCAACATATAATAAGAAAATTTAATTCCAAACATTGCATAATGTAAAATATTCAAAGTATCAAATAAAACATATAATATGACACTGATTTTCAAAATTAAATTATACATAGAAAATTAAATCAATTATAAATTAAACAATCAATTATGACCCATCACAAAATTATTTTACTTAAGTTCAAAGTCAATAATTTATTTACTTAATAATCAAGGTTTCATAATATGACCCAAATTCAAAATCCGTAAAGTTAGGCCAAATTCATTTAATAACCCAATCTTATCCTTTAATGGCCCAAAGGTCTAAAAAAATATATCCCAAACATAATTCTTAGGCCAAAATTGGAAAAGCTTGTTTTCTAGCCCAAACAAGCAATGCCAAAAACGGTTATCTAGCTAGCGGGTGCGTGCAGTGCACACGCCAACCACTGCTCCCCTATGTCAGATGGGGCATATGCAAATCATGCACCCCATCTGCCCCCATGCGCCGATTATGGTTTCATCTTTTTTTTAGGTGAAAATCATCAAGACATTTACGAGAAGTTAAGAACAAAAATAAGATGTTTGAGTTTTCATTTCTTTTCAACAACTGTAAACACAAGTAGTAACGATTGTATCGTTTCCATTGTTTTGGTCAGACTCAAGTTTTCGTTTGTACGTGTCTAAGTTGAAATATCCAACAACACAAAAATAACACACAAGAAAAACAATGAAACCACTGTTAACATGAAAAATCAATTTCGGAACAGGCTCTAATACCAATTGTAAGACATTTATGGATCGATCTATTAAACCACACCTGAATCCATAATAGTGCTTATAAAGATTGATTCCCTCTCTACCTTATCTTCTTTAATTAGTTTCTGCAATGGTTTAGAAACCTCTCTTGATAGTTTTCTAAAACATACGAATAACCAACTAATATGTTTGTCATTGCATTTTATTTTAAAGAAAAGAGGGAAAGGCTCTTAGACCCATTTGAGGCCAATTCCTTAATACCCAATAATCATTATCTTAGGCCCTTTTCATTGGACTCAAATCCATAAGTGACATGAGCTACTAAATAATCTAACATTCACACAAGAACTCTATGATTATGAGTTTTCAAAAACTAATAATAAGATCTAATATTAAAACGCTTCAAAGTATGATGTGTCTATATAATTCATCTTTGAAGTGCTAGGTTAATAATTCATAAAATTATCTTTGTTACTTTAAAGGATTCAAGAGTATTGAATCCATCATTTCCACAAGTTATTAGAAACGAAAACTTCCAGTTTGATCAGTGCAGTAACTTCTATTATTGACCCAATTGACATATGATTTATAGTGGTTATAAAGGATGTTGGTTATTATATCAGAAGAAGTTCCTTGTTAATAAAAATTTTGATTGTTTCTTTTACTTTATTTTTTAATTTAAAATTTATCTTAATGGCCAAAAGTTTATAGATTGGGTTTAACTATCTGAAAACTCTTACATTTTAAGAAATCAAAATATACATATTTAATCTATAAAGACTCATCATTAGTGAAAAAATTTCAAATTCATATATAATTTTATTGCTTTAATAAATTTAAAGCCCCTTCGGTGTACAAAGATTCCCTCATTTCTTTTTAACTTTTGATAATTATGTTTTATCAATGGTCTGCAAAAAAATCTTCATTTTTCTTTCAATGTATTTAACAATCAACATTGAAATACTTATATGTAAGGCCATTAATTAACTGAAAGAATCAATTACAACATGTTGGCAATAAAAGCTATTTATTGTTCCAATTGTCAAATCTCTGATCTACTAGAGGATAATAATTGTTATTAGTAAGTTTGATGTATAAAGTTGAGATTCCTAAGTACTTCGTGGTCAACTACCATTCTTAGAAACTCGTAAAGTGGATTAATCTTTGAGGCGAAACATGAATTATCGACTAAACGTAGGTAAAACTCTTATTAGAATTGACTATCAACCTTAAACAATATTTTAAATATTTCAAAGCTTCAATAATATTAACTCGAGAGGAAGAAGAAATTTTAAATACTACAGCAGTGGGACATTGTTATATTTAAATCATATCTCAAATCTTTTGCTAAAGTTGTTTCTCTTATCCAATGAATAAGCTAGGTAATGCTTGTAGCACCATATTAGACCTTTTGCTAAAGGTTTTAGCAATTCTTTCTTCTCACATTATAGATATCGCAAAACTTAAAGTTGGCTTGAGAATCAAACTTTTGCTACTTTTATAGAAGAAATCTAGTGAATGGTTGAGTATTAACCATTTGTGATATAGTTAGAGTTTAATTTCACACAAATATGTTGATATATAAACATTAAGAAAAAAATGTTTAAGAACAGGTAGTTATATTTTCAAGTCACAGGGACATAGACACAACTCCTATTTGTTAAAAACCTGAAGAATATCTAGTTCTTATTTTATAATTTTCTTTTTATAACAAGCTAAAGTATAAAGCTTACTTTTTGTAAGTGGTGATTAGACCAAAGGACTTCAAACTAAGAGACTCCTAGATTGTAAGCTTTAAAAAGGGAGTCTCTATATAATCTAATTGTTCTTTGAAGTATTAGGTTAATAATTCATAAAATTATCTTTATTACTTGTAAGGAAATGAGAGTGTTGCATCGATAACTTCGACCAGTAGTTAGCAGAGATTTTAGATAAATATAAGATTCAAATAACATACATCTAGGAGACTAAATGGATTAGGGTAAAGTGAAAGAGACAGATATGTTCAAACCTTGGTATTCATGACATTCGAGACAACAATTAAGGGTATAAACTATTACAACAATTGTTGCACATAAGATAATGCGAGATCTCTTAAGGTTATAAATGAAAGTTTGTAAGGATGTTTCTAGTGATTTTGAGATGCCCAATATTATTTGTCAAAGAGACAAACTTAATTTAAGTATATATTTTTCACTTTTGTTACTTGTTAGAAATTAATCATCATTTTTTTTGTTGATAAGGTTATTTTTGTTGTCTTACAGTTGCTTAGTAGGACCAATTCGAAAATGGTATTCCAAAATTACAAAGATTTGCAATTCGAATTCTGAGTCAGTGTGTGAGTCAACAGAATGTGAAAGGAATCGGAACACACTTGAATTCATTCATTACAAGAAAAAGAATATATTGGAATATAAAATATTGAATGACTTGATTTTCGTTTGATATAATTTAAAGTTTCAAGAAATGTAAGTTATTATTATTATTATTATTAAGTTGAATATAATTTCTTATAATTTTTAATTATTTTATTTTATTTGTTTACTAAGATTCTTAATAAAACAAGTAATTATGTTGATCCAATTTGCCTTGATCATATCAAATTTTTAGTGAATTGAGTTTCTGATGACTCAAGTTTAATAGAAGAGAGTGACATGGAAAATAATTTTAGATGGAAAAGTATTGATATATTGTTTGGTGTAACGAATTCAAATGATGGTGATGGTGATGTTCCCCTCAATGATAAGAATTTTGTACCAAACAAGAATTAGAGTCAATGCAATTTAAGCAAATATTAAATTAAATAAAGTTACAGGTTTTGCATTCTTCTCTTCTTTTAATTTCACTTATAATTGATGCATATGTTAAATTATATATATGTAATATAAATATAAAACTTTTAATTATAAATATTTTTGTTTTAGATTTCATTTTTAATTGATTGTGTTTCTCAACACGAAGTCTTGTTGTGATACTTATGGAGTCATAGAATTTTATTATTCTTTCTATTTAATACTTTGATGTAATTATATTTTATTATATGATGGAATTGCAACATTTTAAGTATTTTATATTATCCTTTATTTTATATATGTATGATGATTAAACAATTTTTTATATTAATTGTTATCATTATTTATATACAAAATATATGAAAAGTGATATTAATAAAAATAAATAGATTATTGTTATTTCAAAATTTTATTGTTATGATTTTGGAGAAATGATTATGTAACATATTGAGGAATTAATTTGTAATTTTAAAACTATTTTATAGTATTAAAATTTATCGAAACATTATTTATATTGATTGGTGTCAATATAATATACTGTACTAGATTTAAATCCAGTACCAACACCGCTATAATATTCATAATATTGGATTAGACATTGTTATTGAATGATAGCTCAACTCCGTCAAACTGATTTGACCTTGATACATGACATACATATATACCAAAATCATCATAAAAAGAAAGACAAGTACGTCGACGCATTCGATCATAAAATGAAAGAAAATGCACTAAGTTTGCCATTTTTTCAAAAAGCAACAGTCATATACTGCTTCTTCTTCTTTCAAATGATTTTCTAACAAAATCTATCCCCTTGTTCGTCTTTATTCTCAAAGGCAACACTTCTCAAATGCGATTTCTGACCTATGGTAGGGGGCTAGTACCGATTGGAGGTCTTTAGAGTCTTCATTAATTTTTTTAAAATCAGATTGGAAATTAAAAAGTTAAATTTTAAAATTTTAAAAATTTAATCAATATTAAATCGTCATAAAATTAATTAAAGATTAAAATAAAATTTAAAAATTGATTAAAAAACGATTATTTTTACCGGTCGAAAATTTTTAAGTTTATTTAAAAAAGGAGATTGTTAAATAAAAATTTATCATTTTATTTTAAAAAACTAATTAGTTTATGAAATTTTTTTATTAATTAATAAATTGATCAATCTTTTATAATAAAATTATTAAACTAAATCAAATTGAAAAGTTTAAAACTAAATGAAAAAATTAATTGATTTAAAGTTTTCATTGTAAAACCGACCGAACCGGTTCAATTTTAAAAACATTGGTCTTTGCTAATTTGGATAACAAGTTTTGGTGTTTTGTAATTTGTAATTACTTCTAACTAAATTGCAATCAGTTTATCGTTCATAGATAATTTCGTTGTTATCTTTAATGCTTAAGTTTTCTTTGCCATATATGGACTATCCTGTCCATCCATGTCTTATATTTTTGGATATATATATATATATATACCGTTCCCATCCTTTATTTACTTACGGTTTTTGGTTATAAAGGTGTTAGTTATGTACTCCATATGAACAAGCGTATCACGGAATATGTGTGCTACAGAGTTAGGTAGTGGAGGCCACTAGTATCCTTTGATTTTTATATGTGGCTTCGCTTCAGTTACCACCTTCTTATATATGTATTCGGTTACACTACAGGGTATTAAAAGATACAGATATGGATATGCAAGAGAAGAATGGGAATGCTACCGAAAATGTTCGAAAGGAACTTGAGCGAAAGCCTGACGCTGGAGCTATTTTTGTGCTCCAATCCAAAGGTACTTACCCTACGTAAACCGACCAATGTCTTTATAGCCTCAAAGTGAAACAGCATGCATTCATTGTTCGTGCAGGTACAGTTATGGACTGATTGTTTTCTTGTTCCAATGTGCCTCCCTAAGATCTCTATCTCATTTTTCTTCTTGAGTTCCTCTTTATTATACGATCCCGCTGGCTGAAAACTCGAACAACCTGCTTTCTGATATGCAAACTCATTTGTTGCGATAATCTTTTTATATTGTTTTAGTGGTTATAGTTCAATGAATTGGATACGACATTGGTAAAAAAAAATGTAGACCATATTACTCAACTAGTGGACTCTGTTCCCCAAGGATGAAACGTGCCAGATTGGTTGTTAAGGAGTAGCTCATTGACACCTAAAATAAGAAGAGCGGGCATTACATATATATGATTTTGGTGAAAGCTTAGGTAATGCATATATATATATAACACCAAAACTACGTTAGTCTAATGACCCAAATCGAACCTCTACGAGGGCTGCCATGTAGTGGGGCAGCTTTACTCCAAGCAATATGCTTGATTCTTGCTAGAGGGATACCACTGAGCCATATGGTCTCTTCCAATGCAGACAGGTCATTTTAGGTCATACTTTAAATATTATTATGGGACAACCAATTAAAAGATGAAATGCTAGCCTTAGTTGGGATATAATTTATTGATGAAAGTTTTTTTTCGTTATATTTCCTTGTCAAATGGTGTCAACAGTCAATACTGAAAAATTAAGGGACATGCAAAGCAAAAAGATGAAAGATGACAATTTACTTGCATGTTATGTTATATGTATATGTACATGTGCATGAGATGAAGAACAGTACACGTTAAATGTATATAGGATCATGGGTGCACTGTGGATACCACCTAACAACATCGATAGTTGGACCAGCTCTTATGAGTCTACCATACGCTTTCAAATTCCTTGGATGGGCTGCCGGTATTTGTTTTCTGGTCATCGGAGCTCTGGTCACTTTCTATTCTTACAACTTGTTGTCTGTGCTTCTTGACCATCATGCTCAATTGGGTCATCGCCAGCTTCGCTTTAGAGACCTGGCTGATCAAATATTGGGTACTTACCACTTTATGATTCTCGATCAGTTCTCATTTAGATTCAGTACCTAAATACTAAATTATTATAATAATCATGGAGGTAAAAACAGCAAAGGACACTATAATGTGAGGCATATTAATTAATGGAGATCATTTTTTGCATTATGATCTAAAGTTTATAGGAGATGGGTACAAAACTAATTAAGAGAACAACTTTATGCATGGTTATATCCACTTTTAAAGACAAAATCGAACATAAGGATAGAATAAAATCTTTTATTCAATTTATTTAAAAGGTTTTATTCACATAGCATCATTCGATACTCTCTTATATATAAAATATTGCATCCGTAAGCTCAGACATATTCAGCATTTTACATGAAAATCTGATTGTGTGATAGGGCCAAGAATGGGAAGGTTTCTTGTTGGTCCAATACAGTTCATGGTCTGTTATGGTGCCGTTATTTCTTGCACTCTTCTTGGTGGGCAATGCATGAAGGTCTGACTTCACTCTACCAAACATTTTCGTTCATGGCAAGTACATTTTGATTCAAGAACATAAACAAATGTAAGATCTTAACCTTCTGCGTTGTCTGGTCATCAGACAGTCTACATTCTTTCAAGGCCAAGTGGAAGCATAAAGCTTTATGAGTTTGTGATCATATTTGGGTGTCTAATGTTGATACTGGCTCAACTTCCATCGTTTCACTCCCTCAGGCACATCAACTTCATATCTTTGCTTCTTTGCTTGGCTTATAGTGCCTGTGCTACCGCCGGTTCCATTGTTATTGGTAATCTAGTAAAGCATGCTTAACATGAACCGCGACTAAGTTTATTGATTTGGTAAGTTTATTTCAGGAACGGCTTGGATTCTGTTGCAGGACATTCATCCAAGGAGCCAAAGGACTACTCTGTAACCGGAAGCACTCAAGATCGTGTTTTTGGTATCTTTAATGCGACTGCCATAATTGCAACAGCACATGGCAATGGGATTATCCCAGAAATTCAGGTCTGACTTGATCCACTAACCTTTGATTATTGGCCTCGACCTTAATTTTGTTGCTACAGATTATAAGAAAAAGAAAAAGTTTTACAGATTGGCATATTTTGCTTACAGGCAACTGTAGCACCACCTGTGAAAGGGAAGATGTTCAGAGGACTTTGTATGTGCTATATCGTACTTGCGATAACGTTTTTAAGCGTTGCCATATCTGGTTACTGGGCATTCGGCAACATAAGTGAAGGCCTTATCCTCAGCAACTTTGTAAAAGATGGGGTAATCTTGGTACCTAAATGGATCATCTTGTTGCCCAACATCTTCACTATTTTACAACTCTTATCAATTGCTGCGGTAAGAGCATCCCCTTTTTTCTGGCTGATGCATTAACAAAAACATTGGTGTGCACAGAGCAAAGTAAATGGTTTCCTGCCCACAGATTTACTTGCAGCCTACAAATGTTGTGCTGGAGCAAGGTTTTGGGGACCCAACAAGTCCACAGTTCTCTGCTCGTAATGTTATTCCAAGGGTTCTCACAAGGTCGCTGTCTGTCGTTATATCAACTACAATAGCAGCAATGTTTCCATTCTTCGGCGACATCAATTCGTTGATTGGCGCATTTGGCTTCGTGCCTCTAGACATTATACTTCCAGTTGTTTTTTACAACTTGACGTTCAAGAAATCAAAGAGCAGCCTGATTTTCTGGTTGAATGTCATTATAGCCATCACTTTCACAGCAGTAGGGGTACTAGCGGCAATTGCAGCCGTTAGGCAAATCAGTCTTGATGCCCAAACCTATCAATTATTCGCTAATGTTTGATCGGCTTATAAGGAATTGGACCGTTATTACTGGAAGCTATTCTATAGATTCACAAATGGTAGTGTCTTTGGATATATATATTTATAACACATATAAACAAACCCGCTAAGTAAACTCGTATCGATGCTGAATATGATAAACCTTTTGTAGGAAAGTAACAAACATGATAGGTTTATACGATCCAAAAGCACATCTTTTTGCTGCATTGCATTTCATCATCAGAATAAAAAGGATGGTTCACAGTGAGCTGTTGTTATTCTGATTCACAGTGAGCTGTTTTCTCCCTTCAATTTGCTGACATCTCCACAAAACATCTCCAACCCAAGCTTATGAAAGGCTTCTATTTTTTAATTTAGCAAGCTCTACCAAGGACACGACACTTCATATAACATCTCCAATTACGTCGGCATTGTCAAGCACGAGTAATAGGAACCCTGGAAAACAGAAATTGTGAACTAGTAGCATTTTCATGACAAGGCATTTGAGCACCAATATCCGGAGACATTCTTTGACGTAAAATGGGCTGCGAGGACCGCAACGCATTTTGGCTAACCTCATTTTGATAATCAGGACTGATATTTTGGTTTATAGAGGCTGCATTAGCTGCTTCTCCATTCAATGGTTCAAAAAGTACAGAAGTTGGTGTGGTGCAACTCTCTTCAAGTTTTGTTGTTGTAACAGTTCGTGTGGGAAATTTTGCTTTGGTAGGTAAAATGGTAGCTGTAGAAGACTCATTTGACTGCCTCATTTTCAGCTCCCTACTAATGTTCTGCTTAAAACTGGCGACAATGAGCTGATGAATCAGAGAGAAATCACACGTGAGTGAAGCCGCAAGTATAAGCTAGCTGATAGACTGATAATTCACATTGGATATTCAAATATATATATATATATATATATATATGGACACATCTTTTGGTCATTTCAAGGATTCAGAACACAATTCATGCAATGGAAAGGGTTAAATCCTGTGAAAGTTAAGGAAGCCTGAATGTTTTTGGCTGTTATTTGTATATATATAAACGTAGAATATACCTGAATTGGGCCGCCAGCCACTAAACAGGCCGCAACAGAGCCACCAAAAACCCGACCATCAGAGCTAGCCAGTGAGACACTTAACATGCCAATTTTGGACTTTGAACCACTCAATTCACTAAATGTAAAAGTTCCGGACCGACACAGAATCTCAAAACGTCCCTGAAACGTGGAAAGAGTAAGAGGGTTCAATCATCATCACCAATTAGGCTAGGCTCACATAGAAAACAACGTACAGGGGAACCACAAAACTATAGTTTAAACCACTTTTTGTTGCCTACAAAATATTTGCAACCAATGCCTTCAAGATATCCTGTCAGATTGCCGTAAAAAGAACAAAAGGAAAAGTTTAAATCAGGATGAGTCACACCTCGCATCTTAAAATTCCACCCGAAGATTCTGGTTGCCGTAAGGTGACGGATGAGATGGCACCGGTAGCAGACAGAACACAGATTGCTCGACGACCCAATTGAGAAAAAATCTTTAACTTTTGGAAAACGTCCTGCAACAAAATCAAGATGAAAAGCCAAATTGCAAGAAGAAAGTACTAAGGAATGAATGATATGCCAAACCAGAGCAAAAGCAATGAATGATCAAATGTCTGCATACTTCAGCAATATTCTATCTCGACTATATCATTCATACCTCTCCTGTATCTACAGTTAATACATGAGGAATGAAGTTTCCACCAGCTGTTTCCATTACAGTACCACCTTCAGAAAAGAAATATTTCACATCGTAAGAATCTGACAGTTAAGATTGTTCATCATAATGAATATGTCTTAAACAGTGAGATTTATCTAATTGAAGTGGCTTAACACTTTTCCGGTGACAACTAAAACAGTAGTTTAATTTAGTGTCCTTTTTTAATTACTTAATTCAAAGAATTAGCGTACATCCTCCCAACACTATCAATTGCAAATACAAAAACAGTTACCCCCATCAATTCCACTTACAAATAATCAATCAACAACATCATAAGACGTATATGTTTAACTTGTTACAGGTAGTAATAAATATGTTATATGTAGACATAAATATGTGCGTCAACTCAAAACTCACCAAGAGCAGCCAAGAGCTGCAGTTTACCGGAACCACGAGGCCTTCCTCTGCCACGTTTCATTCCTGGCACGGTTGTAGGTGAGGAAAAGGCCTGAGAAGGAAACGACCCCATGCACACTCTTTTGCTGCCACCGCCACCTGTGTTGTCACTGTACTTTGTTGTCCTCCCTCTCTTTCTTTTCACCACCGTTTCGTTATTAACATCAACGAAAGATGATGATCCCATTCTTGACTCTCCTCCGCCACCGCCACCTACTTCAGCCACCACAATGCTCGTCTCTCCGCCGATGCTAACTGTCCCCTCCTGCACCTGCATCACGTGAGACGGAGTGGCTGAGGCGGAGACAGGGTTTCCCTCTTCCATGCTATTCCTTCAAAACTGTCCCCTACAAAACCAAAGTTAACACACTTCAGCGGCAAACGCAAGTATATACATATACCTACGTGCCTGTCGGTGTGTCCAGTCCACAGAAGTACAAGAAGAGAAGAGGTTGGTAGGACTTGGAGGGTTTCGCAACCGTGAGTGTGAACAAGCGTAGCGGTGCCCAAATCTTAGGGTGGTCCTAGCTTCCCAGTTCCCTCCCGTCTTAGTCTTACAAGCATTATCAACTATGCGGAGGCGAAGCGTTTATTTTATACATTGGTCCCTGCGTTTTCCAGAAATGCCCCTTCGGGACACGTGGTTGTAACGGTTTTATAGTCAATTAACCGGAGGACTTTCTGTAGTGCTTAATTTACAGATACGTCTTATTTATTTATATTTATAGGATTATATTTCCATACGTGTTTTGTTTAAAAATTGCATTATTTGGTAAATATATTATTAATAAATTGACAGGTTTTTACTGAAACAGTAACAAATCTTAACAAGAGGACATAAATTTGTGTCCTTCCTAACATAAGATCACACGTGTAAATTGATTTAATTAGAACCAAAATACTATAGGAATGACATTAATTTGCATACCTGATTGATTCTAGTGTTCCCATTTAGTTCTATTGAAATACTGTTTCAATAAATCACTCCCATTAGAAAATCAACTTATGTAAACAGATCATTTAAATTAAAGGGGATACAGATTTCACCACTCAGAAACTGTTTAGCATCTACCCATAGAAAACAATGGAATAGATAAATTTTCACCATTCCCACATAAAACTTGTTCTGGATGAACGGTTTGGATTTAGACGCCTAGGGATCAACTATAACAACACAGGGGTTGTGACAGAATTAACCATTTAATCATAAGAGGACGGGATTTCGCATTCCAGTAAGCTCAATCCAACTGGTGATTTCGGTCTCCTGGTCAAGTCTTCCAACATGGAGCTAGATCACTCAAAACTTACACTGGATTGATAGCAACGAAAATGATACCAGCACCCAATTTGTTATAGACAGAAACTATTTGAAACGCAACTCAGATTTCAATGCAGGCTATACTCAAATGGCTTTGCCTGGTAAATCTTAACTGCTAAAAGTTTGTGTCAAAAGTTTGAACTTTAGTAGACAGTCGTTAGTACCATCTTCAATAAAGACATACAAATCGACTCTTCCATCTTTATAGCTGAAAGATCATTTGAGACAAAACGAACTTTAAGTTCTACTAGTCAACAAAAGACACTTTTCTTATATTCATTCAGGTATTTACCAATAGTTACATGACACCACTCCATGTTTTAAGTTTCAACAAATAAGCGTACCGCTCCCTCGGTTACCAACTCACAATTACAATATCAGAGTTAAATAATGCCACCTTTTTTAAAAAACAGGATTACGACTGCTCGAAAAGCTATGTAATTGGGGAACCAGCTTTTTGCATGGACTTGTATATGTACACCAGCAGCGTCTGCTCATGATTCCGGCTTGTTAGATCTCCCTGATTTTGCCGAGCTATATAGTGCGTTTGAGTGCAATTCATTTTTCCGGTCATTGGCCCAATTGTAGTTCCACCAGCGCAAACACCACAAGCAACCATGCACCAGGACCATATCCAAAATTGTGGCCTGCAGTTTACTGCGAAAAGGGACCATAGCATACTATCCGTAAACCAAGTTACCCTTTCCCTTTCCCTCTTCGAAGTGGTAAATTCCCCTCATAAACAACTTCAAGTTCTCACTAACGTCTTGATGTCCAGTGACGAAACCTTCCAACTCAAGTGGTCTACGTAAAGAGCATTTTCAGCTCTTCAATTCGAGCACTTCGAACTTCTTGATCAGTCAAGGCACCAGAGATCATCCGCTGCTTCCGTGCTTGAACTGCTTCCATTCTTTCCTCAACTGTCCCCTGCCATTTAGTTAAATACTTAAGTGTACAAAGTTAAATTGCATAAACATGTAGAACATATAAGAATCTGCATGCAAGTGAAAGCAGCAGAAATGTCTATAACTTGAGAAGAAACTCTCTCTTATTCCTATTAATAATGTAAAATAGTGAGATTTTGCTCTCTTGGTAGAAATAGAAGTACTGAATTAAGTTAGTTGATCAATGGTCATGAAAAAAATCAATAAGTTGAAGTCGCATAAATTCCAAGTTCAGGGGAGAAAACAGACCTTAACAATGAATCGCTTGATTGTCACTGGTTTGGTTTGTCCAATGCGATGTATTCGCATGACAGCTTGTTCTTCCACGGCTGGATTCCACCATGGGTCCTAAGAAAAATGCTTGACATCAGTATAATAGTCAAAGTAACCAAGTTACAAACCCCCAAACAATGAACTCTAGAAAAAGGAAAGGAGACAATGTGCTATTAACTTTGAGAACCTAGAAAGTCAATCCTGAATTACATCCACACAAAAAAAAGCTTATATCCTCACAGAAATCTTCCTTCAACCTCTAAACAACAAACAATTTTGCCTCCTTAAGGCCATAATGTCATCCAAGGTATAGGAGCTCAAAATAAAGTTATCAATAGACATACAAAAGACAAGTAACAAGAGAAAAGTTTGTCCAAGAGAATGACCAGATTACAAGTTAAAGATGATAACTTTATATTGAACACACCATGATAAAGGCATTGGATGCTGCTGTTAGATTTATCCCAACCCCTCCAGCCTTCAACGACATCAGCAAAACCTAAAGTGGATTTAAACCAATAATATTCTCAGACCAAAGGCATTATATGAAAAGATGACTTCATACTGATCATCAAGAAGGTAAATAAAAAAAAAAAAAAAGTGAGTAGAAAACTGAAGGAGGTTAGCAGACCATAACACTATTATCTTCTGAAAATTGTTTTATTACTCGTTCACGCTGCTGTTGGTTTAAAGTCCCATCAAGGCGAAGAAATGAAATGTTTCTCCTGGCCAAAATGGAAATTTTGTTATTTCAGGAAGGAACAACCTAAAGCTCTGCTTCAAAAGAAATCTGGAACATCAGAAGATGATATCAACCACAATGAGGAAATATGCGAAAGATCAGATATCAACCACAACCTGCATAAAGCTAATACCCATATCAACTTGTACAGAACAAGCATATAGAACTCATTATTATTAAGTTCTGTAATACTATGAAAAAATGTCAATATGCTACACATCCCTACGTCAACAGAAGAAAATAATTCAAAGGAGCAGAAAGAACTACCACAAGAAGCTCATCCAACAATTCACATACCTCTACAAAATTTTCAGCAGTTGCAAAATTGTTACCTAGAAAGAGGGATTTGTAAGAGGTCCAGAAAGGCAGTCCACTGACTGAAAACAATGCTCTTAGAGCCTGAAGAACAAAGAGTTTCTAATTCTTTCAATAAAACTACTATTTTGGCTGATTCAACCCAGTTTTTCTTAACATCAATCCTGAATCTACTGCCAGTTGGTGCCGTAATAAGCTCTTGTTTACTAACCATTTTCCTGCAACAGAAGAATAGCTTAATATGGATAAGTGAATTCTGTTCTCAGTTCTTGTATCAGAAACCATCAGCTAGGAAGAGATTGTATAATCCAGAATGATATTGAGCAAAAATCATGGAATCAACCGAAAACGATATGTTGCAAAAGCTTCAAACAATGCATTCTTCAGCCTATAATAGTAATTTGCAGTCAACGGATTGATTCCAAGATCTCATACAAAAGCTTTTTTGTTCTTGAATTCTTAGACTTCCTTAAATAGAATTAAGCAAAGAGGTGAGGGCTTCAAAACATGCATTCCATTGATTTAGAACAAAGCTCTCAAAACTTGAACAACTTTTTCAAGAGATCCATAACTTCAAATATACATTTTTTTTTTATCAAGATCATTCTGGTATCTTGTCAGTTCTAGCTGCTATAAGCTCTTACCTAATGCACTTCTTATCAAAAGAAAAATATCGAAAGCATAAATTGCAAAACACTTTAAGGAGAACAATATGTATTCCAATGGAAAAATAAAGGATAATTCTTAATATACCTACAAACAGGACATAAACCAGATGCAGGACTTTTCCAACTTGCCAACAGACATTCTCGACATATACGGTGAGCGCAGGGTGTCAATATTGCATCCTCAAAAGCTTCAAGACATATAGGACACTCTCCCTGTTCCCCCTTGCGCAGCTCTTCCACAACTTCTTGAACATATGCCAGTGAAGGCACACAGTTGGCTTCCCTATCCAGTGCATTTTCGCCCATTTTGAGGAAACGTTTGGCTAGCTTATCTAAATCAGAATATTCCTGGGTATCTCCTCGACTGGTACATCAAATAAAACCAATCAGGTAGTGAATCCCATTAAATGAAAATGTGAAGAAATCATACACTTGCACAAGCCTAAAAGGTATTTATTAAGCAGCCCCACAATACCTATAAAGTCTTACTAGCAAAAGAGCAGATAAAGACTAGAAAAACGGAATAAAGTATCAGTAAAAGAAACACATAGGATTTAACAAAATCTATAGCTCTTATGATTCGACAAGGGCACAATAGCAGAATAAAACCCGCAAAAAGATTTCTCAATACCATATCAAACCCAAAACAATATGACAGAGGTGGAAGGGAAAGGTAAATAGCCAGCATACATCTACACAGAATACTTTCATAAACAGCAACATTTTTATTCCCATTGAAAATCATTCCAATAGACCAGCACATTGAAAAAAAAAAGAAGTTGACTAGTCTAAACCTCATCACAAGAAATGGATGATCACAACATTGACGAAGACGTAAAAGCAACTCCAGAATTGACGCATAATTATGAAGAACACGCCCTTGCTCAACAAACTGATCAAACTTCACCTGAAAAGGTATATGTTGTGTAGAAGGAATGAGATGAGGAAAAATATTAATATGACTATATGAAACACATGACAAAAGCCATACGGACCTTTGATCGTTTAAACAAAGCTTCATAGAAATCTCTTTCAGTGTCTGTTAGTTCGCAATAAATCATTTGAATATCAGCTGGAGGAAGAACTAGAATTGGCCTGCAGATAGAAAGGATTTAAGAAATAATTTACAAGAGACTAAGACACTGTAATCTGCTCTTAACCAACATATTCACCTTCCTTCCTTGTCTGTGCTAGACTTTGTTCTCCTCAACATAATAGGTTTTAAAATGGACTGAACCAACTTTAAGCCTCTTTCATCACCCTCCTCAAATGGTTTCTGGACAAGTTTGTTCCACCTATTTAATGTAAAAAGATCCAGTAAATATCAGAATAATATATTGGGTCTCAGAAATACTAATTGTGAGACAAACAAAGGATTTGAATAACATAGTTAACCAACCCCACAATGTTTGCAGTTCAAAGCTTTGATATCCAGTTCAAGAACTAATTTAATATTGCAGGCCTCCTTCCAGTCCTAGTACTGAATATAATATGATCTAAAGTTATGACAACCATTTAACTCTAAATCTTATGGTTCCACTTTGCTTAAAAATAAAATATTCTAACAAACACATTCAACTAAATATATTATAATTTCCTCACACCCTAACCTTAAATAGTAGTCTCAGAAGGCTATCGCAGAATGTACAATTACCCAATATAACTTTAAATAAGAATGTAAGCAATAGGCATTTAAACCATGGGCCACTATTGAGATTTAACTATGATCCTTCCTACAATTTCTGCAACCAATGAAGAAAAAATAAGATGGCAACATTCACTCTGGCAGAAAGAAGGACAAGATTTACCATGCCCAACTTTGCCAAGGTTCAACTTTCAAAAATCGAAGAAGGCTGTAGATGTCCTCCAAGTTGTTCTGACACAAAGAAATGCAACATCAAAATGTCACATGCTATAGATATAATCAAGCTTTCCATGTGTATAATGGAAACTTCCACCTCACAATGTAAATAGACATCAAGAACTCAAGAGGATTGACATCAAATCCAAAGCTAATAAATAACCCACTATTTCTTTTTCTGGAGAAAGGGAGTAGGAAAGTCTGAGACACTACCTGGATTGGGGTGCCAGTAAGACACCAGCGAAGACGTGCAACCAGAGAAGCAGCAGCAATAGAAATTTGACTTTTTGAGGATTTTATGGTATGTGCCTCATCAAGAATCACCCTAAACCATTGGACAGAATATAGTCCCCTATTCTCTTCAGCATCCTGTGAAGGAATTAACAAAATTCAAGTAAGAGCTATATTCCTTTAAAGTATACAAATATGTTGACAAAAATACAGGAGAATAAGTAGAACATACTGTAATACCTCCGTTGAAAACTCTGAGGTTAACACTCCATATGTAGTTATCACCACATCATACTGAGCCAATAGTTTAGCATCCTTAACTCTACTTTGACCATAATGAAGACAAAGAGACAACGAACCAGGTTCTGCATGAGTTTCTATCTCTGCCTGTGCCAAAAAATAATTACAGACTTTAATCGAGAAATGGCAATACATTAACTCCTCAATCATAAGCAATATCAATTTAATACATTTAATTGCAATAAGTATCATGCAGGGTATGCATTAAATACCATCAATTATTACCTTCCACTGGCTGAGTAAAGTCATAGGACATACAACCAGGTTCCCACCATTTAGCAGGATCTTCTTTTGCTCTTCCAATTTATTAGAAGCCACCAAATTTTCTTCCTTGTTCATGGGATTTAGACACTGTTCTGGAAGATAGGTAACTTCAGTGCTCTTACTTGAAAGCTGACATGTAGATGGATTAACTGATGACCCACCCCTTTCGGTATGAGTAAGTAAAAGAGCTATGGTCATAATGGTCTTTCCAAGGCCCATAGCATCTGCCAAAATCTTCAAAAATATGACACGATAAGCATATATAAGCGGTAAACATAATCTGACGTTCTGACATTCAAACAAGGCAGGAGAAACATACTCCTCCTCTGGCCATTTTAAGTGTGCTTGGGAATTCTGTGGTGGCATCACCGGAAAAGGCGTTCAGATACACAACAAACTTCCTCCTGTGAAGCCAAATAACTCATTAATAGTCATTACAGCAATTGAATTTCTATACAAAAAGGAGATATCAAACATACTCCTCCCCTAATTGATAAGCCTCCCAACATGGATGAAGGGTTGATGCATCGTCAATGCATTTTCCCTTCTCCAATTGAACCATCCAATGTAACGCTTGCTTTTGGTAAGGTCGAAGTTCACACTGAAGTGTGCTAGGAGGGTCCATTTCCTAATTACAAAAAATTCCATGTTAGATGCTTGTTCAAGTTCCACTTTTACAATAGCATCTTTTATCCTTAGCATTACCTCTAACTCAGAGGAGCATCCAACCCCAACAATATTTTCCAGATCAGCATCTGTGATGGGTTCCCCATTTTCAGCTTCATCTCCATCTCCATGTCCAGACTGATCTCTCAACTTGCTGGCAAGTGACGTAGAAAGACCAGAAAATTCCTATGTAGGTGAATAATCCCTACTAAGTTAAGTGAAGATTGGGCAATAAACTTGTGAAATACAAATGACTGTTTTACTACCTTTGAGTTTGAAGGCCGCTTCCTTGTGTTCAAATCAGCTGGAGTAAATTCTGCCTGGTTATGATAAAGAATTCATTATCCACATTTGGACTAATATCCTTGTACACACAATCAAGTCCATCACATAGCAAATTAAAGGCTTCAGACTTCAAAGGAATGATAAAAATTGAGTCAAACAGAAGATTTCACCTTCTGAGATGGAGGCAAGCCAATCAAACGGAACAAGTTTGGCAGTGGATGAACGACCGTTTCTGCAGAGGTAGTGCTGGCTGCCTTAAGTGAGAAATGCTGGGGCTTGTTGAACATGGCACTATTTAGATAAACACTAAAACAGAAAGGGCGGAAAAAAGTGAAAATCCATCTGTAAATTTAATATTAAGTCTTGAAATAGCAGTCTTACTGCTCCATCAAAAGATTCATCACCAATTTTGCAAAAGCACATACAAGGTGTAATAATACCTTACTGACAATACAATAGTATCCATTATGCCCAACACCTCAGGAGCCGCCTTACAGCACCCAAAAACATTAACTTTCTTGTCTCTCACTAGAGGCAGAAGACACCGAGACCATTCATTAGGTATTCGACCAATCTGTCACAACCCATCAAAAGCACAACACAGAAAACACCAGTCAAACATATGAATAATTTTAATAGAAAGATGCAAACAAAGGGCTTAACTCTCCAGACAATGCTAAACCAAATGATTGATCCTTATAAAGTTTTCACTCCGCAAAAATCATCATTGTCATTACAACAACAATTACTAGCAAAACGACATATTTATGCCGCTTGTCCAGGTACCTCTCCACTCTCTTTGGTGGAAAATCTCACAATCTCCGAACATGCCGCTGTTGCCGCAAACTTTCCTTTGTGAAAAGCCTTTCTGGACGCTGGTGATCTCAAACTTTCACTCTTCTGGGAAAATGTAAATATCACTTCATCTCCAGGCTTCACTTTCCTCCCTTTACACGTAGACAATCCTGACACTTCACTGCTACCCACATACCACCACTCACTCCCTAGAGTACTAAATGCCCTCGCATTGACAACATCTACGCTATAATTCACATGGCAATTTTCTTCCTCTTTATTCACTCGCTTCGGTTTCGGATAAGGTAGTAATTCTAGACATACTTTGGGGGTCCCTGGAGTCTGGAGTTCCTTTTTGGATGTGGAATCCCCCCGATTCTTCTCCGCTCTATCCACTCGTTCTGACTTTTGGGTAACAGCATTAGGGTTTGGGGCTGAGATTCTGTGGGATTGGGATTGGGTTATGTGTTTTGTACGAAAATTAGGAGTGTCGAAGATGATGTTGATGGCAGCAGTAGGATTGCTGTTTGAGAGATGGAGAGCTCTGATTATGTCCATGTCGGAGAAGCCCGGCCCCACCACGGACCGCACTGTGGATAGAAGATCGTCGGTAACCTTGTTCCCCATGTATAGTGGCTTATATACACGGCAACACTAATTGCTTAATCACAGAGACTGGGACTGAGAAACTAAAGAAAACAAAACGGCGGGGCGGTAGAGTACAGAGGAAGAAGAAGATCAAGAAGAAGAAGAAAGAAGGCGCGTTGGATATATAAGGGAAATAAAAATTTCTCATCTTTCCCGCCACTAATTCTATCGGAGGGAAAAAGCAAACAGTGATATTATTACTTTTGTTTTATTTTTTAGCGAAGGAGAATGTGTCGGGCCCATCCAACCCGGCCTAACTTAACCCGGTTTGAGTTAGCCAATTCAGAGATAAAATGACGTTATTTTAATTAAAAAAACCTTATTTTTTATTTTTTAAAAATATATAAAAAAAATCAAATCAGGCCCAACTCGCCTGTAGTTGGGTAAGGCTAGAAGCACTTGACACTTTGACTTGGTATATTATCATCTGTTTTTGCGGGTTTAACGGAATTGTAATTTGATAACTGTTTAAAGTATATTAGATTTAATAATTAAGTTTAAAAGTTAAATTAAATTGATTGAATTATTGAATATTTTTTTGAAATTAAAGAGTATTTTTAAAATTTAGAAATCACAAAAAAATTAAAAATTAAGTAAAATGTTATATCAATCTAACATAATAAAAAGTCCCATCAATCAAAATTTTAAAATATACAAATATTTTAAAATTTATTTAATTAAAAATATTCAAAATTAAACCAAAATTTTCAAATTTTCTTTTACATTTCAATTTTATGAAATTAATTCTAATTTTTATACCGATTTAATTATTTTATTTTTATTTTATCTATTGAACCAATTATCATTTTCAAATTATCTAAGTTCTCGAACTAATTTAATATTATTTCTTTATTTATAAAATTTTGAAAGTAAATTTTAGAATGACTTAAATTTTAATATTTAAATATATATATATATATATTTCAAAAAACTAAATAAATAAATATTTAAATTTATACTGTACTCAAACGATCGAAAATTGTTTTTAATGAAACTTATAAATTTTTCTTTAAAAATTATATAAAATTATAGACTGCCACCGCCCACCGGTGCTCCTGTCCGCCCACCGCTCCGTCGAACTGGTAAACCCTAACTTTACGTTGGATTTGGATCAGTCTTAATTAAAATAATTTTATATTTCTAAGTATTTTTAGACCTGCTTATTAAAATTGGCGTTACCTATGCCTGTGAAGTTCTTCAAAAACTCGAAGATACTAAATAATAATGATAAACAAGAGAATTTACTTATAGTAATTAGCATACAAATGCGTCATCGATGTCCTTGTGTGTCCATTGAGGATGTAATCTGGCTATTTCCTCTGAACTCTGAAGGGTTCCGTACCTACTGCTACTACTCCTGCTGAAAGTTCATTCAAAGTGAGTTGCGTTCAATTTTCATTTTGCAACCAAGAAAATTCGTAATTCCTTTCCTTTATTTTTCATGTGGCTTCTCTTTGGAATTGAATAGAACTTATTTTAGATATATGTTATTCTCATCATTTATAACTTGGTTTTAATTATTTTTACCCTTTTGTTTTCTGACAATGGTTGTAGTCTCCTTTCCGACAATCTTGCTTTTACGTTTGTGATAAATTTCCATCTAATCCAGATTTGAGATCTAGAAGATCTTTGTGTAATATTCTAAATTCTGTTTCAGATTTGAAATCTTACCGTTGCGGTTGAAGTGAAAGAAAAATGGTGTTCTTTAAAGCCTTTTCTCTGCTTTCTTCCAGACTTCGTTCGCGCGCTACTGTAAGTTGTTCTCCCCAATAAAGAATGCATGCAACATTCGTAATCAATATACAAATAATCGTATGCAAGTAGCTTCCACGAAACATCTAATGATCTTTGTTACATATAAATAAATGAAAATTTCAGGTACAACGATCTAATCTCAGCAATTCTGTGAGATGGCTTCAAATGCAGAGCTCTTCTGATCTTGTAATCACCTTTTCTATTTTTTGATGCTCTAAATTAATTTTCTGATAATAATCCATTGGCTTTTTCTCCCTATATTTTATTTTATTACCTTCATTGTCTATATAAATATTCTTAACTTTTGTTTGTTAGCATGAAGTTGTATTGATGCTAGCTCTTTTATGTTTCATGAGAATCAAACCTTTGCTGATCTTACTTGAGATGATTTCTATCTGGCTGACACTTTGTTGATTAGGAGTATTAAAAATCATATTCCTTTGTATTGTTTGATTGTTTCCTGAAGTTTCATCTATTGTTTGTTATTATTACTTTTTCTTCTCCATGTCATAGGACCTTCATTCTCAGTTGAGGGAATTGATCCCAGAACAACAGGTACGAATTACTTGCCTTCTTGTATTACTTGAATCATGCATGAAACTTAGGCCATTCGATAAAAAATGTTTGGCTTTTAGTTAGAACCATAATTGGTCCTAGTAAAGCGTTCTCCAATGACTTTAACTTAATTTCAATGTAAGCAAAGTACTTAACTTGTCTTTTTAATTGTTAAAAAAGTAACTGATTTCTTGCTTTTTTAACTTATTGCAGGAGCGCCTGAAAAAACTGAAGACAGATTATGCAAAAGTTCAATTGGGAAATATCACTGTTGACATGGTATGCATATTTTCTCTTTTCCATATGACCATATTATATCTTGACAGAAATATTACTTTTTGTTCAATGCTGCGGATAATAAAGAATTTAAAAGGATTATCACCAGTTAGGATATCGTCTTACTTTTAGCTGTTTTTTTCATGATAAAATTGGTAAGGTACTAGGTGGAATGAGAGGAATGACAGGATTATTATGGGAGACCTCACTACTTGATCCAGATGAGGTATGATAACCTTTAATTTTGATTTGAATAATTTTGAACTTACAATTTGGATTTCTCTACAAAACCAAAATGTTGTTGGCCATCTCTCAGGGAATTCGCTTCAGGGGACTTTCTATTCCTGAATGCCAACAAGTGTTACCAGCTGCAAAACCTGGTGGCGAACCTTTACCAGAAGGTCTTCTTTGGCTTCTTTTGACAGGAAAGGTAAGCATAATTAGGTAACTAAGTTCCACAGGTCATTGTCTTTTTCTCTTTTGCACTTTGGATTCCTTGGCTGCATTTAACTGATTATGTTTCCTTCTTTGAGAAGTAGGTACCTAGTAAAGAACAAGTTGATTCCTTGTCAAAGGAATTACGAAATCGTGCCTCTGTTAAAGGTTTGTGCCTCTGGGTTCTTCTTTACATTCTGATTTTACTGGATGCTTTCAACTTCTTTGCTTGTCTCTAGATCTCTTCATGAACAAAAAGCCTTCCTTGGGTATTCAACTTTGAGTTCCTATGTCCATTCATATTGTGAGATAATTTCATTTGCTCTGCTGAATTTGAATGATCAGCAATGTAACCACACTTCAGTCTCTTACTTTTGGTTGCAGATTATGTGTACAAGACCATTGATGCTCTACCTGTCTCCAGTCATCCAATGACTCAGTTTGCAACTGGTGTTATGGCCCTTCAGGTTGATATACGCTCTCCTTGATTATAAGCATCATGAAATCATAGTTTGGATATGATATAGTGAGTGTGGTTGAGAAAACTCCTTGAGACTTTATGAGTTCTTATCTGATGATTTTCTTAGGATTTGACAAAGTCAGGTTTTTCCACCTTTTTTTTTTGTGTAAAATGTTATAACTAAGCTGATTACATGATAGACATACGAAAACGTATTAGCGGGTTTTGTTCAAAATGCTTGTATGTGGATGTAACTTGATAACTTCTTGTTTCTGCACTTTTACCTTCCAGGTTGAAAGTGAATTTCAAAAGGCATATGATAATGGGATTCACAAATCAAAGTAAGTTCTCATTTTTGTGATGCTTTGGCTGTAGTTTAACCTTTCAATCGTTGTGGCAGCATTATAATATGATAACACTTTTAGGTACTGGGAGCCTACGTATGAAGATTCTCTTAATCTAATTGCTCGTGTCCCACTGATTGCTTCATATGTTTATCGAAGGTCAGTCAGCATCTTATGCTTTCTTCAATGTTGCACATTAATTAATGTAGCTAGAGAAGTTTGAGCTGTGAGTTTTTTCAAAATACTGGTGGTAGCACTATCTCCAAAAATACCCTGGATTCACCTGTTACAGTTTTAAATCTTTGGATAAAAAGACCTTGTACAATTTAGATAAGATTAGAGGATATTAAGAACAAAGAAAATGAATCCTAAGAAGCTAAAACAAAAGTGTAGCCCTGAATCGTTCAAAGTCATAAATTTTATTGCTTCAATGACAGCACACCTCTTTAAAGCTCTACCTGACCGGCTAAGGCAGATTTTAGATGTCAATTTCTGTAATATCCTTTACTTATAGCATGATTGATAGGACATTTGTTGGAGAAACCCAACTCAGACAAAGCAATCTTCTTCTTGTGGTCGATACCTACTTTTATGGTATTGCTTCTTTAACGAATCTTTGTATGATTCTATTAGATTAAGAAAGTTGTCTACGTCATATTCCGTAAGCAGAATTGTATCAGCTCAATATCCACATTGCGGTTACCTGTCTTTAGGTGGAATTCTGTATAAGATTGTCAGGAAGTTGATAAAATTGCTCCTTGGAACTAAGCCAATAAAATTGCTCTTTGGAACTAAGCCTTATGGTATAATGTTTAACTCCTTTTTGTATAAACCTTGGTTGACATATTTGAAATTTGTAGCTGGTGATGTTCTTATGAAATTTCCAAATTTCGTTGTGTTTTTAGCTACTTTGATACCTAAAATGGTGCTTTTGCATGTCGATGACTGTTCTGTCATATTCCTTTCATTTTCTCTGCTTTATTCATTCATGATGTCAAATGTGACTGTATTTCCTCATATATGCACTTATTTCTAGTTTTGGCATCTTTGTTGATTTAGGATATACAAAGATGGGAAATTCATTCCAGTTGATCACACTCTCGATTATGGCGCAAATTTCTCTCACATGTTGGGATTTGATAATCCTCAGATGCAAGAGCTTATGAGACTATATGTCACCATCCACAGGTAGAATACATTATCATCTTCTCAAAAAATAGGTAATAACACTGAATGTTAGGCTTGGTAGTTACAGTTTATCTTCGGCAATTTACAACTAGAGATGTTTGCCACTTAGATACTTAATTTGAGCAATATATTGCAGTGACCATGAAGGTGGAAATGTCAGTGCTCATACCGGCCACCTGGTAAGATTTTGAAAATTCAATATCATTGAAAGCTCTAAAAGTTCAAATGCTAAATTCTTGGCTACTATTTTTATGCACTGCTTCAGGTAGCTAGTGCACTTTCAGATCCTTATCTTTCATTTGCGGCTGCATTGAATGGTTTGGCTGGGCCCCTTCATGGCTTGGCTAACCAGGTATTGCAAATCTATCCTGAATGTGATCTCTTCCACTTCCTGTTTTGATTCCTTTTCTTTTTCTTCAAGGCATCATCCATTTATATATTCTAGACAAGTTTTAGTGATCATGTCTATGTATGTACATGTGAAATGGCATGCAAGTGATGTAAAAGGAGATATATATATTCGCTTAATGTTTAACATTATCCAACTCTGGCATACTAGTTTTGATACTAAACTTAATGTGGGTTTCATCTTGAAGTTGTAAGATGCCTTTGTTAAGCTAGGAGGATGGGGTTATTTACCCAGAATTGAGTTAAGAAGAGTAGCTTCAGAAGTTAGGAATTAGTATATTTCTGTTTTTTATTTCTTATTGTTAAGTGTATAATTCTGCTTATTGTGGTCTCCTATTTGCTGTGTTTTATTTTATTCACCACTTAAATATAGAAAAGGCAAAAGCATATCACCTCTATCATGTTTCAGTATTGGTTGTGGGGGATAATTTAAAGCAATTCTTGACAAGAAATGTTACATTATTTGTCAATTGGTGGCATGGGTCTAGTTTTTCCCTGTCAAAGATTGTTGATACTTTCTTATCTCAATTTTATGGATTTGCAATGTAGGAAGTTCTACTTTGGATCAAATCTGTGATAGAGGAATGTGGAGAGAACATAACCAAAGAACAACTGAAAGACTATGTATGGAAAACACTCAATGGTGGAAAGGTAATGTACTGAACGTCTTTAAGTTATGTCTTTGCGTAATACACAGCAAAACCCTGAATTATTGCTACTTTGTCAATACAAACAGAAAACCTGGACAAACTTACGATTGTCATATGTTTTATCATTCTGACTGCATGTCATTTGGTTGCATAGTTTGTTTGCAATTGTATTTGACTTTGTTAAATTCTTTTCTTTTATTTAATTTAAATGATCTTTATCACTTCTCAACTGTCATTAGTACTGTGCTTGATTCTGGCTTGGTTAAGTCAATTGACAGGTTGTTCCTGGGTTTGGTCATGGAGTTCTGCGTAAAACCGATCCAAGATATACTTGCCAGAGAGAGTTTGCTTTGAAGCATTTACCTGATGATCCACTTTTCCAGCTGGTTGTCATTTTGTTCCTTACTGCACAAAAATTTTCAGTGCCTGCAACAATTAGATGTTTTCTGTTTTTATTATAGATGTTTGATTTTGTAGCAACTTAATAAAATATTGTCTTGAACAGGTTTCAAAGCTTTATGAAGTTGTGCCTCCCATTCTCACAGAGTTGGGCAAAGTATGTGGCTTCCTTTTGCTCTAGTGAAGACCATTACGTAGAACGCTGAATAGATTGCTAAGTGGTTTGTTTCAATCAATCCAAAACAGCACATTAAAATCTAATTTCTCATGTGTGCAGGTCAAAAACCCATGGCCTAATGTTGATGCTCATAGTGGGGTGTTACTAAACCACTATGGCTTAACTGAAGCTAGGTATTGTTATCGTACATCCTCACATAATTCTGTAAATTGTCCCTAACATTCAAGGGAAGATGATTGCAATTTTCCAAAATGACTACAGGTACTACACAGTTCTTTTTGGTGTCTCAAGGAGCATTGGCATTTGTTCTCAGGTTTGTTCTGTTTCATCTCCTGTGTTCCTTGGTACGTTACAAGGCAGTTGCTGATTACTTTTCCTGATGCAGTTGATATGGGACCGAGCTCTTGGATTGCCTCTAGAAAGGCCAAAAAGTGTTACAATGGAATGGCTTGAGAATCACTGCAAGAAGGCATTTTCATCCTGAGAATGGGTGGAGGTGCAGTAATAATAACCAGCTCAAAAGGCATGGGTTTTGTGACAGACAGATGTACGAATTGTGTGTTTCCAGTATCGTATTCGAACTCACTGACGATTTTCAAGGCCTAGATTTGTATCTTCTCTACGCCATTTTGGTGTATGCAGCGTTAGGCTGTCAGCTGGTGCTTTTGGTCCTTCGTTTTAATCGATAGGAAGTATTATCTTAACAGATGATAAAGGCCAATCTAGGTGCTGCGATCTCACGTTGGTGTTGACAGCGTTAGGCTGTCAGCTACTGCAGACAGAATTCGCTGCCTTAGCAATTATACTGCTTTCCATAATGAAACTTATCTGCTTTCCATTTATGTCTTTCTTCTTGTGGATTGATAGAGGTGTTCTTGGTTTATTAATTAGGCTTCAGGTTGAGTTTGGATATAGTCATGTGAAACTCGTTCCATTTAGTTACACCCGTAAGTCCAAAGTCGAAGATCACGTCTTAACTTCATGTCTTCTTTTCATTTTATTATATTTGTGGTCAATATGTACCCAAAACACTATGATCGAGGTCAGTATATTAAAATGTGTGAAAAAGTATCATGGTTTGCTGAATACAACATTTTTTTTGCATTTATAAAAAGGTTTAGTATAATCTTCACCGAAATCTATTCGTATAACTTCTTTAACCTATTCTTATGCCGCATAGTGTGTGCATGTGAAATTTGTTTCTTTTAGTTTTTTAAGATTCTTTATAATAATTGGAAAAAGGTTATATATCTATTAATTTATATATAGGGTTAATTATAACTTTTAAAAAAAGAGTTTAAAACTTTCTTTCAACTTGTTACAAAAGATCGACGTTAAGTTTTCCCGTAATAAACAAATTGCGTCAGATTTTGACATTTTATGTGTCTGGCACGTGTCTCTTTTTTTCATATCTTTTGTTTAATGATCAGTTAAATTAAAAACACAACCTAAAATATAATTCCCAATTTATTTTTTGTTGTAATGCGATTAATCTATGGCTTCTCTATAGCTCTCTTATAAAGCTTCAAAGGATTGTTAAAGGAGCTTAAGGATCTCCGAGAGGATCCTCGTACCTCTTGCAACGCAAGTGATTTGGGGATGTACTTCCATTGTCCTTTCTTTTGGCTATCTTAACATGGAGGTTTTATAACCAAAAGTAAAATTATTCTGCCGATTAAAAGGAAGTTTTATAATGTAATAAAATAAGATGGAAGTAGGTGATTTTATATTACTTCTCATTTTATCATAAATAATAAATATAAAAAATTTATCGTTTAAAAAGTTTATGATAAAATGTAAAATAATAAATATGTAATACTTAATATATCTTACCCTAATACCAAGCAAGACAATACATTTGGGTGTCGGCAAGGGAAGAGCACCTTCTCCGAGCTGCAGTGAACAGTTGTTGGCAAAGACATTTGCACTTTTCCAAACCCAAAAAATGCTCCAAAATAGAGGATGCATTGGCCAATTCCTCATATGAGGAAGAAAGAGTCACTTTAGTGACTTGTTAAGTCATGGTAAGTCAGTTGTTGTTGGGTATATCAAACCCAATCCCACATTGAAAGTATAGTAGAAAATGGAGTACTATATAAGTCTACACCCATCC